>CM052901.1:80750026-80831802 GCA_028534135.1 Potos flavus | reverse complement strand
AAATGAATACATAAATAGTGGCAAATACTTAGAACAGAATACAGCAATGATGAACCACTGCTATTTCAACAATAGAGATGAACTCAAACCAAATGCTGAGCAAAAGAAGCCAGACAACAAAAAATACATACCTATCAATTCCATTTATGTGAAATGCAAAAACTGGCCAGATGATATTACGATATTAGAAGTCAGGGTCATGTTACTCTTGTAGAGGAAAGTGTAACTAGGAAGGGACCCAAAGGGGTGACTTGTGGGGCTCTGGTCATGTTCTGTCACGCGACATGCATGATGATTTTGTGGATGGGCTTCCTTTTTGGTAATTCAGACAGTACTCGGAAGATCGGCGAACTTTGCTCTTTGTGGTTATCAGTAAGTAGGCAAAACTGAGGCTGGGAGAGATCAAATAACTGCCCTAGATCCTAGAAATAGTCAGTTAACCAGGCCCCCTGACTCCCACTCCCCAGCTCTTCAAGTTGCCCCCCAACCGTCTCGGCAGGAAGACCTCACAAGCATCGGGGAGTGAATATGTGGAGTTCGGAGATTTAGGCACCTTGCCTGGATCTCAAAGCTAGTCTGTGGGTGATGGAGCTATAATTTCTGTAAACCCGGATTCTACATGTGTTCCGTTCACTGCAGAGTTCCCCTGAAACTGGAAAGATGGATCATACTGGCAGCATACAAATAGCGTGTATAAAAACCTTATGTACTGCTGATAGGAAATGGTATCCATGATATACTCCCACAAAAGCAAACAACCAGGGTACAGATTAATAGGTATGGTATGGGGGCGCCTGGATGGCTCAGTCGTTAAGCGTCTGCCTTCAGCTCAGGTCATGATCCCAGGGTCCTGGGATTGAGCCCCGCATCAGGCTCCCTGCTCTGCAGGAAGCCCGCTTCTCCCTCTCCCATTCCCCCTGCTTGTGTTCCCTCTCTTGCCGTGTCTCTCTCTGTCAAATAAATGAAATCTTTTGAAATAATATGGGTGGTATGCTACCATTTCTGTAGAAGTTGAAAATCTTTCAGTGTGTATGCACACACAGGTGTGTGCATTTGTGTGTTTTCTCTAAAGTATTACATATTTCTAGAAGGATCCCTAAGAAACTGCTAACACCGATTACTTTTGGAAAAGTGAACAGGTTGGATGAGGGACAGAGCTAGAAGAGAAAATTTTAAAAAGACCCTTTAAGTTATTAAAATTTTGAAACAGGGGAATGTGTCATGTATTTTAAAATACATTTAAAGTCTCAATTCTACCTACAACCAAAAGTGGACCTCCCCAGGGTATCGTATGAGTAGTGCATAGTGGTGAAGAATTCAGGATTTTCAGGGACTCCGTTGATGTGTTCAATTTGGGTGAACACTTATTTTCCTTGTGTTTCAGGTTCTTAGTCTTACAATGAAGTAAAGATATGTCTTGGCTCCTTCAATGTCATCATAGGTGAGTAGAAAAGCTACGATATTTTTTAATGATTAGCAGCCCTTGTGGTATATCATTAGAACATGACCCTCTTCTCCCTCTCTTTCCCTCCCTTCCTAATTAAATGTATCCACTGATTATCCATGTCTCATCCCTCCTCATTCCGGTCCCCATAAACACCAGTTACCCACAATTTGAAGAGCCTCTGCTACTTTCCAAGTGGGCAGACTTAGGCCTAAAATTTTGTGTGTGACCACATATTAAAACCTTTAGAGAGTGGACAATGGGATTTTCATACGTTGGTAATGAAAATGAGTAAGTTATATGAAACATAGGAATCTCTTCTTTGGAGAAATTCCTTAACAGAATTCTAAACCTAATGAATGAATGGACTGAGTGAAGGAACCCTGCCCGTAAACAGTCAGTATTTGGAAGGACTCTTGCCTTTATTCTGTCCTAACATTCAGTGCCTGGTGCTATCAGAGCCAGAGTTAATCTCTTGATCACACATTTTATTATGGAACTCAAGGAATGGCCTATACTTTGGAAAGCTCAGCATGCATTATTTTGATTTGTTTCAAGCCATCAGTTGATACAACAATATATATGGAGGCAAGCAACACCACCTACAAATTAATCATTCTTATTGAGCATTTGGGCATTAACTAATTGTCACATAACTCTGTGCCCTAATTGGATCGGGCCTCCTGTGTACCAAGAGAATTCTCCACATTGTAGATCTATTTATACCTCTCTTTTTCCATTGACCAATCCTGCAAGTAGTCACATAGGTTTAGGTGAGTACAGCACACACACACACACATAAAAATACATTTGGAGAGAAATCAGTATATTCATCAATAAAATATACATGAAGTTTTTTTTTAAAGATTTTATTTATTTGACAGAGAGAAAGAGATCACAAGTAAGCAGAGAGGCAGGCAGAGGGAGAGGGGGAAGCAGGCTCCCTGCTGAGCAGAGAGCCTGATGCGGGTCTCGATCCCAGAACCCTGAGACCATGACCTGAGCCGAAGGCAGAGGCTTAACCCACTGAGCCACCTATATTTTTTAAGTGATGTCGAATGGGACCTGAAATGTTTTGAAGGACATCAGAGCAGTTGGCAAGGGGCACCTAGGGTGGCTCAGTGGGTTAAGCATCTACCTTCGGCTCACATCATGAACCCAGGGTCCTGGGATCCAGTCCCACATTGGGCTCTGTGCTCAGCGGGCAGTCTGCTTCTCCCTCTGCCTCTGCTCCTCCCCCTGCTCATGCTTGTGCTCTCTCTCAAATAAATAAATATCTTTTTTAAAAAGCAGTTGGGAAGTCTATTTTAATAGATGAAGCTTTTTGTGGGAAAATGTTATTTCTAGATGGACTAGTCACACTGGCGGAATTTTAAAAACCATACTACCTTATCATTTTCAGTATTCCTTTGATATTTTTAAGTGTGGCTCAGTGATACTGCTGGTAATTTCAGTTATTTGTTAATATTGGCACTTTGTTAAAACTGAGCTTTCTTCTTTACGTGGTTTTAGAGATTTATTCATTCACTTAAAAATTCGTATTGAGAAAAAAAAATTCGTATTGAGGTGTAAGGTATATACCGTCAAGCACACAAATCTTAAATCTACAACTCTGTGAACTTGTGTCCGTGTGCATATACATAGCAGGGTAACTAGCACTCAGATCAAGATAGAGAACATCTCCAATACCCCAGAGGGTTCCCTCATGACCTTGCCACTTGTCCCATGCTCCTGGAGGGAACCGCTCTTCTGACATCTGTCACAATACATTTGGTTTGCCCATTATCAAAATTCATGTAAGTGGAATCATATACCATTAATGGAGCTTTATAAATGGAATCTACTCTTTTGTGCTAGATTTTTTTGGTTTATCATGACATCTGTGACAGACAGCCACATTGCTGAGTGTAGCAATAGTTGATTCTTTTTTTCTAGCAGAGTAGTAGTCCATTGACCATACCATGGTTTGTTTATTTATTGTACTGTTGAGGGGCATTTGAGTTGGTTTTACTTCGGGCTATTATAAAGCTGCTCAGGAGGGCCTGGGTGGCTCAGTTAAACATCCAACTCTTGGTTTCAGCTCAGGTCATGATCTCGGGGCCGTGGGATCAAGCCCCATGTTGGGCTCTGAGCTTAGTGTGGAGTCTGCTTAAGACTGCTTAAGTCTGCCCCCCCCAATAAATAGATAAATCTTTAAAATAAAAGCTGCTAAGAACATTCTCATACCCGACTTCTGTACTTGTTCCTTTGGGTGTAAATCTAGGTGTGTGATGGCTAAGTTATAGGGTCTGCATTATGTTTAGCTCCAGTAGATACTGACAAGCATTTTTCCAAAGTGGTCGTATCACTTTATACTCCTGGCAGTGACATTTGAGAGTTCTGATTCCGTATCTTCGCCAGTACTGGGTGTTGTCATTGTCTTAAGTTTTAGGTAAATGTTTCATAGTATCTGATTGAGGTTTTAATTTACATTTCTCTGAGTAGTAATGTTGAGAATATTTATATATGCTTATTGCCTGCTTGGGTATCCCCTTTTTCTGAAGTAATAATTCAAGTTTGTTGCCTATTTTCTGACTTGATGCTTTCTTACTGTGCTTTGTTGAATTTGTGATCCAGTAGGCTTCCCTCAAAAGTGTAGAGGTCAATTGGAAAACAAAATAAATTTGAAATACATTCACTTTATGGCAAATGTGCTCCACTACCTCAATTTATTTTATAAAATATTTTTTAGAATAAAAAAATGATTTTATTTTTTTAATTTAATTTTTTCAGTGTTCCAAGATTCATTGTTCATGCACCACACCCAGTGTAAAATATTTCTATGTATATGTGTGAGATAATAACATGAAAGAGGGAATGTGTGCCACTTAAAAAAAATCTGTTGAAGAACTTGCATTATCAACTGTAATTATTTGTTCCTCTTACCTGAAAGCCTCTTCTGCCATTGTGAAAGTGAGCCATGTTCACTGACACCACCAAATGCTGATGAGGCTGTGGAGCACAGGAATGCTTATCCATCGCTGGGGAGCGTGCATAATGGTAGAGCCATTTTGGAAGACTGTTGGGTGGTTTCTTACAAAATTTAACATCCTCTTACCATATGATGCAGCAGTCATGCTACTTGGTATTTACCCAAAGGAGTTGAGAACTTCAGTCCAAACAAAGACCTACAAACTGATGTTTACAGCAGCTTTATTCATAATTACCAAAACTTGAAATCAACCAAGATCTTCCTCAGTAAGTGAGTGGATAAACTGTGGTACATCCAGACAATGGAATATTATTCTGTGCTAAAAGGAAATGAGCTATTAAAACCATGAGAAGATGTGGAAGAAGCTTAAATGCATATTATTGAGTGAAAGAAGCCAATCTGAAAGGGCTATATACTGTATGATTCCAATTATATGACATTCTGGAAAAGGCAAAACTATCGAGATAATAAAAAGATTAGCAGTTGCTAAGGGGCCCCTGGGTAGCTCAGTCAGGTAAACATCCAACTCTTGATCTTGGCTCAGGTCGTGATCTCAGGGTTGTGAATTCGCGCCCTGGTTCCATGCTGAGCGTGGATCCTACTTAAAAGAAAGATTAGCAGTCACCAGGAGTGGGGAGGTGTGGGGAGAGGTGAATAGAGAGAGAATGGGATTTTTAGGGCAGTGAAAATACTCTGTATGATAAATAGTGGTGGGTACATATCAATATACTTTTGTCTAAACGCATAGAATATAGAACACCAAGAGTGAACCATAAGATAAACTGTGGACTGTGGATGATTATGATGTGTCAGTATACATTCTTCATTGGTTAAAAAAAAAAGATACCATTCTTGTCGGTGATGTTGATGATAGGGGGGCCTATGCATGTGTAGGGACAGAGGATATATAGGAAATCTCTGTGACTTCCTCTCAATTTTGTTGTAAACCTAAAACTGCTCTTAAAAATAGTCTTAAAAATTTAGCCAAATTTTCCCACAACTTCCTGCCTCCTGGATTTTAGTTTTAGACCCTGAGATCAAGATCTAAAACCTTAATTTGGTAAATAATCGTTATTCAAATTAGAACAACTAACAGAACCACTGCTACATGACTATTAGTGGTACATTCTTGCCTGACCAGATGTACGGAGGATAGAAATATACACAATTTACAAAATAAGCTTTACCAAAATCAATCTTAGTTACATTGTGAAGTAACAATAATGGTAGTAACAGCATGAAAAATATTTTTAATTCTTCAAAGCCCACTTATGTACATTGTTTTCACCAAGACTGGCAACGACTGGTAAAAAGGGTGAAGGGTATGTTATTTGCAGTGTGAAATTGAACAAAGTAATGGACAGAAAGCTTAAGTGTGTTTGTATGAGGACAAGTTTCTCCATTTCGAAAGTACTGATACATATCAATAATGAGATACTGATCTTCCAACGTACCATTCTCCTTTGCCATCTCAATTTACTTCTCTTTTGGAGCAATAGTGAATATCCTCTCTTGTGCTCATCACCCCCTAGTAGTCACAGAACCAAATCAATGGACAATTGATCCAAGTATTTTCTTGAGTTAAATCCAGCTATCTCAAAATGAGCACAAGATTGAATATCCTTCGGTAGCTTGTGACATCAGCTGAGCAAAGTGAGTGAATTACAGCGGCATGTCCCCTCTAGGGCTATCTATTATCCAATATGTCTTATTTAATTTTCAGTTTCAGGCAGGCAAATTGACCATGTATACTTGCTTGTGTCAGTAGCTAATTTTAGATCACTATTCTAATTGGAAATGGCATGCCCCTTTAGCTTGTCATGTAAAAATTCACATTTTCTGATTAATGTGATTCATTTATATTAGATTTGACTTGACAGAATGGCAGTGTGTAATATAGGAGGCAAGTGTAACAGGATTCTTCTCTCTCTCACTCAGTCACACTCTTTGTAAATGAGCCAGTCAAGGCATCAGACTTCAGTGTCTTCCCTTTAATGAGATAAATTTTGAACTCGTGCCTATTCTAATGTGACTTTCATGGTATTTTCTCACAAGTCGGGCAGCCCTTATCAGAGGGGGGCAATTTTATCTGTAGTCCTGCCTTTACATTCATTCGTGGCCAATGGACAGGCTGCTGAGATGGAAAGATTGGTCTTCTGTCACTGTTGTTGTGTGTCTGTGTCTAAACTGCAGATCGGATAAAGCTAGACATCCATGTTTTAAATGCAATTCGAAGACATTGGTAGGAATTATATAAGTAATATGCGATGTCGCAATTAATCCTAAAGAAGTAAGAACTGGCAAAATGAGAATTGCAGCTAAAAATAAAAGGGAATGTTTAAAAGACTAAAGGAAAAAGATAGCAGGTTAGGAATTCCTGTTACTAAAAGAAGGTTTTATTTTAAATAATTGATGAGTTTTATATATTCTGTGCCCTTCCCATTATCATGCTGAAGTTTGTTCCTTCTAAACCTACTTTGTTGAGCTGTTTTACCCTGAATGGATGCTGTACTTTGTCAAACGCTTTTTCTTTGTCTGTTGAAATGATCATATGATTTTCATCCTTTCTCTTAGGGATGTGATGCATCACGTTGATTGATTTGTGAATATTGAATCACAATTGCGTCCTAGGAACAAATCCCAGTTCATTGCGGCGAATGATTTTTTTAATGTATTGTTGAATTTGGTTTGTTAGTATTTTCTTGAGGATTTCTGTATCCATGCTCATCAGGGATTTTGGCCTACAGTTCTCTTTTTTGTCATGTCTTTATCTGGTTTTGGCATCAGGGTGATATTGGTCTCATAGAATGAATTGGAAAGTTTTCATCCCTTTTGTATTTTTTGGAATAGTTTGAGAAAAATAAGTGTTAACTCTTCTTTAAATGCTTAGTATAATTTGCCTGTGAAAGGCCTTCTGGCCCTGGACTTCTGTTTCTTGGGAGTTTTCGATTATAGATTCAATTTCTTTGCTGGTTATCAGTCTGTTCAAATTTTCTGTTTCTTCCTGTTTCAGTTTTGGTAACCAGTGTTTCTAAAACTTTATCTATTTCTTCTGGGTTGTGCAATTTGTTGGCATATAGTTTTTCATAATAATCCCTCATAATTGTTTATATTTCTGTAGTGACAGTTCTTATTTCTTCCCTCTCAGTCGTAAATTATTTATTTGAGTACTTTCTCTCTTTTCTCGATCAGTCTGGCTTGAGGTTAATGGATTTTATTTATGTTTTTTAAAGGACCAGCTCCTGGGGCGTCTGGGTGGCTCAGGCATTTGAACGTCTGACTCTTGATTACTGCCCAGGTCATGATCTCAGGGTCCTGGGATGGAGCCCCGTGTTGGGCCCTGTGCTCAGCAGAGAGTCGGCTTGAGGATTCTCTCTCTCCCTCTGTCCCTCCCCCCACTTGTGCTCACTCTCTCTCTCTCTTAAATAGATAAATATTTTAAAAAAGACTCTGCTCTTGGTTTCATCGATCTGTTCTATTGTTTTTTTAGTTTCTATGTCATTTATTTGTGTTCTCATCTTTATTACATCCTTCCTTCTGCTGGTTTTAGGTTTTGTTTGTTGTTCTTTTTAGCAAGGTTAGGTTCCTAATTTGAGATTTTCCTTGCTTCCTGAGGTAGGCCAGTATTGCTATAAACTTCCCTCTTTGAATTGCTTTTGCTGCACCCAGAGGTTTTCGACTGTTGTGTTTTTATTTTCATTTGTTTCTATGTACTTTTTAATTTCTTCTTTGATTTCCTGGTTGACCCATTCATTGTTTAGTAGGATGTTCTTTAACCTCCATGTGTTTGTGGTCTTCCCAGATTTTTTCTTGTGGTTGACTTCAGGTTTCATAATGTTGTGGTCAGAAAAGATACATGGTATAACTTCAATCTTGAATTTGTTGAGGTTGGTTTTATGGGCTAATATGTGATCTGTTCTGAAGAATGTTTTGTGTGCACTTGGAAGGAATGTATATTCTGCTCTTTTAGGATGGAATGCTCTAAATATATCTGTTAAGTCCATCTGGTCCAGTGTGTCATTCAAAGCCATTGTTTCTTGTTGATTATCTGTTTAGATGATCTCTTCATTGATGTAAATGGGGTGTGAAAATCTCCCACTTTTAGTGTATTTTTATCAATTAGTTCCTTTATGTTTGTTGTTTTCTGTATTTGATTGCTCCCATGTTGGTGCATACTTAAAATTGTTATATCTTCTTGTTGGATTGTCCCCTTTAGTATGATAGAGTGTCTTTCTCTGTCTCTTGTTACAATCTTTGTTTTAAGGTCTATTTTGTCCAGTGTTAAGTGTTGCCACTCCAGCTTTCTTTTGACATTCATTTGCATGATAGATGTTTCTCCATACCCTCATTTTGAATCTGCAGGTGTCTTTAGGTCTAAAGTGAGTCTCTTGTAGACACCATATAGATGGGTCTTAGTGTTTTTTTTTTTTATCCATTCTGTCACCCTGTCACGCTTTTTTTTTTTAATCCATTCTGTCTTTTGATTGAGGCATTTAGGCCATTTACCTTCAAAGTAGTTATTGATAGATATGTATTTATTGCCATTTTATTACTTGTCTTATTGTTGTTTCTGAAGTTTTTCTCTGATCCTTCCTTCTATTTCTATCTTTCATGGTTTGCTAGATTTCTTTAGATTTCTTTCTCTTTATTCTCTGCATATTTGTTAGTGGCTTTTCATATATGGTTGCCATTTAGTTTGTATATAACCTCTTCTGCATATAGCTGTTTGTATTAAGTTGATGGTCATTTAAGTTTGAATCCATTCTTTCCTCCTCTCCTCCCTACATTTTAGGTATATGTTATTATGGTTTATATCCTTTCATTTTTTGAGTACCTTCATTGTTTTTTTTACTGAAATACTCTTTTTACTGCTTTTGTGTTTCCTATCTTTATACTGTCTCTTTTGGTCCCTCCTTTCCCCTCAAAGAGTCCCCTTTAATATTTTTTGCTGATTTAGTGGTCACAAACTCTTTTTGTTTTTGTATGTCTGGCAAAGTATCTCTCCTTCTGTTTGGAATGATAGCCTTGCTGGATAGACTATTCTCGGCTGCAGATTTTTTTCCCATTCAGCATGTTGAATATGTCATGCCACTCTCTTCTGGCTTGCCATGTTTCTTTTGAAAAATCTCTTGGTAGCCTTATGGGTCTTCCCTTGTAAGTTAATGACTTCTTTTGTCTTGCTGCTTTTAAGGCTTTTTCCTTCATCACTATATTTTGCAAATTTAATTATAATATGTCTTGGTGTGAGTCTGCTTTTGTTGATTTTGATGGGAGTTCTTGGTGCCTCCTGGGGCTTGGGATATCTGTTTCCTTTCCCTGATTAGGGAAGTTTTCAGTTATTATTTCTTCAAATAAATTTTCTGCCCCCTTTTCTCTCTTATGTTCTTCTGGGACTCCCATAATATGAATGTTATTGTGTTTAATGGAGTCACTGAGTTCCCTAAGTCTATTCTTGTTTTGCATAATTCTTTTTTCTCTCTTCTGTTCAGCTTAATTGCTTTCTATTAATCTGTCTTCTAGGTCATTAATTCCTTCCTCTGCTTCTTCCGTCCTGCCGTTCATTCCATCAAGTGTGTTGCTCATTACATTTATTGTGCCTATTTTCCCTGCTATGTTGTTCCTTATCCCTTTGTTAAGGGTTCTACTCTTTTCTTAAGTCCAGTGAGTATCCTTATGATTATGGCTTTAAGTTATTTATCAGGCATGTTACTTATATCTGTTGTGCTTAGTTTTCTGGCCATGACTTTGTCCTATTCTTTCATTTGGGATAAATTTCTCTGTCTCCTCATGTTGTCTGCTTCTCTGTGTCTGCTTCTCTGTTATGTGAGTCAGCTGTGTCTTCTGCTTGTGAAAGTAGTGAGTTTATGAAGAGGTCCTGGAGTGCCCTGCAGTGCGGTGTGCCCCCTTCACTGGAACCGGGCACTTCAGCAGAGTCTCCTGTGTATGTTGCTTATGCTCTGCTGTTGTGTCTGAGTCACTTTTCCTTTCACTAGAGTCATTCTACTGACTCTCTGCCTGTTATGGGCTATCCTTGCTCTCCATGCTGCGAGTGGGAGCCAGGCAGGCCAGCTCTGAAGGGGCGTGCCTGCCAGGGAACTTGGGATTGGGACAGCGGTATTAGCAAAATTTGCGCTGGGCCACTAGTCCTGTGCCAGATTCCCCAAAGTGGAGTGGTGGCTGGGACTGTGCCCCCGGGCAGCTGGGGGCACATGGCTGGGGATAGCACAAGTGATGGCTGGATGCAGCTGGGCCTAGCATATGATGGTGACTGGGGATGCACAGCTGTGCCCAGCCCATGGTGGCAGCTGTGCCCCTGGTGGCCGCTGTGCCCCTGGTGGCCGGGCACTGTATAGGGGTGGGGGCTCAGGGTTTCTGGTGGCTGGGTGGAGCACTCATGGGGCCTTAACATAATTTGCCCAGAGCCCATGGCGGAGGCCAGCAGTCTTGGAGTGGGTGGGTCCTCAGGAGCACTTATGGGCATGGCACACTGCTGAAGGGTTAGGTAGCAAGTGTCCCTGCAGTCCCACCTCCCACAGGTGGCTCTGTGTTTATGCTTGGGGTGGGAGAGGAAAATGGTGCCTGCCAGCTCCCTCATTTTCAAAGAAGTCCCCCAACATGTTCCGAAATCCGTATGAACAGATCCATCTCCTGTTTGCCCCACGTCTTGTGTCAACAGCCATTTGTATGTTGCCTCTCCATGCAGGCTGCCATGTCTTTGAGGGTAGTGACCCAGCTATCCCTGGCCTTCCCAGCTGGCCCAGGGCTGAGTCAGCTGACTTTTAAAGCTCCTGGTTCCAAGTTCCAATGGTCTTACAAACTCAGGGAATTCATCCTCTCTGGTTTTTAAAGCCAGAGGTTCTGGGGATTAGTCTTCCCAGTGTGAATCCCCTAGTGTGAGGGCCTGTTTCTCTGCCCTCTCCATGCATATAGTTCCCTCCCTCCTGGGGGCAATCTCCTTTGGCTTTTCTGACCTTTCCAACCTTCCAGATGCAGCTTCTTCTCTATATTTAGTTGTAGAGTTTATTCTGCCAGTCTTCCGATCACTCTCCTGGTTACTGACTTGGATGTGGATGATATATAGTTATAAACTGGGATGGAATGAGCTCGGAGTCCTTCTACTCCACCATCTTCCCAGGCTCCTTATAATCAAGGTAATTAACACATCCATCACCCCCACATAATTACCATTTTTTGTGTGGTGAGAACACTTGAGAACTACTGTCGGCATATTTCAGGTATACAAGACAATATTATTAACTATGGTCATCGTGGTATACATTACATTCTCAGAACTTACACATCTTACAACTAAAAGTTTGTACCCGTTGCGCAACATCTCCCCATTTCTTCCACTCTGCCCCCAGCCCCTGGTAACCACCATTCCACACTCTGCTTCTGTGAGTTTGATTTTTTTTTTTTAGGTTCCATGTATGAGTGAGATCATACAGTATTTGTCTTATATCACTTAACATACTGTCCTCCAGTTCTACCCATGTTGTCACAAATGGCAGAATTTTCTTCTTTCTCATGGCTGAAAAAATATTCCATTGTATATATATACCACATTTTTTCTTTATCCATTCACTTACATTGTCTTCATATTTTGGCTATTGTGAATAATGCTGCACTGAGCATGGAAATGCAGATACCTCTTGGAGATACTGATTTTATTTCCTTTGGTCATAGACCCAGTGGCAGAACTGCTGCATCATATTGTATTTCCATTTTTAATTTTTTGAGGAACTTCCATACTGTTTTCCATAGTGGTTGCACCAGTTTGCATTCCCACCAACATTGCACAAGTTTCCCTTTTCTTTACCCCCTCACCAGCACTTGTTATTTCTTGTCTTTTTGGTGATGGTCATCCTAACATGGGTGATGTCATATCTCGTTGTGGTTTTGATTTACATTTCCCTGATGACTAGTGATGTTAAGAACCTTTTCATTTATTTTTTGGCCATTTGTATGTCTTCTTTGGAAAAATGTCTATTCTAAGATGCTTTATCTAGAAAGAACTGTGGGTCACTGGTGATAGTCACCGAAGCAAATTTCTCAAAAGATATCTGTTTTTCTCCTTGAGGTTATTCCTACCCCATTCAACTATGGAATCTGCTTTGACAGGAAATTGGAGTAAATACTTATAAACTTAGAATAAGGAAAATGAGGGATATTTCATGCGTATGGATAATCTTCATAAAGTATACCCAGAGCTATCAAATATAATAATACTTGCTTTGTGGCAAACACAAAACTCTCAACCTCAAACAGAGAGCAGTCACAGAGCTAGTAAGTGGTGGAGCAAGAACTTGAACATAAGTCTTAGGATTCCAAGTCTAATGTTTTTCTAAGACTCAGAATCCCAAAATGTATCATAATTATCCATTGTACTTTACTACTAGTGACCTAAATTGGGAGTGCTAAAGGGGAATTATAACATAAATATTCTCCACTGTAGCTAGGTGTTTTTATACATCTGAAGGGATTTCATTATTTAGTATAAATTGGATGTTGCTCTAAGCATTCTTCACAATTCTGTATTTCCAGGAAGGCAGATGATTGCCACATTCTATAATTTCATTGGGCAGTAATTGATTTACTGGTTGACCATTGATAATTGGTAGAATGATTTCAGCTCTGTTGGTTCAGCAAAAACAAAGAAAAATTATTCATGGCTGATACTAACATGTATTATAGCACAGTATTCATTGTTTCCTGTCTGAGTGAGAATTCTGCATTTCATATCTACTACTAGGCTTTGGAACTGTCAATACTATTATATACTGTGTGTGGTGGGGAGGGCGTGTGTGTACTCTGAGATTGGAAAATATTATCTTCCCTGTAGTCTGTGCAAGTTAGTGCCTATATCATGTATATAGACCCAATGAAATACATTTATTTAATTTGAATTATTATTGACAATTTAAGAATAAAATAGTATCATCAGTTTATAGCACCAGAGAGGATACCTACCCATCCACTTTTAAGTATAGACTTTATTTTTACTGAAGTATAATGAACATACGATATTATGTTAGTTTCAAGTGTATAATCTTTTCAAAAGATAGGTGTCCTATGGTATTAAAACATCCATAATGAAGAAATCCAAAATGATGGCAAATATCCTAGAACTTACAGTTGAACCCTTCTTCACCATTCCTTTGCTTTTGCCATAATCCACAATTCACTATGTCAGCCTGAGACTTCTACAGTAGTTTCCTGGCTAGCTTTCTTGAGTCTGGTCTTCAGCCAGCCGGTTTGCCTTGACTGTCATTAATAGGAGTCATTAAAAAAATAAAATAAAGTAAAAAAGGGGTAATTTTTCTTAGAGGCTATTGTAATTATGCTACTTTCTTGTTCAACACGTCTTATCCCCTAGAGTCTCAGTGCTTCTGCTCTAATGCCAGTTTGCTGTAATCATCATAGTTGTGCTAACATGCTCACATGTTTATGTATAATCCCTGGCAAACATGTAATTTTACAGTCGGGGAAAGAGGCTCAGAGTGGGCAATGATGAAACCAGTCACAACCAACCTGTATTTGGCAAAGTCTGGGTGTAACTTCAGCTGAGTCCTATTGCCTCAGTTTACCTTTCTAACATTATTCCTCCTTATTTTTCTACACATACAGTTAGCAGTGGTCATTCTGGTGTCTACATGATCTCTACAAATATAGCATACTTGTAGTTTTGTTTGTCCTTCTCCTTTATTGGAGTGCCCTTTCTCTTCCCTTTAGAGACTCAAATTCTACCCATCTTCCAGGGCAACACAAGCCCCAGCTCCTCTGTCTTCATTGACTTCCCTCTCCTTTCACTTTTTTTTTTTTAAGATTTTTAATATTTTACTTTTTTTTTTTTTAGATTTATCCCTTTTAGAGAGAGAGAGTGAGAGACAGGGGGAGGAGCAGAGGGAGAGGGACAAGCAGTCTCCTGTGCTCCGCACAGAGCCCGATGTGGGGCTTGAACCCAGGACCCTGAGATCATGACCTGAGCCAAAATCAAGAGCCAGCCACTCAACTGATTGAGCCACCCAGGCACCCCTCCTTTCACTTTCACTTTCTATAGCATATTAAAAATTCCCAGTATTAGCGTGCTGTCATCATTATTTTGTGAACATTAATCATCCCTACCAAAACATACTGTGAGCTGCCCGAGGGCAAGACCATGTTTTATATGCCTTTGGTATTTCTTGGCAGGGTCATAAGCCCATTGTAAATGATAATAAATGCTGGCTGTTTAACTGTTATTTTGCTTTAAATGAGCCTTTCCTTTTTTGGCCTTTTCTCAATGAGAATAAAAAGGATTTATTCAAAGACTGTAATTGAACTTTAGTTATCAGTCATTCTGCATTTTAGTTTTGTAATATAATAACAGTAATTCTTATTAGGTTTTTTTCCCATTCAATATAAAATAGTAAATGTAAAACATGGGAAATAACAAATTACTTTAGGAAGCATTCTGAACGCCCTTTGGAGTTCTCAGGCTGACCTGAATAAATAATTTGAAAATCCTGGTGTGTCCTGCATTTTTATGCTTCTAAAATGGTCTATGAAGTGAAATACTTAATCATTTATGAAAAACAAACACAGATCATTGAGACCCAGGAAAATGTAGTAGGCAAAGTAAGATTAACCCCTTTAGTTGCTAATGTCACATCATACTGTCTAAACGTACGGGTGGGGAGACCCCTCAAATAAAGCGCTGGCTAGTGCATGCACCTGGGCTTGCTACTGCTTTCTTTATGGAGAGCTATATTTCTCTCCCAGGTCCTTCACCTCTGCCTTGCACCCCTCCATCCCTCCCTTCTCCCTGTCCAGCCAAGTGTCAAAACATTTTGTAGGACTAATCGAGTCTAAATAATTTCATTTGAATTTCGTCAAAGTGACATTCAGAAGTTATTGTTCGTCGGATAAATCTTTCTCTTAATTGGTATAGGTCTCAAAGATATAAAAGAAGAAAGTCATATATGTGTATATGTACATGTAAATATGTGTGTTAGAGAATATTTCCATACTAGCTTGATAAGTAAGTACCTAAGTGATAAATATGTATATCAAAGGTATAAAAGAAGAGTGTTTTATATATATATATGTATATGTATGTGTATACATATGTGTATATATATATATGTATGTATATATATATATATATTCACACACACACATACATACATGTGTGTATACGAGTGTGTGTATGGAGAGAGCGGGCAAAGAATTCCCCAGACTAGCTTGGTAGCCCATTTCTATAAACATTCCTAGTGATGATTCCTTAGATACAAAGTTTGTATCCATTTTGCATCTTTTTTCTTCCTACATCACCCTTTTCTCAACTTTCTTGTGCATTAATGATCCTGGTATAGGCATTTTCTAAGATTGATGGACGACTAGCTAAAAGGTTTCATAGCCCAAGGCAAGGGAGAGGTCCATTAACTTCACATGGTCAATAATTTCCCTGGGTAATGCCCTCTTCTGAGATTTTATTGCTAATAAAACCCATGTTTTAACGTTCAGAAAAATTAAACATCATTGTAAGTTGCTCATTCTTAAAATTAAACCTGTCCTTGTCTTTTTGCTGTGTCTTCATTCCTCAAATATGAAGGTATACCCTTTTTTACATATTTCTTTAAAACTTAAGTTTTATTTTCTTTTTATAAATTGAGTCCCATACTTAAAAACTAATACTCATTTTCAAGGGACACATTTGTATAATTCCCTTAACTAAAGGAATCAAGCATGGTATTCTGAAATGGAGTGTCTGTAACTAGTAGCTTTAGTCAAACCCTATATTTACATCTAGTTGGTCCACTAGGATTTCTAGGTTGCCAAGTCCAGCTGAAAAATAGGAAAAAAGGAAAAAAAGACATTCACCATCAATTGGAAAAAAATAACATAACTTTGTTTTTTCTGTGGTGTTTAATGAATTGGCAGAGCCAGGCTGAATATAAGGCCATCTTGCCTGCAGACCTTCCTGTTTCATCCGAAGAAACCTTCTGTGGACTATTACTGGTCTTTTAGTTGAATTTGTCACCCCCCTCTGAAATCATTAATTCTTTGTATGGCTTTTAATTTTTAAATCTCTTCAGATCACAGAACTTAAAATGGTCCTTTGTATTTTCTGAAATAGGACCAAATGAGCTTTGATTTTTATTTAAGACAGAGACAAAGGTATTAAAAGGTCCAAAAAAAGTGAGAAAGTCTACTTAAGTATTTTTCACACACTTGGGGAAATTACCAGTAATCTCTAGACTTGGGTGCATAAAATCTCATCTACATTGTATCCAAATACAGGGTGCAGGGCGTCCTCTCCCAGTTTGCTTTCTTTTGATAATGGAATTAAAAAGTACAGAGGGAATAAATTGGGAATTGAAACACTTTCCTTTGAGCTCACCCTTACCAGCCGGGTGACCTCTGCAAAATCACTTAACCTGCTAATACATTAGTTATATATCACCTCCTCGAAACACTATTTAGTAACAGTGGTATTTGCCCTGCCTAGCTTACAGGGCTGTAGTGAGAAGCAATGAAGGCAATGTGGGTGAAAGTGCTTTCTAAAATCTAAAACCCCAAACAAATCTCATATACCAAATGTGAACAGAGCTGCAGTTCAGCCTTGCTACTTTCCTTGGCATGAAATGTCTCTCTATAAATTACTTGGTCTGCCATTGGCAACTTGGGAAAGAAAAAAAGAATCAAGGTCAAGAAAATATGCCCATGAGTTATTCTTCTGCATGTTAATAAGTGAAAATGGTACCCATTATGGCCCTGTAAGTTGTAAAACCTGGGGGAGCCATGTTGGCTAATTACGTTAATGGTTAGATGCTGGAGGATGTTGAATATTAATTCCTGTATAGAATTTGTCTAATCATCCATTTCATACCTGCCAGTCTGTTCTGACTACTAATCAATCAGCCAGAAAGCATAGAACTCCAGCCATTAGAAAACAAATGGCCACACATATGTATCCACCCATTCGCCTGAATCCTTCATTTTATATGAAAACCTATTGCCTGTAATGAAACCACATTGTGAATATTTACTTGACCTTTTTATGTAGAATGGATTTCCCTTTCTGTATGGAGCTGTATAATACATGCAGACATAAAAATGGCTGTTCAATGACGTCGAATGGTTCCAATAATATTATCCCTATAATCTGGTCTCGAAATACCACTCTGCTTTCTAACTGATAAGATAGAGAACTAAAAGAAGCTACTGATGTGAGGCCACTTAAAATGGATTATGGGAAAATTATTAAAATTATTGAAATGTTGGGCAGGAAATCTTCATCTCTAGGAATTCATTAGGTGAGGAAAATCCATATTCCTTAGTAAATTAAAAAGAATCTCAAATGCATGCAGTGTTTTCAACTAGGGTAGTATTGTCATTGGGGGAAGAACAATTCATCAAGGGGGACTGTCCCTCAGAGGACAGGACGTTTAGCAGTCAAGCTCTTGCCCTGTGATGACCCTATCCATAGTCATGGTGACAAATGGCCATTAGGAAGAGAAATACCTCCCTATAGAGAACCACTGGAAGGAAAATTCTACATGTTAAGGTTGAACAGACAGAAATCTAGACTTTTGTCAGAGGGTGGAGCCTAGAAACCCAGAGAAAGAATAATAACAAATGGCAGGCAAATGAAACTTTGCAGATAATTTTAATTAACAATAGTGAAGAAAGCAATTTTAATAATACTTTGTTACTTATAGATGAGTAGCTTTTGTTGAAATCAACCTTTGCATAATTCTTCTTAATCACTTTGTCACTTTCAGTTATTTCTGATAAAATGCACTTTACTCCACAAAGTAATCATCAATTCTATTCATAAATTGCCAGTTTTCTATCATTGACGTTAATTTTCTCAGTAAATACAATTTGTTCAAATTCCCCCAAGAGCCGCGGCTCTGCTGCCTCAGCTCCTAACCCACATCACCCTGTCCTCACATGGCATTGACACTGGGAAGTTTCCTGTTGGATTCTTCTCCCCATATTTATAGACGGGCTAATAAATGTCCTACTCTTTCCTTAAAACACACAGTCACGAACTAATAGCTACAAATGCCATCGCTCTTTTGACATAAGATCTGTATGACATCCTGTAGGTTCAGCGTGACTTGGTCTGTAGCCCGCTCTGAGACTATTTCCTACTCCTTAGCTCTTTGCTTTCTCTTTTCTGCCCTGGCTGCCTTGTAATCCTGGACACTGTGCCTGCTCCCACTTGAGGGACCCTGCCCTGGCAGGCCATCAGCCAGGACATGTCCCTCCTGACCTTCCCATGGCCCTCTCCTTTTCTTCTCTCAGATCTCGATTCATCTCCTCAGAGAGGTCTTCCAAGACCAACATATCTACACGTGTTCTTCCCCTCTCCCCTGCTCTGTCATTCTCTGTAGCTTTGGCCAGCTTCACTTCTCTTCAGAGAGCTTGCTGCCACCTGCCACTTGTTCCATAGTAATTATCCAATAAATTCTCTATCAATCACATCTTTAGATGGCTAAGGGTAAGCTACCCGGGGCTGAGTCGCAGTGCTGTGCCTTCCTGACTGTCGACCTTCGGCCGTTGCTTAACTTTTCAGTGTATCTACTTCAGAGTGCCGCTGTCCCACCTTTAAGATATGTCTAACTTGGAAAGAACTTCAGAGAATATTGACTCCAACTTTCTGTCAAAGGCAATAATATTTGTTTCTCTCTTCCTGTCCTGCATCCCCTCTTCTCTCTTAATTTTATCTCTTTCTTATTACTCAATCTCAGAATGGTGAGGAGGAAGAATCACCTTCAGAGTCTTTCACCATTTTGTGTGTGTCGTTTTTATGAGACTCCTACATGGAAAATGTCAGTGATCTTAACTTCACCTCACATCTGCTTTTCAGTAAACACAGCCCTTCAATCGAACTGATTTCCTCTATCATACACTACAAAAAGTGACGATTGCCATTTGATTATTTGACTAATTTCAAGTCTCAACAAATACACAGAACAGCTCTTACGTCCTCACAGGTGGTAGTTACTGAGGGTAATAGGAGAGATTGCTGAAAAAGTTTCCATTATAGCCCGTGTCCTTAACAAAACTTGCAATATAATTATGCATATAAAAATCAGTGTTCATCAAACAATCTTACTTTAGTTTTTTAAACATGTAAGGGTGTAATTTTTTCTCAGAAGAAAATTTTTGCTGCTATATATTTTTTAAATATTTTGGTTAAGTTAAAAAATTTAAAACTCAGATTTTCTCAAGTATTTAAGTTCAATTACAAATCTTATACTGTTTACATTTCTAAAATTATCAATAATCATTTATACTTACTCTTTGATTGGTGTTCATTAGCTCACAGTTAGCAGGTTAAATTCCCCTAAACAAACTCAAATTTACTTAAATTCCCTTAAGAATTTCAATTTACATCTCCCAATTTAATATATCTGATTCTTACAATTCTTCACAAAACTCCCAGCCCGACACAGTCTTCCTCACTTAAGCAACTCCTGTGAATCTAATAGAGCAGAAACATTAATAAAGTAAACCAGGACCACTTATACATTTAAATACTGTTACCAACTTTAAGATCCTCTTATACCTTTCAAGTCAAAGTCACAAGTCTGATGTTGACGCACCATTTCAAATCAACTCATTTTACATGTCAGGTTCTCCCATACATCAGCTGCTTTTAAATGTGTTAAGCATCTTAAAAAGAAAACCTACAGAGATAATAACTGAACTGGCAAAAGGTAATCCTGAACTTAACACAAAATAATATTATTCTGGCTGCGATTATAATTATTGTCTCTGCTTTTAGAGTTGCAGAGATACAACTACAGGATCCAAAGCATGGCACCATAATTTCAGCTTGTGGTCAGAAAAGTCAATGTCAGAACATAGGAGCCCCCTCTTAGAGTTTTATGTTAAGTTTCTTTTCCATTTTAGTCAGTTCATCTAGTCTCTTATCATCTGACTGGATGCCATATTATTTTAATACTTTTTCCTGGATGGTTCTCATCAGCTACCACCACACTTACCATAATTTTATATTAGACTATGTAACATGAGTTCGAGTATCATATCTAATAGTTCCACTGTGCCATATACACTGTGTGCACAAAAGTAAACTATTTTCGTGTTACCTGGGGAATTTCTATGAGCAAATATATGCTGGTAATAAAAGATGAGATTCTGTTTTAGCTCATGTTCATGTTTAATTTCAGAAATACACAATTGTTTATTAGTGGGTCTTAAAGCAAACAGGATAGGACAAACCCAGTATTTTGAGTTTGATTGAGCACCTTTTTAGAATGAGAAAAATTGATTGAAAAGTTAAAAAAAAAAAAAGGACCTAAAACCAATTGGTGTTTGGGGGGATTTCCCATACAACTTTCCAAGTTAATAAAAAACAAACTAACAGTTTTTAAAGTCTAGTCCAGCTCATGAAACTATGAGCTGATGGCCAAATTCGATAGCTGGAAACCTATATTCCAATCCAACTTCATTTGTAGCCCCTCCTTTTCTTTTAAACTGCCTCAATTTATTGTATTAATGGCATTGTAACTAAAGCCAAAGCTAAAGAATAGAACCGGAGGACAAGAAAAGCAGTTGAATTAACTTTACAGTCCTCTTCATATTATCGTTCAAAATCTTTACTTCTACAAAAAAAGAAAAAAGGTCTTCAAAGTGGAATGTTATTTAAAGGGAATTTTCAAGTGCGGGCATTTGCAAAGCTGGCCGAGGGAACGATAGGCAATGAAGTAGCCGGAGGAAGAATGTCAGAATGAGCCTGAGGTTTCCATGTGAAGGCCTTGCTTCCTAATTGTTATTATGCTTACAAGGACACTCTGTAAAAAGAAAAATGAACGCCTTGTTCAACACCTGCTGTAAAAAGATGCTGGGACTCTGTGGCTTGCTTAAATCATTTTTTTCCAGAAACAAATTGCCAAACAAGCCCTAGGCCATTTAATTTCCAAATACCAGTAATTAAAATGAGTAACATGGTCAGAATTTGGCAGGGCCACAGCTTTCCTTTCCCTTTACATTTTCACATAAATTTCAGTGAAGGTCAGATTTGTTGAAGGGAGGAGAGGGGGCGAAACCTGCCGGCTGCGTGCTCATGGGAGGTTAAAATATGACTTGTTCACAGTGTCCCTCATAGTTCAGGACTTAATGGTCCTTGACGGGGATAACCTAGAAGTTAATTTTACTCCATGTCCCAAAAGCAGTCATTGTCAATGTAATCTTTCTTGCGGGCTGAAGGGTATTGTCAACAAATGGTCTGACTTTCAACAGCAGTTGACCAGCAACGTCTCACATCCAAAAACTCATGCACATGGCTCCTTATTGATCTGTTTCCTCAGAGCAGTAAAGATTTATTCGGGTTTCGTTTCACTTTCTTTGCTTTATCTCTTCTACCAGTCATTTTTTTTTCACATGTTTCTCCCTAAAATTAGCTCTGAATACTTTTTGTATTATTATTTTTTTTTACTTAAGTTCATAATACATCCAACTCAGAGACTGTGAAATGCTTCACAGTACCCTGTATACTCTTGTGTCAAGGGAAAAAAACCAAACTTTTTAAAGAGATGGCTGGTTCTTGGTCTGGGAGAGATGGGGTGCAGCAGTGCAGAGAACGTGTGCTCCGGTCTCAGCCTCTGTTCCTCAGCTGAGCTCTGCTCCTTCCTAGGTGGGCACACTGGGATCCCTGTCTCACCTCTCTTGGCCTTGTTGCCTAATCTGTAAAAGGGAAAGATGATGAAAAATTGCCTCGGTGAAAATCCAGTGACATGGAGCCTGCAAGGCAGACTAACTTGCGGAAGAATAACGTGAGTCTAATTTCTACAGTGGAGTCATCATGGAGAAACAAATAGGACTTTTCCTTCTCCAGTCTACCCCCACCCTAAAGAGAGCAATGAAGTCTGAGCTCCTGGAAGTTTGGGTTCTCCTCACCCAGCTGAGAGTAGCAGGCATTGATCTTCAGAATGCTAGCCACCTGGGGTGTTCTCCACAGTGGCCCCGCTAGAAAAGAGGACTCTCAGAATCTATGGAAGCTAGACAGTAAATGCCAAGGACATGAGCATAATCAAGGGCCTTGAGTGGCAGAGCCTGTCACGAGGGACATTACAGTAGAAGGGCTGCAATCTGATTGAAAGCCTCTAATAATGGAAAATGTGGGAATAGAGGAAAAAGGACCAGTGGGAAGATAACTTTTCCGAGGTGGGAGTAAAAACACATGGAGATGACCTATTTATTAGTACATTAAGTACAACCTGATAGCCTTTTGCAACAAATGGATAGCAAGACTGAGCTCTGCCTGGTTCTCTCCAGTTGAGCCCTGTGAAACCAAAAACTCCAAAGAAACAAAAAACAGAGCGTGGTTAGACCCAGGACTTTGTGTTCCTGCAAAGGCAACCCGTACGTGGACAGACGGACAGTTTCTTTACTCTTGGATGGCTTCTGATCACAGATCTTAAAATACAACTTGAGAGTTGCTTCTTGTCTAATTATTTCTGACCCGATCCACAGGAGAGGAAAGATGATAAACAGAGCACAAGGAACACGGGAGAGAACTAGGTGAGGAGTGAGGCTGCTGTGAATTTCATGGCCTACATCATCTCTCCAGGCCTCACTAGTCTCTGGAAATGTGGTTGCCTTGACAATAATAATGGATTTTCTAGCCCTGACCGACTTTTCCAGGATGTTTAGGAAAATCCAAGAGAGTACTGCGCTCAAGAGCAAGTTCACTCCCAGGTTATCACAAAGCTTTGCCAGGAACATGATATTCTGGGTGGAGAAGAGCGTGGGGCTCCTTCCCCTCTGTTGAGTTGGGCTCTGCAAGCAGGGCTATTCCCGGTCCATATGTTTTGAGTTTAATGAAATAGCTTTCTCAGCTTTTACTTGGGTTCTTTCATTTCAGCATTTACCTAAGTGTCCCAGTAACTGGAAAAATGGATTCAAGCAAAAGGCAGAATGTTTCCCTTCCCTGGAGGACGCAGGACTAGATTCAGCCTGTACCAGATACTGACAGTGCCCCGTCTCTCCATGTCCCTGGGACTTGATGTGTGTTGCTGTAGACTTCCAGGTCCCCACGTCCATATGCCTGTGCCTAAGCGCCTGCCCAGCGCTGAGGAATGAACCTCCTGGGGCAGCCCTCAACCCTTGATTTTCCAGAGAGGTGTATACACGTCCCAGCTCGCACACTGATCGAGCACCTCTGGGGATGTGGTGTGTACTCTTTGCTAGAGGAATTCTGCTCCAGGTGGCCGCTGTGGTAGTCAGCTTAAGGTATCAGCTACCTTCTCCGCCCTGTCTCATGACCCTATTCTACTAACGTTATCTGTACCTCCTAAGGAAGCTCCTTGAATTTGAATCCCTGCCTCAGGTCCTGAATCTGGGAAAAAACACCAACTGAGAAAAGCATCTTCAAATAAATTCTCTTGCAAGAAGTTTCCGCGACTCCTACGGACAGATGACTCTTTGGTCATGCCGCATGCTCATTAGAAGCATTCGGATATGGGGCTCCTGGGTGGCTCAGTGGGTTAAAGCCTCTGCCTTTGGCTCAGGTCATGATCTCACGGTCCTAGGATCAAGCCCCACATCGGGCTCTCTGCTCAGCAGGGAGCCTGCTTCCCCCTCTCTCTCTGCCTGCCTCTCTGCCTATGTGTGATCTCTCTCTCTGTCAAATAAGTAAAATCTTAAAAATAAAAAAAAAAGAAGCATTCGGATATGTTTGTGCCACGGCGGTGGGCACACATTGAGCTCTTCCCCAGGACACTTCCGTGGCAGGATGAGCCCACCCATCCGCCAGTCAGGATGCAATTCTTCCTCGACTCGAGCTGTAACTCCTGCTCCCGTACCCAGACCGCCGCCCAAATTGCTTTTTTAAAAAAGATTTTATTTATTTATTTGAGAGACAGAGACAGAGAGAGGGAGAGAGAACACGAGCTGGGGGAGGAGCAGAGGGAGACGCAAACCCCCTACTGTTCAGGGAGCCCAATGCAGGGCTCAATCCCGGGACCCCGGGATCATGACCAGAGCCAAAGACAGACGCTTAACCAACTGAGCCACCCAGGGGCCCCCCAAATTGATTTTTATTGAATTTCAGCTTTATTGAAATACAACTGACCAACAAAATTAGAACGTATTTAAAATGCACGTCGTGGTGATTTGATAGATGTATATATCATGAAAGGATTCCCCCCCATCTCGTTAAGTAGCTCATCCATTGCCACACAGATTTATCTATTTTCATTTCAAAGAAAATACTGTAGTTCTACTCTCTTAGCAAATTTCACTCACACAATAACGTTACCAATCAGATAGCTTTAAGCAAGAAATAGCAAAGGGGTTTTTAGTTTGCCATGATGAGTCAGTTATCAGGATCTTCTATAGTTGTTCAAAGCCCCAGAGCATAGAAGGGTAAGTTATGTACTATCAAAAGCAGCAATGATAGAAATAGTCATTATTCCAAAATTATTATTTCCACTTTCAAGTTTCCAATAATAATTTCCAGTTTTCTCTGAACTATTTATTCTGACACCATGTAAGTGAACTTTGCTGTTCCTTGCTTGCTTAGCGGGCATGAGAAAGGGGTTGAGGGGGTGAGAGAAGTTTGATTTTAACATGAATATTTGAAAAATGAAAAGTATTTTACCTTTCAAATGGATTCTCAAATAAAGACATTTCATGAGAACACTACTCTTTCAATACCCTTAGCCCTGGTAGTTTCCATATGGTATAATTATTTGAAACATGGTCGATTTGAAAGTCTCTCATTTACTTGAACACCCTTAACCTTCCCTCAAAAACGAAATATCAGGCCAATATAACATAATTGAGGTACAAAAACTCCACATTATTTTTTAATCTCTAAATAAAAGTGAAAATCACAAATGAAATAACTAAAATGCTCCCCATATAAATCTCTCCACATAGAAATAAAGTAGAAAAGTTACCTTTTCAAGATGTGGTAGGCAGAACCCAAAAATGGCCTCCAAGATTCCCATCCGGTGTATACATCTTTATCTTGCTTTGGTGTGGCTGTGAATATAATAGGAGAGTCCCCTAGTTAGAAGACTGAATTCCCACGGTTCAGTTGACTTTGAATTAATCAAAGGGGAGATTATCCCTGGTGGGCCTGGCATAATCAGGTGACGCCCTACAAGGGAGATTTGTCCTTCCTGAAGTCCTAGAGATTTAAAGGGTGAGAGAGATTATAATTCTGCCCTTGGTGGAGCTAATAGTCATGTTGTGAAGTGGCCTGTGAGGGAGGTGACATGATAAAAACTTGAGTGGCCTGTGGGAGCTGAGAACTGTCCCCAGCTGACAAAAAGCAAGAAAAAGAGATCTCCATCATATATTCTTTTTTTTTGAGATTTTATTTATTTATTTGTCAGCGAGAGAGTGAGAGAGAAAGAGAGAATGCAAAAGCAGGGGGAGGGGCAGAGGGAGAAGCAGACTCCCCACTGAGCAAGGAGCCCAATGAGGGACTCAATCCCAGGACCCTGGGATCATGACCTAAGCCAAAGGCAGACACTTAACGACTGAGCCACCCAGGTGCCCCTCTCAGTCATATATTCTTAAGGAAATGGAGTTTTCCAACAACAACTTGGGGGAACTTCAAAGGGAAACTTTCCCTAGCCAGGCTTCCATGTGTGGACATAGCTGGCCAACATCTTGGTTTCAGCCTTTTGAGACCCTGAGCAGAGGGCCCCAGCTAAAATGTGCCAAATTCCTAACCTGTGGAAACTACGAGACAATAAATTTGTGCTGCTTTAAGCTGCCAAGTTTGAGATCATTTGTTAAGCAGCAATATATAACCAATACAGAGTATTTCCTTGGAAATTGAGTACCAGGATCCGTCTATTATATTAAAAGTCTGTAATTCCCTGCATAAATTTTTTGAATCTCAGAAGACACCATCAAGAGGATGAAAAGACAACCTATAAACTGGGAAAAATATTTGCAAATCATACGACTAAAAGGGACTTGTACCCAGAAGACTTAAAGAACTCTAAAAAATTCAATAAGACCAGTAACCCAGTACAAAATGTGCAAAGAGTCTGAACAGATGATACTCCAAAAAAGATAGACAGATGGCCAGTAAGTAGAAGAAATGCTTCTCAACATTCTTAATCATCAGGAAAATGCAAATCAAAACCACAATGAGACTTCACTTCGTATTTGCTGTGAGAGCTGTAATAAAAAGAGGATGTGAAGAACTCCGAACGCTCCTATATTGCTGGCGGACATGTGAAATGGTGCAGCCATGTTGGTAAAGAGTCTGGCAGGTCCTTAGCAATCCCACTCGTAGGAATCTACGCAAGAGAAATGAAAACCTGTCCACACAATGACTAGTATGTACATGTTCGTGGCAGTATTATTCATAGCAAGAAGTGGAAACAGATGTCCATCAACTGATGAGTAAATTGTGATCTAGCCATAATATGAACTGTTATTTAGCAATAGAAAGGAATGAAACACTGCTGCCTGCTACAACATGCTAAGTGAAAGAAGCCTATCAGAAAAGACCACATATTGGGACACCTGGGTGGCTCAGTCTGTTAAGTGGCAGACTCTTCGTTTCAGCTTAGGCCATGATCTCATGGTTGTGGGATCAAGCCCCGTGTGGGGCTCTACACTGGGCGTGGAGCCGGCTTAAGATTCTCTCCCTCTCCTTCTGCCCCTTCCCTACCCCATCTTCCCCAACCCCCTCTCACACTCTATCTAAAAAAAAAAAATCATGTTTTGGGGCACCTGGTTGTCTCAGTCGGTTAAATGTCTGACTCTTGATCACAGCTCAGGTCTTGATCTTGGGGTCGTGTGTTTGAGCCCCATGTTGGGCTCCACACTGGGCCTGGAGCTTACTTAAAAAAAAAAAAAAACAGAAAAGACAACATACTGTATGATACTATTTATATGGAAAGTCCAGAATAGGCAAATCTATATAAATAGAAAATACATTAGTGTTTCCTTGGAGTGAAGGATGGGAAAGGGGCATGACTGTTAATAGTATAGGGATTCTTTAGAGAAAAATGGAAATATCCTAACATTAGATTGTCGTGATGGTTGCTCAACTCTGTAAATATAGTAAAAACTGTTAAATTGTACACTTAAATGAATTTTATGGTATGTACATTATACTTCACTTAGCTGTTTTGTTGTTGTTGTTGTTGTTGTTGTTGTTGTTGTTGTTTTTTAAGGCTAGCTTCTCCTTGGTTTTGTTGGGGCCATGCTTGGAGAGCAAGTGTTCTATAATAATGAGACCCCCAAAAAAGAAAAAATAAAAAGGTCAGTCCCCTGATAGGCATAAGTCAGTGGCCAGCTCTGATACGCTTTCTGATGGTATTGGAAAGGCAGCAAGGCACAGGGAGAAGCAACAGACATGGAGCAGTGAGTTTGCTTACCTTTGCTCCCTCCCTCGCTAGCTTGGGAACCTCTCCGAGCCTTCGTATTGCCTGGCTGGCAAAAGGAGGGAGCAGACTGGGTAAATTCCCAGTCACTCACGGTTTTAAATGTTCTATTCAGCCTAATGATTAATACAAGATAATCACTAAAATGGCATTTGAAGTATCCAAATATGCCAGGATATCACTGAAAAATGTTCTCCTTTAAATGAAAGAATTTATTTAAATCCAAAAGTGTCGCCAAGAATGACCTCAAGCACTTCATGGTACCTCTTCTGTGTTACTTAGTCTCGATTTTAATGCTAATGTAAAGGTCAGGATTTCATACAAACTACCATTTATATCTGAAGCACAATTATTTGCCTTGGTTTTCCTTATCCCAATTTTTTTCTTACTCTCTAACTAAATTAATTTCAGACCATTTTTCATTTACCTGTTCTGAAAGCTCAGAAATGGGAAAAGGAAAGAACACAAACCAGTTTAATGCAATGAAAAAAAAATTTCAGGTTCACTTAGAACATCTAAATGGCTTTCCACTTTCCTTGGTCACTAAATACTCACAAGGCCTTAGTCTATTAGTTACTAAGGTAACCCAAAGCTGGCAGCATGTTGATATACCTTTCAAGGCCAACAGGTTTTTCAGTATTTCACAGATAATGTCACATTAACCTCAAACTTCTCCTTTTCCCAAAAGAACAATGTTTGCTTGAATGAATCTGTTACAATTTTATTTTGGGAGTTTTTTTGAGGAGCTTTTTGCTGCACTTTCCTTCTGCTCAGGTACCATTTATTCTGTTTTTAAAATAGCATAGTAGTACAAGTCAGATATCTTTATTGATGCCTGCATTAAACCACTCATTTGCCCTTTGTACCGATTACTCACAGTCAGAGCCAGAGTCTGTGTAGTCATCCAAATGATGCTCAAAAGAGAGGACATCCTTTCATTTACCCAGACAGCCCCACAGGAGTAGTCCCGGTGTAAATCAAGGTAAAGAGGATGTAACAGGGATAAAGGATAGAAATGGACGGCCTTTTTGCTTTTTTTGTCATTAATGACAATGTATAAACTCACAGGAGAGAAGCAGGATGTTCTGCCCTCATGTTAAGAATGAGAAGTTGTAGCCAGGAATCCGATGTATTCCTCTTAGAACCCATCGTTACAGTGGGAAGGTAGGTGTGCTACCTAGCATGTCTGAGAATCAGCTACTTGCCAAATTTACACACGGCGCTGATTGAAAGGAAAAAAAAAATGTGCTGAGAGTTCATTAGTCTTTTCCAAATAACCCAAATTAATAGTAAATTAAGGTAAATGTAAATTTGAGGAGATATATTAAATATTAAAATCAAATATACTGACAGCAGATGATCTCTCTGTTTAACCGTGTGTACTTAAGAAACATTTGAGATAATTTACATACAATAAATCTGATCCAAGAAAATGCCGTTATCTGAAATCATGGTAGTGTTCAACCATTTGCAAACCGTCTCCCACAAATCAGGCACTAATATTTGTTGATGGTGAATTCCTCCTCCTTCTAAAATTCTTTAGGTTCTTGGAGATTAAGTAGCTCTTTGGGAGCTCTGAAATGTATTTACTTTCAGGGGCATCTGGCCGGCCTGGTTGATAGACCATGCGACTCTTGACCTTGGGGTTTTGAGTTCATGCCCCACGTTGGGTTAGAGACTACTTTAAAAAAAAAATTTTTTTTTTTTGGTTTATTTACTTTAAGTTTAATGAATCTTCAGGTATCTTTAAACTTGACCTTATTTACTTAGATGCTACTAAAAAATTATTTCTGGACCTTGCCAGTTATATCAAGTTCATATTGAATTCATCAAAGGGGTTAATAAAGTAACTCAGAATAAAATATTTTCTCTAAAGTGATAGTGCTATGCGTGCCTGGGTGGCTCAGTCAGTTAAGCATCTACCGGCTCAGGTCATGATCCCAGGGTCCTGGGATTGAGTCCCACTTCTGGCTCCCTGCTCAGCAGGGAGCCTGCTTCTCCCTCTCCCTCTGCCTGGCACTCCCCCTCCTTGTGTGCACTCTCTCTGTCTCTTTGTCTGTCAAATAAATAAATAAAATCTTAAAAAATAAAGTGGTAGTACTCTTTTCAATTTAGTAAATATTTACTCTGTACCTGTAAATAGTTAAGATGCTAAACTAAGCATTACAATTAATTCATTGGTTTATTTTATTTACTTGTGTAACTGCCCATTTAAAGTTTACTTTATTAAAGCTAATTTTTATTATTTCCCTGTGGCAATCCAATCTAACCCTTGAAGAGTGGGAAAATTATCCACCATACGCATATTTTGTACTAGATTATTAACATCCAATTATGTTGTAGTTGATTTGCATGTGTTGAAAAACAAACGAAACAAATGAATATTTTGCTTACTGCAGAAAACCTTGTCATTGAAAATTCAATATTAGTAAATACCCCACTTCTGTATTCATGATTACAAGAATGCCAGTTTGCATGGCACTTTATGATAAATAACGAACAGTGTAAGATTAAAAGTTAGAGGTTACTTTATGTCATAATACTTCTCAAGAAATATTTTGTAGCTAATAATCCTGTATTACGTAATTGAAAGTTGCTAAGAGAATAAATCTTAAATGTTCTTACCACAGAAAAAGAAATAGTAATTATGGGACACGTTAGAAGTGTTAGCTAATGCCATGGTAGTAATCACTTTGCAATATATAAGTGTATCAGAGCAACACATTGTCTACCCTAAACTTACACAATCCTATATGTCAATTGCATCTTAGTAAAGCTGGCAAAAAGAAATACTTTGTTGAAATCCACTGTGAACAGTGTAGAGTTTGAAAATAGAATCAACAGAATAAAAAGCTAAAAGACAAAGAATTGGTGCATTTTTTTATAGTTGCATATTCAGGTTTGTCTAGGTAAAAATAACTTCCTTGGTGTTTCCCTCATTTTAACGGATTTTTTCTGCTTATTTATAGTTTGTTTTGTCTTCCTTATATTAGTGAAATTCTAAAAGGACAGTCAAATGTCATGGAGCTTTATTTCATCACCTTGTCACAAATAGCAAGGTATCTTCCTTTCTGATGGCTGAGTAGTATTTCATTTGTGTATAGATACCACATCTTTTTTTATCCATTTTATCCATTGGTGGGCATGTAAGTTGTTTCCGTATCTTGGACTGATTCTTTTTGAAGATTTTTTATTTATGTTTTGAGAGAGAGAAAGAACAGAGTGAGTGAGAACACAAATTGTGGGGGAGAGGCAGGGGGAGAGGGAGAGGTGAAACAGGCTCTCCACTGAACAGGGAATCCGCCGCGGGGCTCGATCCCAGGACCTTGGAATCATGACCTGAGCTGAAGGCAGACCCTTAACTGACTGAGCCACCCAGGCACCCCATCTGATTCTTTTTAAATTAAGAGACTTTCCCTTAAATATTTCATTACCATTGCTTTACTCAAGAAGACTAAACACTGTAATATATTAGAAGGAACATAGACCTTTAAAGGCAATTCATCCTGGCGGAGAAAACCTAGTCATACGTGGCCAGTTAGAGTATCGGATAAGCAGATAAAAACTGAATCACAAACATTTTGTCATTTACTCAAAGCCTAGCACTGTCACAGAAATTAATGAAAGCAAGGCAGTTATTACACATTTAAAAAAAACGTAACCTTATTTTGTAAGTAGGCTAGTCACAGGATATATTGATGGCATAATCATCCTTTACCTTTCCTTGTAAACTGTAAACAGCTTAAGATCTGGGACTGGTTCTTACTCACCTCTTCATTCTTCATAGTTCATATCACTGATTCCTGAATTCAGAATGTGAACAGATGTAGGAAGAAAAACCATACTTTTCCTTCTTGACAATTTAGTGTAAATCCTGAAAAGAAAGGCCCCATTGATTATGATTTCTCTAACTGCCCTGCTTGTCCCTACTATCCCACATAACCAGCTAAGTTGCTATACATCTAACAAAAGAAGAGACCGACTCTCAGCTGCTTTTCTCTGTTAAAAAAGTATCTTACTCATGCAGTGACCTCTTACGATTTTCTGGCCCTTTGTAGCTATTGTGTGCTTTAATGAAGACCCATACGTATGCATTGTTCCCTTCAAAACCATTGTTATGAAAATATTCTGAATACGTAAAAGCACTTTCTAGTAAGTTTCCACCCTTGGAATTCAGCACTTTTAGTGTGAGTTACAGTAATCAAGATTCTTCATTCAAATTATTTTTAAAAAATTGTACTCTTGGCGTCGGGCTGCAGAAGATGGTGGTCTCCACAGACAAATTATGAAAACAGAATACGTAGCCTGAAAGTAAAATGTGGACCTAAATATCCCTCCTCCATCAGTTAGATTTGTAACCATAATTAATATGAATGGAATTAATAATTCCAGTGGATGCAGAGAGCATACCAGTGTTAGCAAAATGGCAAAATTCATACAGCATTAAAGTTGTACTTCAAAAGCCTAAGACATCTCGTGATGTCCAAAGAAAACACGAAGTTTCTACAGCCACCAGAAGAAGGACAAACAGAGAACAATTAATTTTAGTGGATCTCAAACTTGTCTTAAATCAACAATCTTCTGCTCAGGTTAACATCTTGATTAAATAGCACAATGCAAAATACCCAAGTAAAAGAATTCCCACTGGTAAACATGACCTGGATGCTTGTAAGAATATATTTAATATCTATACACTGTTACGTTTTCAGTTTACAAGAGGAAAAACGCAGCACAATTTTCTTCCCTCTTGTTAAGGCGCTGTCACTTAAGCATAAACCCGGAGTACTCCAAATAGAATTCAGGTTGACAGGATGAAAGCCTGGGGAAAAGAGTCAGATGCTGTAAAAACACATGTATTTCTGAAAAGTTAAAAAAAAAAATCTCAAGAAGGAAAAGCAGGCATGCTTTATCCAGCTTGCTTCGTGAAAGAGCTTCAGTTAAAATTGTCTAAAGTAGCAGGTACAACGAATATTGTCACAAGTGGCAAATGTTTGAAGCAGTATGAGTGCTGACTACTAGTAGTAGCATAAATATGTTCAGGGTTGTTTTGATGCCTGTATTTTATAAGAAAAAACTGCGGTTGAGGAGGTTGATGAATTTCTGTTAAAAGCCATTCCTTTGTGTTATAGGAAACAGGGTAAATAATGGTTTACCATCTTCGTTTGACAAACCATGCATTTTAATGAAATCAGCACAAGGGAAATAGGTGTATGGATATGTGATTTTGAGATTAAAGTGAGTCTTAAAATGTGAAAAAATGTGGAAAATGTCTGGGGAGGTGGCGGGGGGAGGGGGGAGGGGATTGCACTCTCTTGAGTTGGCCACTTGCACAATAAAGTTCATTTCAGTTTTCGCCTGCTTCTTTTATTTTGGGCAACATATCCTCTTACTCAGAAAGCATTCAAAACCTTTGAGGAAGATAACAAGCACAGGGAGGAGAAAAAAAATATTGATTTATCTAGGGAAAAAAACGCAATTGTGATTACCTAAGGTTCTGGAGGAAAAACAAGTGCTCAACCATTATGTTCAACTCAGAGCTCTAGAAAAATCTGTTGTCTTTGACGTGGTCCCAGGTCCATCCTTGGATTTTTGATCCCCAAGAGGGTCTAGTTGACCCTTTGTTGGAACTTTAAATACTTTGTATGCATCTTCTGGCAAAGCCCTTTACTACAACTTTTCTTTGTTGATGTCCAGTCATTCAGTTGCCCTCCCCACCGCCCCGATTTTCTGGGTTCTACTGTGAATGCCTACAAGTCATTATATTGCCAAGTTGGAGCTTTTCAGAGAAATCAGTTCACTTCCACTCTTGTCACTCTTCAGAAGGCAACTGATTAATTGTAATAATTTAGGAGTAGCTACCATTATTGCATGTCTGATCTATTCTAGGTCCAGTAGTAGGCATTCTCTACATGTCTCTTAATGATAGAGAAAAATCAGTTTGTTCAGTAAAAGTGTGTAGACCTTTGTTCTGCAGTAGGTTATCTGACCCAGCTTGTGGGCATCCTTAAATACTTGAGGTTAAGATTTCATAGCTTTGTAGTTCATTTTGTTCGCTCCTCTGTCCACAGACCAGGGCATACATAGCCCACACCTGTGGAAGGGGAGGCCTCACGTGTGCTCTCACCAGTGGCCTGAGGCCTCAGTTTGACTCTTTTTTTTTTTTTTTAGCTCTAAAATGGTCTCCCATGGAAGGTTATATACTTAAAGATTGTAAAATTGAAAGTCGAAAAGGGGTTATTGTTAAGTAAATCCCTGCCCCAGGGAAGGAACAGATGGAGCCTCGGTGGAGGTCTTCCTTCCTTACACAGGTCCCCAAGTGACAGAGCATGTGGTCACACACCACCTGTGTACGCAACATAGCATCGCAAGGGGCGTGTGAGCCCCCAGTGGGGTCACTTCCTGCCTGGGAAGAACAGTGGTGGTGTTAAGACAGCCTCGTGCAGCACTTCAGTCCCCAGAGTACTGCCACAAGTGTGCCGGGTCACCTCAGGATGTTGGCTCCCTTTTTGCGGGCCACTATTTCATGATACATAAAAACAAAAGGATTCTGGTCACCTGGGTGGCCCAGTGGGTTAAGTGTCTGCCTTCAGCTCAGGTCATGATCTCAGGGTCCTGGGATTGAGCCCCATATCCAGCTTCTTGCTCAGCCCGGAGCCTGCTTCTCCCTCTGCCCTTCCCCCTGCTCATGCGCTCGCACCCTCTCTCTCTCACTTTGTCTCTCTCTCAAATAAATAAAATCTTAGAAAGGATTTGTCTCGGCCTCTCTTCAAACTAAACAATCCATGAACAGAACTCAGAGAAGTAGTTTCACTAAATACATCCTCGATACTATCACCATAACCTCTAAGCTGATCCCAATCAAAAAAGAAGCTAAGACACCATAGCCCTACAAATGCAGCAGATTTAAGAAAGCAAATGATGGCCCTGTGTTCTGCAACTGTATGGTGTATCCAAAGACTGGGCTCTGTGAACCAGACCATACACCTCTTCCAGAAGTTGCGCGGCAACTCTGCCCAGGCCCTAGAGCACGGTACAAAGACCAGCCACCCTGATCCCATGAAGGCACAGCAACCTTCCTCCCTCAGCACCTCTTCCTGCGTCTCCCTTCTTCCTCAGATCAGAAGAAAGTAATATTTGCAGTTATTTGTGGTCTAAATGCGGATGAAACTTTGTTGTTACTGTTAGAATGTTTTACTCTCCAGTTTAGTACTTTTGCCCAAATCCCAGAATTGCTGAGTGTGGAGCTGGACGTGGGGCTCCATCTTGGGACCCCGAGATCATGACCTGTGCGGAAATCAAGAGTTGGACACTTAACCGGCTGAACCACCGGGGCATTAGGGCATCAGGATTTTTAAAAGGGATTCTCCATAAGTGATTCTAATGTGCAATCAAGAGTGAAAAGCACTGATGGATCAGATTTTGATAATGTGCCAGACACTGCTTGGCATGGAAATGACAGAAAGATGTAGAGTCCCCCAGGAACCTTAATTCTTGGGGAGGGACAGACAAATGAAGGAACAGTTTTGGGAACCTAAAATAAATACTATAATGGAGGACTCTACCACAAGCTGTAGAAGTACAGGAAAAGGAACTGTTCAATCTGTCTTGAAAAGTCAGGGCAAACATTTCAGAGAGTAAGGCGGGCAGACAAATGAGGTGAGCATTCCAGGTGTAGAAGCATTGGAGGGTATAGAGTGCTTTGAAAACTCCAGGCAGTGAAAGTATTTGAAGATAATGCTGGGTGTGTAGGCAGTGAGCAGGTCCTGAAGGATCTTGTCAGTATTGAGAATGATGGGCAGCCTTTGAAAAGTTCTGAGCAGATGGATGATGCAATTACCTCTGTGTCTAATTCACTTGTTTCTGGCATCAGTGTGGATTTAAGGGCCTGGGGAGATTAGATGAAGCAAGACTAGACCAAAGTCTGTAACAAAACTACAAGAGAGCAAGTATGATTGTTTCTGGCTCCCAAAGAAGTCTCCTAGAGATCTGCGGTAAATCTTATTTCTCAGGATAACTTGCACTTGAATACTAGGCAGTCGTGGTAAAGTTTTCTTCTGTATTTTAGAAATGAGATTCTTTTAAAAGCCTAATATTTTGTTCCTGGGGATCAGTGAGTATCCCATTAGGAAATATAATTTACCCCCACATGGTTCAAAACTAAGAGATCTTAATAGAGTTGAGGGGAAAATGAGGCATGCTGAGGCACCCAGAGTCTAGCAGCGGTGGAAAGCCATTGCCACTCCTGAGGCTGAAGGGGAAAGGGAAGAAGCAGACACTAGTGAGAACAAGAATCAAGGAAGAGATGCTGCCAGTTGGTGTGGACAGAAACAGCTACTGCCAGAACCGTAGCCTGAAACAAGGCTGAAACCAAGAAGCCCCTGACCTTGTTCTCTTTGTTCTTCCAACTTCTGATCTGCTGATGACTGCCATTGGCCAAACCCAACCTGAAGCCATTCATAAAGGAGCCCAGGAGATTTCATTCAGAGTGGTCAGACTCCTGAGAGCATAAAGAAGGTCAGAAAAGGACAGAGAATGCATCCGAAGGCCAACAGAGAATAACCAGGCTGCGGATGAACACGATATCAGAGCAAAAATATCTTAGACATGATCTCCCTCCTGATAGTCAGTAGATGCCTAAAGAAAATCATGGTAGACTGTATAACAACACATCCATTGGCAATAAAGCAGGAACCTTCTTCCCATGAACCAGACTACCAAGAAATTCCTGAGAGTCAATAGGCCTCTTGTAGGAGAGAAAAGTAACAGCTAACAAATTGAGGACATTTTAATTAAAAGCTAAAATTAGAGAGTCGATATAGTTCAGGTATTAAAATTTTTCATATCTACTCAAACCTTTATCCATTTCCTATTATTCCTCTAAGTTATGGCAACATCAAGAACTCATAAGAAATACAGCTAAGGGAAGTATGGTATGTCAGATGCTACATATATGGAGTTCAGTGAGACATGCACATTGAGTGTGCTTGTAGTAATATTCTTAAAGGTGCACACAGGTATTGGGTGCCATTGACTGAAGACTGTCCTTCCTCTAGCTGGGAATTTTGGCCTCTGTTATGCAGTCTACAGCTTTGGGAGGGTTCAGTGGTTCCCAGAGAGAAAGAATACCTATGTAGACAACTATTCAGAAAATCAGCCCTGGAAATAAATCGGATACGATTTGCCACAGGTATCCCCTTGTTAAAACATCTGGTCCATCCTTTCAGGGAATTAACAGTTATCAAGTATCAGATGTTAAATTATAAATCCTAGTGTTTTATTAGCCTACAAGTCAGGGTAAAACTGAACCACTGGGGTGGGTGAGACAGAATTCTTCATATGAAGTATTGCAACGTCATTACCACTGTGTATACTGACCACTGATATTTAAAAATATTCCTCATCAGGGCACCTGGGTGGCTCTGTCGGTTAAGCATCCAACTCTTGGTATTGCCTCAGGTCATGACTTCAGGGTTGTGGGATTGAGCTCCACATGGGGCTCCAAGCTCAGTGCAGACTCTGCTTGTCCCTCTCTCTCTTCTTCTCCCCCCTGCTCCTGTGCTTTCTTTCTCAAAATATTTTTTAAAAATAGAAAAAATGTTCATCATTCATTTCTGAGATTTTGTGGTAGTGGTTTATACATATGTAAAGACATTTGTTTAAAAATATTTTCATAAAACTTGCCTGTGGACATAACTTTCAGCTCCATCAGGTTGTGAAAGCCTGAAGGACCTTGTCTTATTCTTTTCGTAGTTTTTACACAAGCTAGCACATCTTCTTGTATATTGTAGCTGCTCAGAAAATCTGTATCAAATGCTGAAAGGAACTGCTACATTAAATCTGTGTACAACTTAAAAATTATGTTTCTCATTCATTAGTCAAATAATCTGTGGAACTGAAGGTACTGTACTTCTGTGGCACACTTGGATCCTCAATTTTAAAAGCATTTAAAGATGTTAACTGGAATTACTGTGGTGATCATTTTGCAGTATATACAAATACTGAATCCTTACATTGTAGGAAACATGTTTAATACTGAAATGATATTGAAGTCATTCCATCTTTCTTTGGTAATTTAGGAAAGCTTTCAAATGTTTCAGGGCCTCAGGGTCACTAGTGAGAATATCAGTTTTCAATGATCCGTGTGTGAGGAAGCATTAATAGGAATTTCTAGTTGACAGAATATCAGAAAAACTAGACTTTATTTTATTATGGCTGGTTTTCATTGAAGTAATGTGGAATGTGGCCTATTGACCTTTTTACTTAAAAGGCTCTAATCTTATTACATAACGTTAGCTCTTGGTGTTCAAAATTCCTTACTTCATCCTGCTCCCCATAGTCCATTCTGTGAAGTGGGAAAAAGTTTTTAAGTTCTCCCAAGATGACTGAAGTTGACCCCCAGGCTTGAATAAAAGAGACATCTTTAGGTCCATAGTGACAATCTCAATCCTTCTAAAGATCTCCTATTTCACTGCCAGGGGCTAAAAAAGAGCTTTGTAACATTCAGCTGTCCAGCAGGGTTTAATGCTTCTACTAAATAAAAGCTTTTATTTTGGATTGAGGCGAAATATCCCCATTACTCATGAGTACGCTGCAAGACTATAAAATTCCTCATACAGTTGCAGCAAAGATAGGGTATGTTGGAATGAAAAAAAAAACATGAATTATACTTTTTAATAATGGAAGAGATTTCTTACAACCTTCATTCCCACACACATCTAAGCTTGATGGAAAGTTGTACAAATTCAATTTCATAAAAGTAGTTTCAACTTCACACGCTTTTTTACTTCTTTCAACACAAAGCATTTTTCTGTATATCACCCCTAACATAAATCAGTTTTCATAGATCAGTTTTTATTATTTTATTTCCTATTTCTTAGATAACTAAAAACTATTATTTGGGTTATGGTGCTGGTTATAGATCTCTTTGATACTTTTTTTTATGTCAGGTCATGCCTTGGTAAACCAGAATTCACACACATGTACATTGCACACACACACAGGTGCACACACTTGCTTTTTGGCTCTTCCTCCAACTAATTGGCTGACAAGGCAGGAGAAAGGAAGGTCCTGGCTCCAGTGTTGCCCTGCAGTCTTGCTAGTTGGGTTGGTGCATACTAACAGAAATGAGTAAGTGTTCTTTCAAGTACGTCAGTTCTTCTGGGAAGCTGGTATGTTCTCTATGGCCATGAGATAGAAATTCTCAGTTGCTTTCAGAGAGTATGGGAGTAGACACCAAAAAGAATTCTAATGAAGATAAGAATAATGATCACCAATTAGGTCTAGCTTGTCCATGTTCCACTAAATCCCAACCTTCAGGCACACCTTTCACTTTTCATCTAATTTAGCCAATAGTCTGGTGACCACGTAAAGGGAGTCTCATTATAAGGTGGATGTTAATGGCCATGGAGAAAATCAAAGACAAGAGAGATGTTCCAGGGATTTCCTCCAGTTAAACATGCCATTTACTAAAAGTGGTGAGTTTAGATGGAATAATTTAGAAACTACTTTCACTTATATCTTGTCAGCAAGCCTGTATTCTATAAATTATAGGGAAAATTTTAGATAGACTAAAATAACTAGTATTGCCAACTTAAAAAAAAAAGTAAAGCTGAGAGAAGAAGATATGACCCAGTTTTTAAGTAACTGTGAGGATGAATTTACTGACCCAATTCTAATATAGTAGAACCCACCTGAAAGCTGAAAGATACAGTTCAGTGATAACAAAGGTGCATAATAGTCTTAAAGAAGTAGTACCTCCTGGAAATCTGAAGATTGGATTTGTGACCTTTCTGCTTCATCTTAGTGGTTCTTTAGAGACTGAAGACCAGACTGGATACTCATGACCGATCCAATGGCAGAAGCTCACTCTTATTTAATTTTTCTCCAGTCGAGGGTATAGTGTTTGCTCTGGTAAATCATCCCTGAGTCTTGACTGTCTTCTTTTAAACTTCCTCCTTAGTCAATGGGAAAGCAAGAGATTGAGACACCATTTCTGACATCAAGAAGGGGATAAACACTGGGGCACCTGGGTGGCTCAATCAGTTAAGCATCTGACTCTTGGTTTCAGCTCAGATCATGATCTCATGGTCCTGGGATAAAGCCCCAAGACGGATTCCACATCCTCAAAAATGAGGATCAACACATTGCACTGGAGTTGAATCTTTATGTGAGATAAAATTTTGCACCGACAATTCAATAATTGATAAATATGGACAGAGAAATTGCATGATACTTGGGAATAGCTGATGGAGTAAAAGAAGAATTTAAGACTGCTTGTCAAATCCATTGGTTGGGCAACCAAACCTTTTAGTTAGACAGTATGTCCTAGAAAGAACACTTCGTTCGGACAACAGCTGCCTCCTCCTCCTCCTTAGATATTTTGAGTAAAGATTAAAGCAGCACAGGCTTCTGTGAACGTTACATTTCTAGTGCTGAATAGACACATCCATCTCATGCGGGCACGTCTGTGTGGGCTGGGATCAGAACATGGGCCTGACACCTAGCACTCCAGTGGCACGTGGTGGGTTTTATGTATCTATTTGAAAATTGATCTCTGCAAATGGCTTCTTCCTTACCGGTACCTGTTTAACTTGCAAAAAAACTGACATAGTTGGACTTAACAACAGCCCAGTAATTGTGCGAGAAACTGTATCTTATGAGGATCCCAAACTGAAGGACAAAACAGGGAATAATGTGAGAATGCCTAGAGTAACACATGGGCATGTGAAATTTGCCTGACTTGGCTTGTCCACATCTCCTGTAGGAAATTTATTTCATCGCATTTATCCTACACAAACTGCCCAGTAGTGCTCATTATTTCTGTTGGTTCCGTGCGTGGTAGGTAGAATACTGGCCTCTCAAAGATGTCTCCATCCTGATCCCTAGGGCCTGTGAATATGTTAGGATACGTGGCAAGAGATCAGTAAGGTTGCATGTGGAAGCAAGGTTTCCATTCATCTGACTTTAGGCTAAAGAGATTATCCCAGATTATCTGGGCAGACCCAAGGTCATCACAAGGGCCTCTTGCAGAAGTGGGAGGCAGAAGAGTCAGAACCAGAGAGATGGCACCATCTCTGGTCATTACCGGCTTTAAAGCTGGAAGGTTACCACCAGTTAAGGAAGGTAGGTGATCTGTAGAATGTGGAAAAGACAAGAAACTCGTTTCACCCCTGGGGGGCTCCAGAAGAAATGCAGCCCTGCCAAGACCTTGATTTTGGTCCACTGACACTCATTTCAGACTTGTGACCTCCAGACCTGGAAGAGAATAAATTCATGTCGATGTAAACTACTGTTGGTGGTAATTCGTTATAGCAGCAATTGAAAACTGATACATCATGTACGTGACAAATGTCATTTAGCATCGTTCACTAAAACTCACATTGATGCATAAAGAGAAATCTAAAGCCCTTAGTTTCTACTCAATCCACTCTTTTATTCATACTGCAACATGCATTTTTGTCAAAGGCAACAGGGACACAATAGGACACCAAAGAACCTTGGGGAGATAGGAACAAATATGCTTTTCTATTTTTCATTAGCTGATTAGATAAGGTTTCATACAATGTTTTATTTAAACTCCTTCGCTAAATACAATCACCTTCACCCCTTGGAGGATTTAGCCAGAGCAATTTGGCAAGTGATTATGTGAATTGAGAATTGATAAAAAAAAAAAAAAAAAATAGGTCAGTACTGAGCTCCTTTTACCTTGACCAGATTCGGTGTTGTTTCCACTTACTTCTTCTTCACCCTCTTTCATTCCATTTCTTCTGTTAACTGCTGTCTGTATTCACTTCCAAAGAACAAAGCACGCGGTTTCACTCCGCATTTCCCAGGCCTGCCAAGGAGGACCTGGTCCTAAGGTTAGCACATTGAGGCACTGATGAGAACGGACTGGACTGTCGGTAGCTCGACCTCCGGGAAGGCCTTGACAGCTCTCCCACCCGGCCCCCCTCCCGAGACCTTCCTCCTCCTGCTCCCTCTTGTGCTGCCGCCTGAACAAAACATCACATCAGTGCTGTTTACCACAGGAAGCCGGCCAAGGAAGTCATAACAGGACAATAGACATACAATCTGATAACCTTGTTAGCTCCAATCAAAGCTCCTAACAAGTGGGAGAGGTTGGTGAAGTGGGATAAAACTGTTTCAGTATTTGGATTTGTTGAAGTGGCTTTTCAGATTCTTTTTTTTCCCTTGCTGAAGGAAAAAAAAAGTAGCATTTCTTATCCCTTTATTTAAGATTAAAACCAGGCACAAGGACACTAAACAAAACAACATGTACAAGGCTAAGGTTAACTTTTAAAAGAATACAAATTATAAATGGAGAGGGATCTACAAAGTTCGTAATTATCTTCTAATGGAAAATAACAGAAAACTTTCTTTGTGTTGCCAGATCTCTGCAGAAGCGTAGTAAGTGTGGAATAACCTTCATGATCCAGAAAAAGTTAGGGATATGAATTAATTTGTGTAAATGATAACCAGTAATGAACTCATTTCAGATAACAGGGCAAGGATGATCAAGGTCTTTGTATTTTCTATTGTATTTACTTTGCATTACAGGATACTGTTTCAACACACAGAGATCTGGCCAGGTTCGCTTTTGGCCTCTTATTCCCTCCCTCATACCCACCTCGTGCTTCAGGGAACGTTCTGACCTTTAAAAATATAATTTTAATCCCACCATTATCTCCCTAGTTCTGCAACAGACATTAACATACACTCCACAACTGTCTAAAATGCGGTGTCTTACACAGTGTCTTAGTCACCCTCCCCCCACCTTCAGTTCCCGAGTTCTTGCCATTTCCACGATCCTGCGGGAAATAGCACGGACCTCCGAGTCAGCACTCGGCACTGCTCAGGCCCCGGGACCTGGTTAATAGTCTCTCTGCCTCAGGCAAATGACAAAATCATAAATAGATTCAACAAGTGGGACTTGGACGCATTTGAGTGTGTCATTTTTATATCTGGTTTTATTTTAAGGTTAAAAACAGGTGAAACTTGACGGTTTGGCATGGCTCCTGCTGATGAATCTTTTGCTCTTGGCTTAGTACTCTGTATCTAGGTAGGGGATTTTATCATGAACATTTTGTTCAGCCATACTTTACTGTTTTACTAAATGGAAGTCTAAGTAACGATTCAGTGTGTGTGTGTGTGTGTGTGTGTGTGTGTGTGTGTGTGTGTAGTTATGTGAGTGCCCCTTACCTGGGAAAAAAAAGCTCTTTCTATGGCATCTAGAAAATTGTAGTGATAAATAGAAATCACTTTCTTTTTCCTATTGCCCTTTATTAGTGAGGGATGTAAAGTGGCATTTCTCCAATTATGACTTGGAAAGTCTGAAAATAATAAAAAGGTCTGTATTGCTTCCTCTCCATCTTATATATGACTTAAATTGAAAAAAAATCTCAGAAATGAAATTTGAAGAGGATACAAATCATTATTTTTACACGTATGGTACATATGCAGTTCCTATTCACCAAGATGACTGTGAGAAAACAGAAAAACAGAATAAAAAGCAATGCATTTGCTATATATTTGGCAGCCACCTACATAAATAGGTGGTGTATTGCAGGGTTTATCTAACAATTACATAAAATGATTGACTCTTGGCAATGAGAAGTTAAATATGGGTTTTCTGTTTCTTAGCTTTGAGTGTTTTCAGTTTAAAGATATTCCTTTACATAGAGTTCCAGGCAGTCTTTTACTTATGTGTCTATGAATACTTTATTTAAAAGGCTTCACTGCCCTAAGTATCTTCACCACTGGTCTCTCCCAGTACCTAAAATTTCTAGCAATTTTACACCTTCGTACAAGGCCACAGAAAGATTGCTAGAGAATCCACGGTATTTGGAACGGATAGGTTGGTCATCATTATTCAGCAACAAGTCTAGCATGAATTAGTTTAAAAAGGTGTGGCATTTCTTGGGTTATTGATCTTCATGGAGTCTTAGACTTTGGACATGATAATTCAGATCTAGCTGATCCTAACCTTATTTTTGTATACCCAACTCAAGTGAAAGTTTAGTTTCATTGACAAGCATGCTTCTTGGCACTAGACCGAGTCTACCTATAATCACCAAATCATCTTTAGGAATACATTGAAGGAGGAATTACTATTGGTGATGAATATCTAAATTTATTCAGTGCCTCCATTTCTTTTTGGAACTCAAAATAACAAATGAAATTCAAAATACTGATCAGGGGTGTTTGGCTGGCTCAGTCAGTAGAGCATGCAACTCTTGATCTCGGTGTCATGAGTTCAAGCCCCACAATGGGTAGAGAGATGACTTAAATAAATAAAACCTTAAAAAATACTGGATCATCCAAAGGTAAATACAACTATAAAATGAGAACATATACCATACCCAAAGACTAACCACTGCCTGAAGTAGGGTAAGGCAATTAAGATATCCATGAAGTATTTTTCCATCCAGAGGACAACTCTAAATAGCTCTAATGCAACTTGTTCAAATGAGACAATGTTTTATGTTCTAGTATGAAAATATTGACTCAGTTTAGCTTATTGATATGAAATGTGGAACTTGTGAAATTCAAGCATACTCTGGAAGTCCCGTTTTTTTTCTAAAACGGGTTCTTACCTATAATCAAGGTGGCATGTGAACAATTAGCTTGAGTTTTTGAAATGTAAATAGGAGACAGTTTATTAGCTTGCTAATTGTTGGTTCCTTAGAACATGGACTGTAATTCGATTTTTAGCCAAATTGGAGATATGCCAAAGAGTGATGTAACTGAGAATAAGAAGAGAATGTCTGTATCCACTGCTAGCTAAAGGCAGATGTGCTCAATTGAATGGAGCATATATCCATTTGGGCTTCCATCTCTGAAATTCTAGCAATCCAGAAAATTCAACTGAAAGGGATTTCAAGACAGGGCTCCACTTTTTGTTTATCCTGTGTTTCCTACTATACCTGGCACACCACTGAGTCTGGGCTTAGTAGGCAAAGCTTGGCACAGAGTTAAATGAGAAGGAATCAAGAGAAGTTTGTTTCTGAGTTCCATTTGAATGTTGTCAAGGGCATTCATTTATTTGTATTTCTCCCCAAAACTGATTCATTTTGATCTTCAATAACTAACATTCCACATTGCATCTTCTGCATCAAAACATTCAAATTGTATTGAAATGCCTTAAGATCAAATTAGATGTTTCTAGCATTGATAGGCATCACTTGCATTGGACTCGGACTTAGTCATTTTTTAACTAAAGAAGGAAATATTGTGTCGATTTTGCCTAACAGGTTATTTGAAATGGCAGCTCATGTTCTTAAATGAAAAATTATCTTGTGATGCAAGAAAACAACTATAAAACACAGAAAGAATGGATATTTTATATGGTTTTTAAATATGGTATCCACTAGTTTTATAATAAATGTAATTCACATAGTGCCAGGGGCTTATTAGAGAAGTCACATGAACTGGAGTAGTAGAATCTAACTCCTTCGATTCTAATGCTAACAAGAGAAGTCATATATTAGTGACTACTTCTCAGACAACAAACTTAGTCTTCCGAATACTGGAGTAGTAAAACTCCAAACTGAAATACCTCATTAAAACATTCTTTACATTTGCAGCTGCTTTTGCTTGCCCTTAGTTGCTCGGCTCCAACCCTAAATTTACAAACCGTGTGTGTGTGTGTGTGTGTGTGTGTGTGTGTGTGTGTGTGTGTGTGTGTTCCTCAACACACTAGTACCCTTGGGAAGCCTACAATCTTTTAAACTGAGATATTTTTGGTACAAATTGTAAATCAGAGCAGTAACAAAAGTGACACTGTATCTTGATTGAATTTCAAATGCAATCTTTGTTCAGTTAAAAAATAACAAACCAGATTTATTTAGAGTCTCAGTTATGACCTTGCAAATATGGTAGCTTTGGGAATGACACGAACTCTTCTGGGTTCTTATTTTACTTCCAAATGGCTTTGCCTATAATTCACAAATTGATGTTAACAGCCCTTTGTAATTAAACAAATGACCCCATGTCAAAACAACAACAGAAAGAAGAACCAAATACCCCTCTGGAAGCAGGAACTCTCTGGGCTTTGTCTTCATAACACTATCCACAGGGAAATGACAGCCCTTTACACAGTATCTTGCTGTGGTCAGCATCTTGGGTTCCCAACATGAGGATGAAGTTCATATACTCAATGATGGTGCTCAAACCTCTTTGTGTATTCTGTAATGCTAGAACGAGATACTTGAATAAGAGATGTCAGATCACTCAGAATCAGAATTTGAAAGTAGGAAGAAGCCTAAGTGGTTGTTTAATTCAATCTGTTAGTACAGGTTTCCTCCACAATCCTAGCTTTCCAGAGTTTTGACTTGTGACCCAGAATAGAAAAGAAATGTTTAACATACATTATGATACTGTATATACCAACTGAGGCCTAACTGGACCTGAGAGCTTCCATAAAACGGTACTTACTGTGTGCAAGGAATTCAGATACTTGTCCCCTTACGTCCTGTTTTATATCTGTTTTTAATTCACTGATAGGTTGAGACTTGTTAGCCGTCCTTGCTACAAAAAGTATGATTGGTGAACCAGCAGCTGCAGCATCACTTAGGAGTTTCTTAGAAAAATGCAGATTCTCAGGGCACCTGGGTGGCTCAATTAAACATCTGTCTTCGTCTCGGGTCATGATCCCAGGGTCCTGGGATCGAGCCCCATGTCGGGCTTCCTGCTCTGTGGGGAGTCTGCTTCTCCCTCTCCCTCGGCCCTTCCCCCCAGCTCATGATCTCTCATGCTCGCTCTCTCTCTCAAATAAATAAAATAGTTAAAAAAGAGAGAAATGCAGAGTCTCAGGCCTCAGCCCAGTCTAGTGAATCAACAGGCACGTTTTAACAAGAGCCCCAGGTGATTCCCAGCACTTTAAATTTTGAGAAGATTGTTCTACCTCATCCCTAAGGGCTGTCAAGCTTTTCCTTGAACCCTCTCAGGTGAGGTGTTTTTGTCCTCCTCGCATGCCACCTTTTATTTTCAAACAATTTTGCTTTACAGGAACTGTCTTTGTTACATTAAGTGGAAATTGGTACATAAAGTACCAACTTGGAGACCAGCATGAAACAGCATTTCACAAATGATAAATCCTTGTCCTTTCCCACAGAAGCTCCACCCACTGGCACTAGTCTATCTTCTTGTGAAATTAATTTAAACTTCTTTGCACATGGCAGTCTCTCTGCTAAAAATAGAGGAATCTCTGGGACTCTTGATTTCTCTCTCATCCCACGCCTAAAGAGTCAACAGTCCTGATGAATTTACCTTCCAAATATTTCTCCAATTAAGGATTTCTCCAATTAGTATCCAATAATCCAAGGATGAAGGACTGGCCGATAAACATGGAAAGTCATGGCAGCAAATTAAGCATTCACTATGTTCATTTAGTGAGACACTTAATCCACATTCTGAAAAAAAAAATGACAATTCTCAGTACATTCTGTTAATAAATAGCAATTGTTTTGACTTCCAGAGACCCTCAAGCTCAAAAGCATGCCACCACCCAGGATACCCTAACATCTCCCAGTTCTTGCCAGACTAGTGCCCAACTCCTTGGCATCTGACTCATCCCTCTGCACATGTTCAAAATGCAATGAATATTTATTTCTTAGCGTGCTTTCCATTCTGCCCACCTGGAGCTGGATAACTGTTCCAACTGTTCATTTCAGAGTATGCCTCCCACTGTGTCAGCTGTTGAGTTGGAGAAACGCCACTCAATTATCCAGCTGTAACATAAAATGTAATTGAGAATCATCCCTGGACTGAGACATTTTCTCCTGTGAGACTCCACTGATTGAAGTTGGGTTACATACAAGTGTGAGTATAAACATATTTCCCATATCTTTTTGACATTCAGAATGGCTTGTATTCTTAAGAACAAGAAGAGGACTTGGTATTTAAAAGAATATCACTGGGTTGATTAGATAAAGTCATGAGAATAGTCTCCCCATTCTTTGGGAAATATCTGGGATGTATGTTGAGGGGTAAGAGAGTTGTCAGGCCAGTTCTGTGATCCAGTTCCCTGGAGATGAAGTTTCCTTCTCAAAATCAGTTCTTGCCATTACTTATTACTTTGCTGCCATTGGGTCAAGGAAAAATGCTTTAAAGTTTCTAAGCTTTAGAATCTCAGGCATGGGGCTGTCTCGTGAACAGGAAGATGGAAGAAAGAACATTTCCCAACTTTGTCCTCTGTGTGAGTTCTTGATAACAACCCAGCGTTATAGACAGAGCAGCCCTCTGTGTTACTGGGGGAAGGGTTGATGCTTCTGCAATCCAAGCTGAACATAAAACTTTCTGCCCCCCCCCATTGAGAATTGTTTTTACTGTTTTGCTTCATGCCTAACAAACTGATGTGAGTTGTACTGAGTAAAACAATACAACTGAACTCTCGTATCATTGCCATGTAAACTATCAGATGCCCTAATGTTAATAAGTTTTGTTGGGAGTGAAGGTGAAGAAACACTTTTTTTAAAAATGGCTTTATTGACATATCATAAATTCTCCCATTTAAGCTATACAACTCAAAGGCTTCTAGTATACCCACAGAGTTGTGCCTGCATCATCAAAAGCCATTTTTGAACATTTTCATCACCCTGAAAAGAAACTCCACACCCTTTAGTAGTCTCCTACCATTTTCCCCATCCCTGCCCCGCCCCCACTCCTGGACAGGCACTAATCTACTTTTCATCCACATAGATTTGCTTGTTCTGAATATTTCATAAAAATTGAATCATACAATATGCAATCTTTTGTGACATTCACTTCTTTCATTTAACATAGTATCTTCAAAGTTTCCTCATTTATTGTAGCATGCGTCAGTACCTCATTGCTTTTTATAGCTGAATAATATTCCGTTGTATGGTTATGCCACGTTTTGTTTATCTGTTCATTAGTCGGTGGATATTTCGGTGGTTTTCCACCCTTTGGCCGTTACGAATAATCCTGTGATGAACTTTTTGTGTACACAGGCGTTTAAAATTCCCTTCATTACACTTAGAAGTATGGAGAAGGGTACAGATTTCACAGAGCACTGGGTGTTATACGCAAACAATGAATCATGGAACACTACATCAAAAGCTAATGATGTACTGTATGGTGACTAACATAGCATAATAAAAAATACAATTATAAAGATTTGGAAAGAAAAAAATCGATAGGTCATAATGGTAACTCTATGCGTAAATGTTTGAGCATTGCCCAAACTGTTCTTCAAGTGGCTGCACCACTTAAGGTACCCACCAGCAATATATGAGGGCTCCCTTTGTTCCACATCCTCACCAGCATTTGGGATTATCTATTTTTTTTTCCAAATACTTTTATTTTATTTTTTCGGTGTTACAAGATTCATTGTTCATTATTATAGCCGTCCTAGTGGGTGTCAGGTAGTATGTCATTGTGGTTTTGCTTTGCATTTCTAAGGAAAAGCACTCTTAAAATATCTCTCACCCACACGTAAAAAGTGAACATTTCAGTTCAATTAATTTCTGAATAGACCATGCCTGGAGAGGCTGCTAAAATTAGGGAAAAAAAATCACCTGATGAATCCCCGTCTTTACAGAAGGAAATTTTATTGCACAAAAGATTATCTGGGTTTGGGATTCAGAAATCATCATTTTAAATAATTAAATTCCCAGAGCTAGTCACAGGCTTAGCCCTAATCAATGATTCTGCCTTTATTAACAGTAGAGATGGTAAGAATAAGGGGAAAGTCATCTTGTATTCATCTGGCAAATTGTACAAGTGACTCATCTTCTCTGAGACTTGAGTTTTCTCATCTACAAAATTAGGTTAATAATGCTACCTAACTCAGGGTGCCTGGGTGGCTCAGTCCTTAAGCGTGTCTGCCTTTGGCTCGGGTCATGATCCCAGGGTCCTGGGATCGAGCCCTGCGTCGGGCTCCCTGCTCTGCGGGAGGCCTGCTTCTCCCTCTCCCACTCTCCCTGCTTGTGTTCCCTCTCTCGCTGTGTCTCTCTCTGTCAAATAAATAAATAAAATCTTAAAAAAAAAAAAAGAAAACATCCTCTGCAAATTTGGAGGATTTACTGAACATTTTGATTAGTCGTTTTCCATCTCTACAAAAAGTGTTTTTAAAATTAGTTCCAAAATTCCCCTGAAACCGAAGTTAGCTTCCAGTAAGAACAAACTGAAATAGGCTGGTAGGAGAGGTGGCATATTGTCCTCCCCAGAAGTCTTCAGTGGTGGGGAAGACTTGCAGCTCTTCAGCAGTTTAGGTATCATCCTACCGAAGGGTAGAAGTGGCATCTGGTTTCCTCAACCAGATTCTCTGTTTGCTACAGACTGAAGGTCTTTGGATTCCCTGGCAACCTAGGAAATATAACTCCCTTGCCTTGAATTAGTTGGCCTTGTCCTCAGAAATGATTCTGGACAGAACTGTGAAGTAGGTAAGCTTGTGTTTTTTCTGTTCTTGTTTGCTGCTCCTTTGTTCTTTCTGTTGCCCTTTGGGGGAGCCAGTGCCCACATGAGGCCCCCTGTTTACAAAGCGTCTTCTGGCACAGATCCTACTCTGTCTTTCTTTCCTGCTCAGAAACACAAGTGTGAGCCCTCTCGATCCTCTACCCCCATTCCATCTAAACTTCCGTTCACTCTGAATGACTTTTTACATGGCTGATAAACAAATACATTCATTCAGCAAGCCCGTATTGAATAGTTCCTCTGTGTCAGGCACTGTACTAGGCTCATAGATGACTGACTATATCATATCCAGGCCCCATAGTAGAATGGGGAAGATCAGCAAACATGCCAGTGGTTATAAAACAGTGTGATAATAATGTATGTATGCCACAGGGTTGCTAGGAAAATTAAGAGAATAATTGTAAAGCACTTAGAACAGTGCCTGGCACAGAATCAGTGTTACATTCATGTTTATGACACCAATTACATGCCAGTAAAAGGCTATGCCCTGGGGGCTGTGGGAACGCATACTAAGGCCACCCATCCTAACCTGAAATAGTGAAAGCCTGAGCCAGGTTGAAGATGATAAGGGCTTTTGTCAAGTTAAGATGTGGAAGAGACGTGTTCCGTATAGAGGGAACAACATCTGTACATGAAGAGACATGAAAGAACATGACATAGTTCAAGAAGTTCAAAAGTTTCATTATGGCTAGAATATAGGCAATGTGAGAAGGCACAGGGGATGAGACTCTGACTGTATAGTGTGTGGTGGGTAAATTGCATTAATGGCCTCTCTCAGCCTCTATGATGTAAGTTGTGTTTTGCCCTCAAGGAACACTGGGGAGGGGAATGGGTGTTGCATGGGCAAGTGGCAGTATTTGCCATTGTAGTAACATCAGGAGAGTTATTGGGAAGTATTTTGAGGTTGTAAGTACCCTTCAAGTGAATATTATGACCTATGTTTGTAGTGATCTTTTCTTCGGTGAAATAATTAAAATTGGATAAAGCCATATTGTGTTTGAAAGAATATGAAAAAGTTACTGAACTTTCTAGACTTTATAAGAAAAGTCTAGCAGTTGCTTCAGTTGAGTGTTGCACTTTTCAGGTACTGAGGATGGCATTGTTAGATCAAGGTGGAATCCTAAAAAAGATGAAATACTGAATAAGATACAGGTCCTGGTTTACTATTCAGTGAGCTTTGCTTGAGGAGTTAATTAGCTCTCAGTGCCCTCCCAGGGAGGAGGGATCCTACTGAATGCTGTATAGCTGACATTTCCAATATAAATAAGTCCACCTCCCATTTAAGTTCCAAGGAATTGTTTCAGGAATAGTGTGTGTGTGTTAAAATACTATAGATTTGAAATAAAAATTGGCAGTAAGAATCACAGAAACACACACAGCAACATCTTGTTGTGATAGGTAGTTTAATTTGTTCTTCTAACCCTAACAGATATTTCATGTGCTCTGTAAAAATGCTTTAAAATCCATCAATCTTCTGTTGAAATCTGATTATTTGAGGGATGCTTAACAAAGACATTTATTACTACAAAGCTGATACATTTTATTTTTTTAATGATAACATTTGTGAAACAAAATTTGCCACAGTGTCTAATTCTTTGAAACTAAATTTGATTATTCTGTGAGAATTTCTGTGGTATCTATCAGGGCGCCAGCATGACTCAGCCGGTTAAGGAACCAACTCTTGATTTCAGCTCGGGTCATGATCTTGGGGTCCTGGGATCGAGCCCCACATCCAGCTCCATGCTCAGTGCTTAGTGCGGAGTCTGCTTAAGAATTCTCCCCCCCCTTTGCCCCTCCCCCCACTTGCTTTCCCTCTCTCTGTACCTCTCTCTAAAAATAAATAATTCTTGAAAATAAAATAAAATAGAATTTCTGTGGTATCTTAGAAGCTTCATGACCTATCCCTAGCCCACATTCCTAATCTTACTGGTTTCTAATCCCAAGTGTATTCTCTGCCCTAGAGTCAAATCAAAGCACAGTACCGACTCTTCATTTACCTACTTGTGCATCTGTGCCTACTCGGTTCCTTGCTTCTTGATGTTTTTCTCTCCCTTCTCTGATCATTTGATTCCTCACAGTTGTTCCATGTCTGCTCTTTCACTGAGGGCTCCATCATTCCTCCGTCACAATTACATTTACTCTTTTTTAAAAAAACTTCATAATTCTTTTTGTCAAGTCCTGTATCCTATGTGAGCTAGTTTCACATACTTTTCTGTCACTGTTCAGGCTACTGCATGCTGGTTTCTGCTTCCTCCACACAACTGAACCTGGCCTTCAAAAAATATTCACATTCTCCTACTTGCCAAATCTAACAGAAATTTTTTCCATCCCTTTGATACTTTGACCACTCCTTCATTTAAAGATTCTCTTATCTCCTACCCAGCCCCTGGAAGACTCATTCTCAGGCTTGCTGTTGTACATTTGGGCATTAGCTAAACTCTCTGGGCCATAGGTTGTCTACGGTGGGTGGGTCAAAGGTGCTGGATCGTCATGGCCCACCACAGCTCTGTAGCGCCCCAGTCCCACCCTATGGAACATGTTATTTAGTCATCACATTGACAGAAAGGGAAGAAATGACAGAAATTATAGCTAACCTAGTTTATGTGTTCCTCTTCTGAAACTCGAGGTAGTAACTCTCACTTGTGACAACTACTGGGAGGATTAATGCTATCTCACATATTGTGTACCTTCCCTATGTAACTTCTTTTCCGCTTCCCCCACAAAAATGTAAGCTCTATGAGGACAAGGCATTTTATGTGTTCAGTTCACTGTTGTAACCCTTGCTCCAAGAACTGGGCCTGGCACATAAAAGACACTTCAAGAAAAATGATGGAATTGTTGATAGATGAAATGTTTTTAATACACAGTAGTCATTCAGTGAATTTTTGCAATACTGAACCACAGGGAATTCTATACTGTTGTTAATTATTATAATTTAGCTAAGGAAGTCCTTCTGTCCCCTTGTGGTAATTTAATCTATTTGTGATTTTATGCTTTTGGTAGTTGCTGTTGACTATTATCTCTTTCATACTTTTAGTATGTGCACATTTTAGCTTGGCTTTATGATAACTTTCTGTTATCTTATGATCTAAATGTAGCATCCACAGGTGGGCTTTTTAGAGAAGACTTGGAACCTTTAAAAAAATGTGTCATACACTTCAAATTCCTTTTGAAAGAAGGCAAAGCATAAATAGGCAAGGATATGTTGGATGAAGCACAGAGATCTCTTTACAGGTAGAGACAAGTCTTCCTGATTATTTTTAACTCAGTGCATATTTTTGTCATTATTGAAAGACGTTGAACTCCAAGTGCATTTTGGGCTTTTTTCGGTTTGTTTGTTTGTTTGTTAGAGAGAGGGAGAAAGAGCGGGGGAAGGGCACAGAGAGAGAGAGAATCTTAAGCAGACTCCACACTCAGCATGGAGCCTGATGCAGGACTCGATTTCACGACTCTGGGATCATGACCCGAGCCGAAATTAAGAGTTGGATGTTTAGGGGCGCCTGGGTGGCTCAGTGGGTTAAAGCCTCTGCCTTCGGCTCAGGTCATGATCTCAGGATCCTGGGATCAAGCCCCGCATCGGGCTCTCTGCTCAGCGGGGAGCCTGCTTCCCCCTGTCTCTCTGCCTGCCTCTCTGCCTACTTGCGATCTCTCTCTCTGTCAAATAAATAAATAAAATCTTAAAAAAAAAAAAAAAAAGAGTTCGATGTTTAACTGACTGGGCACCCAGGTGCCTCTCCAAATGATTTTGAATGGTAGTTACCCAGAAATTGAGTAATTTCTTTGCTGAGTTTCTCATATATGAGATTGGGCTATTAATTCCTTATCTGTTGAACCTGCTTCACGTGGTAATCCCAGTCATGATACAACCTCTTTGTACATTGACTTGCCGGGTGACCAGAAACCAAAGTCAGGCGAGAAGAAGGATGCCGCTGTTACCATGAAACAGAAATAAACTCAGTGGATCATATGGAAATAAAATCATGCTTTTAACTTCATAAATATTTTATTACTTTCAGACAACCGATCTATTCACTCTGGTTACTTTCTGGCAGCTCATGTATTTATTCAACAGCTATTTATCATCTATCAGTTTGAGTCCCAGCTTCATACTTAACAACCGCATATTTTGGGGCACTGCCTCTGTGCCTCAGTTTCCTTATCTGTAAAACAGAAATAATGTAGAACCTGCTGTATAAAATTGTGGACAGATTAAATAAGCAATTACAGTTAGAATAGGCTTTAGGAAACAGAGTTCTCAAGAGATATTAGTTATCCCCCGATTATCCTAGAGGCAATACATTTCCTTTTTATTTATACAACTTTACATTAAGTTGCCATCGCTTGCAATTCAGAGTCTCGATTTCAGGAAACCGCAGCTCAGAGAGGTAGCATAACCTGCCTGGGATCATACAACAAAATGAGTGGCAAATATCTCTGGAGACCCAAATGATCGATGTCACGAGTCAGGTGCCCCCAAACAAATTATTGAGTCTCGAGGTTCCCCCATACAGCTGGAGCCTGTGAAATCCCTACTGGTCAAAACAGCTCCACCGGATGTGGCAAGTGGCACTGCCTACAGTGTGGAGACCTGCTTCCCGTTGATGTTCCCTTGATATCACAGCAAGCTTGAAGTCCTCGGCAGTTACCCCCTTAATACTGCCCTTCCCATCCTTGGTAATCCTAATCTCTACAAAAGCACCTTTAGACGGAAAGTCTGCAGTAAGGTAGCCCTTTCATTTCTCTGAATTGTCCAGAACAGAGGAGAGGAGAATATGCCTGTTTCTCAGATGTCGGCCCACTAGTTGCCTTGCACGAGGCTGCGAGGAGTACCTGGGACATGAGGTGAATAAATCACTACTCCTACCAGGAGAAAACATTCAATCTACACCAAAAGATTTGCCTGGCACTTTAAACCGTATTATCCCTGAAGATGCAGATGAATATGTAGATGTATTTAAAGATACAGAAACATACATATAGATAAAATGTAGAGATTTTAAAGGGCTAACTTTATCACCTTATCTCAGTGTATGCCTATTTTTATACCAGATACATATTTCTGGCTATAACATAGTTGCTTTTTGACCACTTCAGTGCTAGGTTGCTGGACTCAGGACTTTACCTACATTTTTTTTTTCCATTTAACACACCCATATGTTAATCACAATTATATCTGTCTGGGTACAACAGATGGTCTTAATTTATGTTTTTTTATTTATCAAGTTTTCCACACTGAGCATATATTATTTTAGGATCAGTAACACAGTTAAGCACATGTTTATTATTTTCCAGGAAATAATCCATCTTAAGCTAAATGTTTATGAAATTCTTGATATGCTTCAGGAGCCAAGTTCTAATTATTTTGGACACATTTTTTTCATTTAGAAATTCCACGAGGTCAATATTATTATCTCTAATTTTTAGAGAACAGGGTTCGTTAGCATAGCTCATTCAAGGACGTCCGGGTAACAAGTAGCATAATCTCCAACTCTTTGAGGCATACAACAGAAAAAGTAGAGGAAAGAACGAAAATGATCAAATTCAGATTCATTGTTGGCAAATCCGGGAATGAAGGCTGAATACGTTTGCCAAAATTGTTCTAATATTATCTGTAGCTTTAATATCTCCATCTCCAGAGAGCAAAAAGTATAATAATAATGGTGTCTGAAGGGGAACACTCATGGCTGGCAGGACACATAAGCAATTCAGAAAATAATTTAAGTGAAGTTGAAACCAGCCTGAGCATATAGCCATTTTTCTATTCACCAAGACTTTTCTAGTCATGGTTAATTGCGAAGGAAAATGTTTGAAGAATATATCCTTTGAAAAAGTGGCAGAGGTGAATGAACTCAAAAAAGAGCTAAAGATGATTCACATTATTGGAATAGAAAGTTCTCATGAGCCTCAAAGACAGAATCCAGTTCATTCTAAACAGGTCGGCTATTACTGCAGCTGGCTCCTCCCTGCTAAATTTATAACTAGTGCAGGCAGGAACTTCACACTCATGAGGGATTAACTACGTTAGGTATTCTTACCCTTCCAGAGATCATTTCTTGCAGCTTTGCTCCCTACTGAATGTTTAACAACTAGGGTCATCAGAACATAGAAACATAGATTTTAGCTTCAAAATTAGTCAGATACTCCAATGGAAAGAGAAAATAACTCTGAGACTGTCTCCTCTCTTCCTCGGTGTACTTATAATCCTGATTTCAGCTTGATGCTCAAAAGGAAACTCTTCACATGAAAGTAATCAAGTACCTTTAAATTTACTCAAAATTCAAGTGAGGACTTTTAACATTGTAAGATTACTAAAACATTTAAGATGACCTCAAATATATTTACTTACAGTCTATCCATTACAAGTGAATAAAAAAAGGATTTGGGGCTTTGGGTGATTACATTATAAGATAGCAGGAGTAACTGACGTAGCCCCAGGGTCCTTGGTACACCCCTCCAGAGACAACTACACCCGCACTGTCCCAGGACCTCTAACAGCTAACTACATCTAGTTGCATTGTCTCCACAGGGAAAGGATGCAAATTCAGTCTTGAGTGTCTTCTACCATTTTAATTGTTATAAAGGACACAAAGGAGATGCTCAGAGTGGCAGAATTTCTGGTGCTCACATAAACAGTCAGGTTCTTCCTACTTTGTAAAAGAAAAAGACGATTTCCAGGACAGAACAGGTAGCTCTATGAATTCATACATCACAGTGAGAAAACTTTTTGATGGTGAAAATACCACTCTGCCTCCTTCAGTCCCACTTCGCTTTCCAGTTACTGCCCCATCTCCCTCCTCCTTCATGGCCAAACTTTTCAGGACCATTGTCTATACTTGCTTCCCACGTTCTCATCTCTCATATTCTCCTCTACCCATTCCATCTGGCTGTCGTCCCCTCCTCTCCTCCCTCTGGCGAGGTAACCAATGACCTCAATTACTATGCCCACTGGCTCTGTTGCTGTCGCCTTCACGGAGCTTACACCCTCGTGAGGAGACACAATTACTTGAATCACCACATGTTTAAATTAGAGTTGCAAACCCAAAAGAAAAGTGATATGAAACAAAAAGTTAAGTGGGCTGCGAAAGCCTTGAATAAAATGCGCAAGAGGACTTTCTCTTAGTATTTTTTTTGGAAATGAAAAAATGTTGGTTGGTTATTTCCACCTTTTTGAAACACCATTTCCTTGGAGATCCTGACAATATGTTCTCCTGATTTTATTCCTACTTCTCTGAATCTTCCCTTCTATTCTCCTTCGATAACTTATTCTCTGTTCTCCGTGGTACAAATGTTGTCCTTTCTCTGAGCGCAGCCTTGAGGGCTCTTCCAATCTCACCCCATGGTTGCCCCATTAGTGATCCCATCCAATGCCCAGGGTCAGTGTCCATCTTTCTGCCAATGGCTTCCAAATATGAGTTTCTGACACATGTTTTACTTGTGAAGTCTAGTATTGTGTGTCTAATGGCGTTGTTGGCCAATTAACTTATTTCAAATAAAATGTTCAACTTGGCCCTCTGCCATCACTCCAGACCAGGCTACCCTCATTCTCTCACCTGGACTAGTGCAGTAGTCTCCTAATTCATTTCTCTGCTTACAGTTTTACTTTCCACAGTCTATTCACTGTGCTGCAGCCGTAGTGATTTAAAAAAAAAAAAGTGGGGAATGCCTAGGTTGCTCAGTTGGTTAAGCATCCGACTCTTGGTTTCTGCTCAGGTCATAATCTCAGGGTTGTAGGATCCAGCCACACTTTGGGATCCATGCTCAGCCCGGAGTCTGCTGGACATTCTCTCTCTCCCTCTGCCCCTCCCCCCACTCGTATACCCTCTCTAAATAAATAAATAAAGTCTTGAGAAAGAATGTCATTTTACCTCTATTAAGATCATTTATTTTTTTTCAAAGATTCCCCTTTTATTTATTTATTTTTCTTTTTTTTCCCCAAATACTTTTATTTTATTTTTTCAGTGTTACAAGATTCATTGTTTATGTACCACACCCAGTGCGATGTTAAATGAGATTAGTGGAAAGCATACATTTTGTTACATGTGTAAAATGTCATATATGCAGCCTTATTATTACCGTGTCATTTATAATAGCAGTATTGGAAACAAAGTTTTCATATATGTGTTTGCAACAACATGGATGGACCTTAAGGGCATTATGCAAAGTGAAATAAGTCAGACAGAGAAAGACAAGTACTGTATGATCTCATTTATATGTGGAATCGAAAAAAGGCAGAACAGGTTGGTGGTTGCCAGACTAGGGTTGGGGGATAGGGATAGAGGACAGGATGGGTGAAGGAGGTCAGAAGGTACAAACCTCCAGTTATAAAGTAAATAAGTCCTGGGGATTAAAATATAGCACAGTGACTATAGTTAATAAAACCGAATTGCAAATTTGAATGTTGCTAAGAGTGATCTTAAAAGTTCTCATCACACAAAAAAAATAATTGTAACTATGTATGGTGATGGATAGTAGCTAGACTTAACTAGGGTAATGATTTTGCAGTATGTATCATTATTTCGTACAGATAAAACTAGTGCAAGGTTATAAAAAAAGTTTTCATATATGTCTATTGATAAGCAATCAGCTGAGGAAATTAGGATATATTCTATCCACTGGAATATTATGCAACCATTAGAAAAAATCAGCTCTGTGTATAAGAAGAGTGTGGATGAATTCCAAGATATATCATAAAATGTAAAAAGTAAAGCCCGAAAGAGCATGTGTCATATGCTGCCACTTGTGTTTAATAAGTATAAAATTTATAAGTGCAAATGTTTCTCAGAGAAATTTATCTCACTTGCTGACTTGGGGGAAGGAAACTGAGTGGTTAGAGAAAAGCTTTCCATTTTTATACTCCATTTTATACTCTTTTGTATCCTGGCATTGCCTATTCCAAAATATATTTTTAAAGTTTAGTTTTTTTTAAAAAAATCAAGATCTATACTAAAATCCTATCCTTAGAAATGTTAAGTGTAGCTCTTCCCGTAAGTGGCCTGAGGTGATCTCTGAAAATGGTTCACTATTCATTTGATCCAGAAGACCCCACAAAATCATGCAAATTGGGAGGTTCAAATCTTCATGTTCACTACAAGAACACACGTGAAACTGCCCAGAGCATCAAGAGTACGCATGTCCGAAAAGCCACCAAGTATCTGAAGGGAGTCACTTTGCTGAAGCAACGTGTGCCATTCCGTCTCTCCAGTGGAGGCGCTGGCAGGTGCACCCAGGCCAAACAGCGGGGCTGGACACAGGATTAGTGGCCCAAAGAGAGTGCTGAATTTTTACTGTGCATGCTTAAAAATGCAGAGAGTAATGCTGAACTTAAGGGTCTAGATGTCAATTCTCTGGTTATGGAGCACATCCAGGTGAACAAAGCCCCCGGGATGCAGTGTAGAACTTATAGGGCTCATGGTCGGGTTGACCCACCCATGCAGTCTCCCTGCTGCACTGAGACGATCCTTACTGCAAAAGAGTGGGTTGTTCCTAAGCCGGAAGAGGAGGTTGCACAGAAAAAAAAAGCTATCTCAGAAGAAACTGAAGAAACAAAAATTTATGGCCTGGGAGTAAATTCCACATAAAGTAAATGCAAATAAAAGTAAAAACGGGAAAAAAAAAGAAGTTGTAAGTGTATAAACCCACATACATAAACATATACATACACATGCACACATGTGTATGTTTGGCCTGTTAGGCAGAAGCTACACAATTAGCTATTCAGATTTTCCTGCAGATTCAGGAAGCAAATCTAAAAGTTTTTCATGGTTTCGCTGAGTACTCGTTATGTGACTATCTCTGTGGACCTGCCAGAAAAATTCTCTAGAAACAAACTTTTAAAATTTAATTTGCTATTTGTAGAACATCTAGAAAACAGTAAGAGCATACATATCTCATAGGTGGAATGATTGAAATTATGTTTTTGCTGCACACACCCATACTCGCTGGTTAGGGTCCTGGTTCCTTTATTTTCCCTTTTCCACTCAAGGAACTCTGGCAAGGGAATCTGCTAGAACTCACAGATCTTGCCTCCAACCTCCTTGATGGAAGAACAATGCTATGAGAGGTGATAATGTAGAAACAAAACTTAGGTGGCTCAGCCAGTGAGGGCTTCTCTGAGGGAGCAAAAGTTGAGCAGAAATCTGAAGTACGAGTAAGAATTGGTGAGGTGACGAAGATGAGGAATTAACATAAGCGTACATCCCACATACATTTAATACCTCTCTTCTGAAACAACACGAAATGACTGCAAAGAAATTAAAATGGCATAATCCACAAATACAAAGGGAAAGGGGATACAGTAAAGATGAACCATTGCAGCCGAGTGTTGGAAGATGGAAAGAAGATAGTAATAACTGACCGAGAAGACCAAGGAAAGCTAAATTCAGACGTGTGGGTAGCAAGATCCAGAAATTAAGTGATTGATGCTACAGAACTCCAGCAAGGTTCAGAAACTGTAGGTTTGAAGTACTAATTAAGGCATAGATACAGGTAGTACTGAAAAGGAAGAGGCTATGTAACAGCTTTACTGATCCCTACACACCTAGGTCCCCTCCCCTTGTGGGCAGGAGTTATACTCTCTGGCAAGGCTGAGCCAATACTTTCTATTGACTGCATGTTAGAATCACCTGGGGAGCTTTTATTAAATAAAAAAGATTTATTTATTTGAGTGGGGTGGGAAGGGGCAGAGGCAGAGGGAGAGAAGCTGACTCCACTAAGTGTGGAAACTGATGTGGGGCCGAACGCTGAGATCATGACCTGAGCCAAAAGCAAGAGTTGGATGCTCAACCGACTAAGCCACCCGGGTGCCCCTCTGGGGAGCTTTTTAAAATTCCAATACTCAAGCTTCCTTCCAAACCAATGAAATTAGTGTATCTGAAGATAACACCTCGTGAATTATGACTTTTAAATCTACCCAGGTGATTACATTGTACAGCTCTGGCTGAAAAGTCACTGGTAGTATACCAGCCAGAACTACTAAAAATGAAGGAAAAATGTGCCAAATCAGCGTGGAGACAAGCCCATCCCTACCCATACATGCAGAGCCATCAGCCACCACTTCAGTGCCGGTATGTTGTATATATAAACATCAGCCAAGAACTACTAAACATTTGAGGGAACCCACAAACTTAAAAGCCACGGACCAAAAACAAATGGTTATAAGGCAGGGAGCATAAGAAGACTTTTTAAATACCTGTAAGTAGCCTCCTCAGCGACATATAAGAAGGTTGGCTTCCATAGAACAAGAACAGGATGACGTTTTTATAATTCAGAGCATAACAAAGAGCCCCTGGAAATAAAATGTAGATAGTTGAACTAAAGAAAAAATATTCTGTAGGAAAAAAAGAAAAATATTCAGTAGAAATGTTGGAAGACAAAGTTGAGGTCATTCTCCATGACACTGAACCAAAAGAAAATATGGAAATGGAAATTAGGAGAGAAAAGAAAATTGCGAAATTACTTAAGGATATCTGACATCTTATAAACAGGAGGTATAGAAAGAGAGAACCACTGCAACAGTGAACAGAGGGAACTATAAAAATAAAAATATGAGAATACATCTGCAAAACTGAAGGATACAAATTTCTAGATGAATGCCCAAATACTATAGGTATAAAATTACCCACACTGTGATGATACATGAGTGCAAGATTTCAGAATGCCATGGGAAAAGAAAAGGTTCTAACAACCCTCAGAGCTAAAACACCAAACAGGTAACAATCAACAAGATTGAGGGTGAGAATGGCATCTGACTTTGCGAAAGCAAAACTACAATTTGGGAGACAACGGAGAATTACATGCAAAATTCTGAGGGAAAGTGATTTCCTAACTAGAATTCTATAACTTGCCAATCTACTAATTGAGAGGGAAGGGAGAATAAAGGCATTTTTAGATAAGCAGGCAACTTCTCTGGAAGCTACTGGAGGATGCTTCACCAAGATAAGGAAATAAGATAAGAAAAACGATATTTGATGCAGGAAACAGGAGATCTCACATACGAGGGATATAAGGTGATTTCCCAGGAAGATAGTGAAGGATAGTTTCAGGATGGTATTGTGCAGACCTATGGAACAATCAGCCCAAATTGGAGTAGGAAGACAGAAGATTCCAGAAGGGCTAGCTCTCCAAACTCTAAAAACTGTTACTGGTAATTTGCTTGATGTATTTGAAAGTACTGAGAAGAAATTAAACTTCTGCTATGAGTTTAGGGATAAATCAGTAAGTAATCCATATTACATTAAAAGCAAAGAAAATACAGTAATTATGAACTCCAGGGGAAACAGAAGTAGGTACAACAGAGGAAATATCAAAGTATGCTTTGTGGCTCATCAATAAGCACTATTTACATCATCATAAGTATGTCCATATTAAATACATATTTAGCTAGCAATTGTGATACAACTTTTTTAGAAGACTGGGATAAAAGGGAAGTGTGAAAGGAGAGGAGGAGGTATTGGAGGTGGTGGTAATTAAGGGGAAAATTGCTTGTGATTAATAACTTTGTCTTTCATAGTAGGAAATCAGTGTGTATTATATAAAATTGAAAACCAAGAAATCAGGTTATAAACTTACAGGGCCAAGACCCAAAATTATTTTTAACAATTCCCATTTCTTATTTGTATTTCTGGCCTTAGGGATAGGCTACATTTCTTAGCCTAGGTTGAGGCCGTGTGATTTGGCAATGGCTAGTGGGATGTTGTTAGAAGTAATGTTAGCCTCTCCCAGGCCTTGCCCTTAAAAACTCACCCTCCACCCTCTGCCTTCAACAAAGGCCACGTAACCCTGGAATCCATGAGCCCTACAAGATGATGGTACCCTAGATAACGTGTATAATTTTATTTATTAATCTAATATATTAGCTACATAAATATATATGTTATTCATCTGTGTTGACTTGGAACTTTACCCCTTAATGTTTACTTGACACAAATACCAGTTCAAAAGAAGTGGGGCCGTTATTGCCTAATGCCTGTCCCCAGGTTTCTGACATTGCTGGGAAAGTTGCTAAAAATAAAAATTATTGCTCCTGCTCCCTACCCAGAGAAAGAAGGGGAAGGGAGAAGCATGAAGCTGTGTGTGACACCTGGGTCAATCCCCTCTACAGAGCTGTTCCAGAAACTCCGCTTAATACTTCTCTTTACAAACTACTAACCAGAACCCTGTCACATGAGTATCCCATGTATCTGTAATGTTTTTTTTCATAACCTCAGCATAAATAGCGTCGGTTCTGGAATTTAAGCTAGCAACTGGGGCAAAATCACTGAAAGTGATCAAACAATATGAGTGATAACCTCTCTGTGTATTAGAATGGGATGAACCCTAAGCAACTATTATTCACTGGCTGCAGGTGCTTACAATAGTATCGCCCTATTTTTCTGTTCCTAGAACATATTGCTATCCTTAAATTAAACAATATGTAGGGAAGAAGGAAGAGGCCAAGTGTGGCATGACTAAATTGAACACTGCATCTCTTTGCTCATTTTCCCTTCCATATTTATAATCCTTTTATCTACCCCTCTAAGCGAAGGTAACCGAAGAAGCTGAGTCAAAATGTCTTTGAAAAAAAAAGTCTTTAAACCAAATACCACCTGTCCAAAAATTTCCTAAGCTGCCATTTCATAGTTATTTTGAAAATGAAATAATAAACTTTGATAACTTATAGTTCACTTGATTGTGACTCTGGCCAACTCTACAGTGAAGTACAGGATTCTTCAGAAATTGAATCCTAATGATTAGTTTTAACTAGATATGACTTATCTTTTTGATGCTGCCAATTTACTGCATGCATTTGTCATATTCATTTTTCGTTCTGATCAAACCAGTAATTTTTATTTATTTATTTATTTATTTTTGTTCAACCATATGAAGCAATTGAATGCTCTAGCTGGGTTTATTTAGGTCCATTCCATCGAACAATTACTTACTGGGCACCCGCCGGGTACCTGGAGAGCAGCGACATAACAAGGGCAGGGTGGTGGGGGCAGCTCATCCTTAGTGTAGGCAAAAGGGGGTGCAGATCTATAAAGAACCCAAACAGTAATACAGCCGACTAAAACCCACCTACTTTTTATTATCACCATGTGCCAGCAATTCTAAACAATGGCAAAGCCCTTTGTGGCCCTAAGTTTTAGGCAATTGCTGTGGATACTGCTGAGTTTCAGTAATATATACCTTAGCTTCAATGTAGCACGTATATACTTTTTTATTATTATGTTCACTTAGCCAACATTAGTGCACTGTTAGTTTTTGATGTAGTGTTCAACGATTCATTAGTTGCATGTTCACACCCAGTGCTCATCACAACAGCATGTATATATTTTTAATATGCATTTTATTCCACATGGAAGTTAAGAAGGAGAACTCTCTGGTGTGTTGTCATCCCTGACACGTGTGTACTCGCTGCACATATTTATTTTCTAAGTAATTTCATAACAGTTTGGAATTTTTCAAGCTTGCTTTGGGCACAGTGGTTGTTTGCAACCCTGTGGCATTAAGTATTCCTGTGGTCAAACAGTAGATTCGAAGTAAACAAGAATAGTAATAGATAGATAGAAAGATGACACATATGAAGATAGATAGATACAAAGATAGATATGAAGATAGATACAAAGATAGGTAGATAGATACAAAGATAGATAGATAAGGTAAGTATTGTAAAGAAGAAAGAGAACTTTCACGTTTTGCATAACCACTTAGAGTTTTGTGTCTAAAGTTTAAAACAGTGAGGGACACCTGGGTGGCTCAGTCAGTTAAGTGTCTGCGTTCAGCTCAGCTCATGATCCTAGGGTCCTTGGATGGAGTTCCCAATCAGGCTCCTTGCTCAGCAGGGAGTCTGCTTCTCTCTCTCCCCCTGCCTGCCTCTCCCACTGCTTGCGTTCTCTCTCTCACACACAAATAAATAAATTAAATCTTTAAAAAAAATAAAAAATAGGAAACCTCCTTTAAAAAATTTAAAACAGTGAAACAGTATGAACTGTGAAGTATCATAATTTTGTTGAGAAAGTATAAGTAATTTACACCATATCCCATCTGTGTGTATACTCTGTATCAAGTATCTTTAAAGGGGTATGTGAATCACTTCTTAAAATTTGCTTTTATCCTTGTTGTATGTTTCAGTACTAAAAAATGAATCAAGAAAATATGGTTACTATTGATTATTACATGATTATTACTGAAAATAAGGTTGCCATTTAAAGAAGGAGTTTGTTAAAGAATGATCTTCTCAAAGTGTCAAATATGCTAGGTACACAACCACAATAAAATGAGCCAGACAGACACTCACTACCCTGTCCTTCTGATGCAACGAGTGAATTAGAGATGAGGCAAGAAAATAAATGTGCTAATGTATTCAAGATACATTTTTATGCACTAAGTCATCTCCCCCCCAAGAAACATGGTCTTTAATGCCAAGTTGTCTAAGTCCAGAACTAGAAAGAATGTTCTTGAAGTGATTTTTGTCATAGGTCCCTTTAACTCTCTTAGTAGTGGTGTTGACAAATAATGTAATGGTAATTCTGCCTGAAGTCAGCTTTTGTAATATCTTCATTAAGATATAATTCATATACCATACAATTCATCCATTTAAAGTATACAATTCATGGTTTTGAGTACATTCGGTGATACGTACAACTATCACCACAGTCCATTTTAGAATATTTTCAGCATCTTAAGAAGAAACCTCTTATTTTTTTTAGCATTTATTGTTCTTTTTTTTAGTTTTTTATTTTAATTCCTGTATAGTTAACACAGAGTGTAACGTTAGTTTCAGATATACAATATAGTGATTCAATTCTATCCACTACTCAGTGCCCATCATGATAAGTATACTCTTAATCCCCTTCACCTATTTCACCCATCCCCCCACGTCCCCCCCCCCTCCCGTCCCCACTAACCATCAGTTGTTCTCTATAGTTAAGAGTCTATTTCTTGGTTTGTCTCTCTCTTTTTTTCCTTGGCTCATTGATTTTGTTTCTTTAATTCCACATATGAGTGAAATCACATGGTCTTTGTCTTTCTCTGATTTATTTCGCTTAGCATTGTACTCTCTAGCTCCATCCATGTCATTGCAAATGGCAAGATTTCATTCTTTTTATGGCTGAATAATATTCCATTGTATATACATACCACATCTTCCTTATCCATTCATCTATCCGTGGACACTTTGGCTGCTTCCATAACTTGAATATTGTAAATAATGCTGCAATAAACATAGAGGTGCATTTAACTTTTCAAGTAAATGTCTTTATTCTTTGGGTTACTACCCAGTGGTGTGATTACTGGATCATCGGGTAGTTCTCTTTTTAACTTTCTGAGGAATCTCCATACTGATTTCCATAATGGCTGCACTGGTTTGCATTCCTACCAGTGGTACAAGAGGGATCCTTTTTCTCCACATCCTTGCCAACACTTGTTGTTTCTTATGTTGTTGATTTTAGCTGTTCTGACAGGTGTGAGGTTATATCTCATTGTGGTTTTGATTTACATTTCCCTGATGATGAGTAATGTTGAGCATCTCTTCATGTGTCTGTGTCTTCTTTGTAGAAATGTCTGTTCATGTCTTTTGCCCATTTTAATTGGATTATTTATTTTTGAGTTATATCTGTTCTTTATATATATTTGGATACCAACTCTTTATCAGATATGTCATTTGCAAATGTATTCTTCCATTCAGTAGGTTGCTTTTTAGTTTTGTTGATCATTTCCTTCACTGTGCAGAAGCTTTTTATTTTGATGTAGTCCCAGTGGTTTATTTCTGCTTTTGTTTTCCTTGCCTCAGGAGACATATCTAGAAAAATGTTGCTTATGGTCCAAGTCAGAGAAATTACTGCCTGTGATCTCTTCTCAGATTTTTATGGAAACCCCTTATTTTTTAGCCATTGTATTCCTATTCTCCCGTGTCTCCCCAACCCAGCCCTAAGAAACCACTAATCTATTTTCTGTGTCTGTAGATTTCCCTATTTTTGTCTTTCACTGTATGAAACCAGATAGTGGTCTTTTGTAACTGACTTCTTTCATTTAGCATGTTTCCAAAGTTCATCCATGCTGTACCATGTATCAGTGTTTCATTCCTTTTTATTGATAAGTAATATCCCATTGAATGGATAGACCACAATTTGTTTATCCATTCATCTGTCGAAACGTTTGGGTTTCCACCTTTTGGTCATTATGAACAATGCTGCTATGAAGTTCTTGTGTGGACAAATGTTTTCATTTCTCTTGAGTATATATAAACCTAGGAGTGGAATTATTAGGTCACATGGTAACTCTGTGTTGGATGATTTAAGGAACAGCCAGAATATTTTCTAAAGTGATGGAGAGGCTTTTCACGCTCATCTTTGCTGCTGATGGGGCCAGGAGAAGGTTCCAGCTGTATACGTAACTTGCTCTTTTCTGGCAGGATAGGAAATTCTCGGATGGGAAAGCATACTGTACTCACAACCAGGAGATGTGGATCATGATCTTGGCCCTGCTTTTAATTATCTGTATGACCTTGTGCCATTCATCTTCAGTGGGCACAGAACCTCTGTCACCATATATAAATTAAGGGAATTGGATTAGATGTTATCCAACTCTGAACTCCACCCCCAGAGGATTTTAAGTAGTGTGACGTTATTCAGTTGATCCGACAAACCATTGTACTCACGTTCAGGATTTTGTTTGGTAAAGAAATAGGATATGATTTTTCTCTATATATTATGTCTTATTCCTATAGAAAACCAAAGATTTCCTATTGTTGCTTATTTCATTTTTTCCTTAGGTAGACCATGTGCTGCTAGTTCCATACACAAAGTTCCCATAACCTAGAAGTATTTCCAATCTCTTTTTGGACATAGGTCTTTTATTGGTTAGAAAGAACATCTTTACAGAACTGAAACTGGCTTATTAGGCTGCCCACTTTGATTATGTCACACTGGGCAAAAAAACTGCTGTTCCTTAGGTCCGTGCTACTCAGTGTGTGGGGTCACAGACAAGCAGTGTGAGCATCACATGACAGCTTGTTATAAATGCAGATTCACAGGCCCCATCCGAGGCCCAGTGTGTCAGAATCTCTGGTGGTGGGGTCCAGCAACCTGAATGTTAACAAAATTTCTGAGTGAATCCTCTTCATACTCTCTCTATTCCCGACTCTCAAAATTACTGCCTCAGACCTTATGCCTTGTGCCATATTATATTCCAAACTTGTTTCTAGATTTAATATCTAATCACTTTTTAGACAGAAGATCTGGGCTTCTCCTAAGTGTCTTTCATGAAGGGTTTGGAACTAAATGTGCTGGGTTTAGCAGCTGACACTTAATCCGTGCCCAACAGATGATGTCTGGTAGCAACAGCTGAATCAGTAAACCTTGGCTTACTTTGATCTGGCCCAGGAGGAAAATCACTTCCACACTGGATAGTTGTACAAGTGAGCCTGCCTGTGTGCTTTATTCCCCTACCCACCCCCCCTCGCCCCGGAATGAATTGCAGAATCTTCAAGCAGTGTATTTCCTCATCACTTTTTGTATTTGTTTCTCAAGGAAGAAATCTCTTCATACAGCAAGGAAAACGACAAATATTTGAGTAATGTTTTACAATTCCAGAAGTGTTTTCATGTGCCTTTTATCATTTAGTTCTTATGGGAACCCTGTGAAATAGTATGATAACCCTGTGACTTTCCATGTAGTGTGCCCAAAACTTCTGAGTGGGGCGAGGGTTCCGTAGATCTCAGAAGATTGGGGTAAGAGAAGGTGACTTTGGCGGGTGAGAATGACCCCCACTCTGACCTATTCACATTGGGGTTCACAGTCCCACCCCAGGCCAAGTAGCAATGCCTAAGGATTCCAGTGGAGGTAACCTAAGGAAGCTCACAGTCCACGCAGTCCACAGGAAGTGACAGAGGAGATAGCAGGAGAGCCCCAGTGTGCCGATCGGATCGCCAGAATCCCCACGGGAAGATCCGGCTCTCCAGCTTGACAATGGGAGACTCAAATCTGGGAATTGAAAAGAACAGGGTCATAGATATCATTTCTCCATTTGTTCCACAACCTGAGTTCTCATTCTCTGCCAGGCACGGTGCCCTTCTCTGGGACAGTGCTTGACAGGAAAAGCACAGGTCCCTGCAACCATGGGCCTTTCAGTCTTGTGTGGGAGATGGAGATTAATGAGTTAACTCTGGCAATTAATGTATAATTGTAATCACGAGTTGAGATCAGTGCTCGGGGTAAAGAAGATTCACACAGGTTTATGAAAGAGGATCTGACCTGGCTGGGAGAAGGAAGACTTCCAGAGAAGTGGCTCTTGAGATGAGAACTGAGAGACTGAGTAGGTGTCAGCTAAGCCAGCATTCTTCAGAGCTATTATTTATTTTCTGCCTCATACTTTTGTAATACCTAAATTTGGGACTGCGTTATATATAACATATTAGTATATCTATATCTGGATGCAATTTATAATAAATAAACATAGATTTGGGGGTGTTCTTAAGCCCACACTTATAATTTGTGAGGCCCAGGGCACGGGGCATGAAACGATTGAATAGGAACGTGTGTTGGTGGCTGGGAACACAGGACAAAACAATTATCATTATTTCTCCCTTTTGGGAAAATTGAATCCGCTTGAATGCCAAAGAACAAATACTATTGAACACTAATGGACCTTTAAAACCCTCTCCCATCTCCACAACACTCACAAAAATGCTAAACTTACAGGGAAAACTGCCACATGGGCCTTCAATATGGAGCTAGAACTGCAGCCCTGTGTTATCTATGACTGCGTAACACATTATCCCCAGAATTAGTGGCTTCAAAATAACATTTATTATCTCACAGTTTTTATGGGCTGGGAATCCAGGCATGGTTTAGCTGGTCATCTGGCTCCGGATCTGGCATGGGCTAAAGTCATCTCGAGGCCCTGACTGGGAGAGATCTGCTTCCTATCTTGCTTACATGGTTGTGGCAGGATTCAGTTCCTCGTGTAATCTTGACTGAGGCCTCAGCTCCTCATAAGGTGTTGGCCTTCCTTACTTCCTTGCCAGATGGGCCTCTCTGTAGAATATTTTACAATATGGGAGCTGGTTTCATCACAGTGAGCGAGTGAAAGGGCAGGAGAGAGTGCCAGCAAGAGGAGGAGGGCTAGCAGGGCAAGTTAGTCTTATAACCTAATTGCATGAATGATATTCTAACACTTTTGCCATATTCTACTTGGTAGAATCATGTCACTAGGTCCAGTCTGCACTCAGGGGGAAGAGATTACCTAAGGGTGTGAATAGTGTGAATACCAGGGGGACAGGGGTCATTGGGAGCCATGTTCTCAAGCTGTCTACCACAAGTCCCAAAGCAATACTTGGAAAACTCAGCAGAAATGAGGTGCCTAGTGTAACAATGATTCTATTCGCCATCTTGGATTAACATTACCACCAAAAGTGTAAAGGCTACTCTAAACTTTAATTAATTTGATATATAGACATGTACACTGTATTCCACGCAGAATTCTCATTCTAGAGCATTGAACCCTAGTTACCTCGCTTACTGCATTGCATAGGACTTTCCTCACTCTGGGCTTGCCAGCCACACTGGTAGCCTGCCCCAGGGCCTTATCACATCTATAGAGAAGATATTTCCTCCATATATAGGCCTGACTGTTCCCTCATTTCACTGGGTTCTCTGCTCAAATATCACATCCTCAGAGAGGCCTTCCTTGACCACCACCTCTCTATTCACCCTTCATTCTCCTTTACTGTGCTTCCTGTTCCTCCATAATGCTTATCACTACCTGACATTCTCTAACACACTTTTTGTTTATGCTTATTGTCTGTCTCCTCCAACAAACATGTACTTTTGGCCCTAAATTCCAGAGCCTAGTGTAATACCAGCACAAAATAAGTATCAATAAGTACTTGTCAGAATGGTGAAGGAACTTTTTTATTTAACACAAGGAAAATGTGTACTTCAAATTTATGTTTGTATTAGTTTACTAATATGATACATATCCACCTCTGGTTATTAGGAATTATGCCATCATTTTTTCCTGCCTTGACAATGAAGAAATGCATTATTAGGAATGGGAATGTTTTCAAGGACTTCTTTTGGAAAAGAAGTTGATATTTAGCAACTTGGATTCCACTAACAGAATGTACTTTTGGTCTTTGCTAGTAAATTTTCATTTACTGAGGAAAGAAAAAGATCTTTCGAAAATACTCCATACTGGGAATTACTGATTTCCTGATATTTCCCTTTGCAATGATTTTCTATATGAACTTGGTTGTGTGTTTGTTTGTTTTCATCATGAAGAAAAACCAGCGAAATGCAAAAACTTATTGTCAAGATATGTTTTTCGTGCTTTCCGCAAACAAACTTATCTCATCCTATACTGAAATTTCACTTTGCTAAAGCAAAAAGATTTGAAAGTTTATTCAGGACCCATCTTCAATGAGTGACAAAAAGAATGTTCTTAAGTCAAAAGCCTCTGAATGCTTTATTTATTTAGTCTGACACATCTGAGTCAATGTTTTAGGGAATATAATGATATATGAACCAAGAGCGATGTACAAAATACTGTGAGATATTATGAGGGATACAAAGATAAGTCAGGCTCATATACAGGTAGATGGGCAGTAGTAAAGCATAATTAAGAATGTGTGTTGTGAGGGGCACCTGGGTGGTTCAGTCAGTTAAGCATCTGCCATTTATAAATGATATCATTATGTATATACATGGTAAATTCAACATAATCAATAAAAAAATCAGTAGAATTTAATAAGATTGTTGGATATGAAATCAACATTAAAAATAAATTATAAGGGCACCTGGGTGGTTCAGTCAGTTAGGCATCCGACTCTTGGTTTCAACTTAAGTCATGATGTCAGGGTCCTGGAATTGAGCCCTGGGTCAGGCTCACTGCTCAGCAAGGAGTCTGTTTCTCCCTCTCCCTCTGTCCCTGCCCTCTGCTCATGCTCTCTCTCTCTCTCTCTCTCTCTCTCTCTTTCTTTCTCTCAAATAAACAAATAAAATTTTAAAAAAGGATGTGTGCTCTGGGGCACTGGGTGGCTCAGTGAGTTGAGTGTCCTACTCTTGATTTCAGCTCAGGTCATGATCTCAGGGTTGTGAGACCAAGCCCCACGTCAGGTTCCATACTGGGTGAGGAGCCTTAAGATTCTCTCTCTGCCCCTCCCTCATTTCTCTCTCTTCCCTCTCTATTTCAGTAGTTACACCATAGTGTTGTTGTGATGGTTAATTTTGTGTCAACTTCACAGAGCTATGGGGTGCCCAGATATCTGGTTAAACATTATCCTGAGTTTGTCTGGGAGGGGATTTCTGGATGAGATCAACAACTGAATCAGTAGACTGAGTAAGGAAAATTGCTTTCTTCCATGTACGTGGGTTCATCCAATCTATTGATGGCCTGAGTGGAACAAAAAGGCTGAGTAAGGGGGAAATACGCCTGATTGTCTTCACATTGGGACATCACTCTACTCCTGCCTTTGTACTCAGACCTGGACTGACACTTAGATCATCAGCTCTCCTACTTTTTCATGCTGTTGGACTTGGACTAGAGTTATATCATGGGCTCTCCTGCTTCTGGACTTCTCAGCCTCCATAATTACCTGGGCCAATTCCTTCTAATAAATCTCTTGAGAGAGAGAGAGAGAGAGAGAATCTATTGGTTCTGTTTCTCTGGAGAACCTTAATACAGTTGTTGAGTTAATTGAATAAGATAATTAACATGAAGGGTTTTTTTACTGAAGTGTAATTGACATACAATGTTATCTTAGTTTCAGGTGTACAACATAGTGATTCATAAACTCTATACATTATTCAATGCTCACCACAATCAGTGTAGTCACTGTCTGTTCGCATATAAGTTTATTGCAATGTAATCAACTATATTCCCTATGCTGTACTTTTCATCCCTGTGACTTTCCACACTAGCTGCACCATGTTACATTCTCACCAGCAGTGCACAAGCATTCCCTTTCCTCCACATCCTCATCAACACTTGGTATTTCTTGGGTTTTGATACTAGTTTTTCTGACGGGTGTGCAGTGATGACATCTTACTGTGGTTTTGATTTGCATTTCCTTGATGATGAGTGATGTTGAGCATTTTCTCATGTGTCTGTTGGCCAACTGGATGTCTTCTTTGGAAAAATGTCTATTCAGGTCCTCTGCCCATATTTAACTGCATTTATTTGTGGCTCTTTTTTTAGTGTTGCGTATATAAGTTCTTTACATATTTTAGATTATTAGCCTCTTATCAGATAAGCCATTTACAAGCATGTTCTCCCATTCATTATGTCGCCTTTTAGTTTTTATGATGGTTTCCCTTCCTGAAAAGCTTTAGCTTTTTATTTTGGGGCAGTTCCATGAGTTTACTTTTGTTTTCATTTCCCTTTCCTGAGGAGACATATCCATAAATATGTTACTGAGGCTGATGTCTAAGAGATACTGCCTATGTTTTCATTTCAGAGTTTTACAGTTTCAGGTCTCACATTTAGGTCTTTAATCCATTTTGAGTTTATTTGTGTGTATGGTGTAAGAAAGTGGTCCAATTTCGTTCTTTTGCATGTAGCTGTCCAGTTTTCCCAACACAGTTTATTGAAGAGACTGACTTTGCCCTATTGTATATTCTTCCTCCTTTGTTATAGATTAATTGACCATATACATGTGGGTGTATCTTTGGGCTCTCTATCCTGTTCTGTTGATCTCTGTGTCTGTTTTTGTGCCATTACTCTTTTGATTACTACAGCTTTGTAGTCTAACTTGAAATGTGGGTTTGTGATACCCCTCGCTTTGTCCTTTCTCAAAATTGCTTTGGCTCTTCAGAGTCTTTTATGGTTCCACACAAATTTTAGTATTATTTCTTCTAGGTCTGAGAAAAATACCATTAGTATTTTGATAGGGATTGCATTGCATCTGTAGATTGCTTTAGTAGTATAGATATTTTAACAATATTAATTTTCCCAATCCATGATCATGGTGTATTTCTCCATTTGTTTGGGTCATCTTCAGTTTCTTCCATCATCGTCTTGGAGTTTTGAGAGTATAAGTGTTTTACCTCCTTGGTTAAATTTATTCGTAGGTATTTTATTCCTTTTAATACAATTGTAAATGGGATTATTTTCTTAATTTCTCTCTCTCCTAGTTTGTTATTAGTGTACAGAAATGCAGCAGATTTCCGTGTATTAATTTTGTATCCTGCAATTTTACTAAATTCATTTGTTCTGATAGTTTTTTTTTGGTGGAGTTTTTAGGGCTTTTTTTTAATATAGTATCATGTCATCTGCAAATAGTGACAGTTTTACTTTTCCTTACCAATTTTGACATGTTCTACTTCTTTTTCTGTGGCTAGGACTTCTAGTCTGTGTTGATTCAAAGTGGTGAGAGTGAACATCCTTGTCTTATTCTTGATCTTAGAGGAAAAACTTTCAGTTTTTCACCATTGAGTTTAATGTTAGCTGTGAGTTTCTCATATATTGCTTTATTATGTTGAACAATGTTTCCTCTAAACCGATTTTGTTGAGAGTGTCCACAAGCACTGTTCCTGTAGAAACCTCCTGAAGATCCCTGCCCCTCTGGCCATGTACTAATATTAGCCAATAAATCTCCTTCACATATACCTCAGGAACTTTCCAAACTGCTGCTTCTCTGCTGTGTCTCATACTGAGTATTTAGTGTGCTGGCTCTTTAAGGGTAGAGACTCATTTTCCTATTACCCTCCAGCTCTCCTGGAGTTAAGCCCCACCAATTATTAAAGCTCCTGGAGTTAAGTCCTACTGATTTTCTTTTCTTTTCTTTTCTTTTTTGAGAGAGAGACCACAAATGGTGGGGGGTACAGAGGGAGAGGAAGAGAGTATCTTAAGCAGGCTCCACAATCATCATGGATACCAATGTGGGGCTTGATCTCACAACCCTGAGATCACGACCTGAGCCAAAATCCTAAGTCAGATGCTTAACTGACTGAGCCATCAAGGCTCCCCAAGTCCTGCTGATTTTCAAAGCCAGATTTTATGGGGACTTACCTTCCCAGTGTGAGTCCTCAGGGTTGGGAGTGTCTGGTATATGGTCCAATCCCCTCACTCCTCCATGCTCATGATGTCCCTCCCATTAGTGGTTAGTAACACTGGGGGTTTGATTCCCGACTGTGTTTCTGCCCCTCTTTCCCTTTTCAGTGTGGCCTTCTTTCTGTGACTAGCTGTGGAAGATCTGTTCTGCTAGTCTTCAGGTTGTTTTTAGAGGGGCTTAAAGTAGATGTAGGTGTTGCCTCAGTGTGTGTGCAGAATGATCTTCTTAAAAGATTTATTATTTTAGAGAGAGAAAGTGCAGGAGGAAGGACAGAAGGAGAGGGAAAGAGAATCTTAAGCCGACTCCATACTGAGCAGGGAGCCCCATGTGGGGCTTAATCTCATGACCCTGAGATCATGACCTGAGCCAAAATCAAGATTCTGGTACTTAACTGACTGAGCCACCCAGATGCCCCCATAATTGATATTTAATGTTGATTTCATATCCAACAATCTTGTTAAATTCTACTAATTTGTCTATTGATTATTTTGGATTTTCCATGTATGTACATAATGATATCAGTTGTAAATGGCACTTTTATTTCCTCCTTTGTACTGCAGCCTAAAGGCTCCCAAGTTGTCTATCCTTCTAGATACTAGCTATGTCTTTGTACTTGTATAGAAGTGTAGTTAGATTTTAAGCAAGTTTTTATGGAGTGATGACATATACAGAAAAAAATACATAAATCATAATTATGCAAGTCTATGAATTGTCACAAAGAAAACACACCCATGTGACCACCTCCCTAAACAAGAAAAAGACCATTTGCAGCACATCAGAAGCCCCTTCCGTACCTCCTCCCAGTTCTTAACCTAAGCTTTTTTCCCAGAAGTAACCAGTAACCTGTTTTCTAAAACTATAGCTTGGTTTTACCTTTTTGTAAACTTTACATATATGCAAAGTTATTGTACTTAATCTTTTTTTTTAACATTTTTAAATGCTTAATCTTTTGTGTTGACTTCTTTCCCAATCTTAGTAAACATCCATGGTGTATAGCTATTAATTTGTATTGCTCTGCAGTATTCCATTATAATCTAACATGTTGACATTTTGGTAGTTTCCAGTTGGAGATTAATAAGAATAACATTATAAGCATTCTCATACATATCTCTTGGTATATGTATCTACATGTTTCTGTTCAATATGCCTAAGAAAAGAAATTCTAGGTTAATAGAACAAAGAGGAAAACACAAAAGATCTCAGTAAGGACAGTGAAAGTGTTATAAAATAATGACTCAGATCCCACTAGGCAGAGTTGTCTGCATATATGTCTCTGGGCGTGTGTAATCAGGTATCTACACGGCCTTGGAGAAACTGCAGCAGTCCTGGCCATGCTGGTTCAGTCATTTGCCGGATAACTACATTCATTCAATAAATATGTATAGACGTCCCATTGAGTGCCTTGTATGGTTTTAGACTGAGGATCCAATGATGACTAAAATGCAGTCTGTTACTTTAAGTTGCCTGCAGCCCAGCACAGGGTTCTTTCTCTAAAGGGCCTTTGTGGCTTCCCAAATGAGAAACAGTAGCCAATCTACACTCCATGTGACCCCACCCAGATACTTTCTAACCTATGATACTGTCTGTAGGTAGAGTAACACATTGATTTTATGAAGTTACTAAAGATTTAAAGTAGATCAGTGATATTACTTAAAGAAACAATGAATCTTGTAACACTGAAAAAATAAAATAAAAGTATTTGGGGAAAAAAAAAAAGAAACAAAATCCTAATGCCAGGGTCAGTTCTTAGGGAAATTTAATGGAGCATGGGAAAACTGTGAAACAAATAACCAAAAAAAAAATATATATATATAAGAAAGGACAATGAGACAGAAGAGAAAGTCCATGCTATTTTGAAAAAGATTTTAAAATATCAAGGAGATACTACTAATGGCCTCTGTCACCAGATAAATGTGAGAGAAGTGAAAAAGAGAAAAATACTCATATGATGATAGAAGTCAAAGAGAGAGTACAGGAAGGTTATGTGTACTCAGTCTAGAATCTATCTGAGTAGCGTAAGTGTGGAAATTTTGATTAATCTTAGAAATTGTTTATACCTCTAGTGTCAAAGTCCCAATTTTTAGAGGAAAAAAGCCTATCGAGGTCTCTCTGAAAAGTGCAGAAGTCTGAGTAACTTTTCAATGTTATGTAACATTTGGATAAAAGATAATTTTTAGAATCCAAATTATTCAATAAATACATAGATTTCATGCTTCAGAAAAAGGATCTCAACAGAGTATGTTTAGGATCTAAACAAAATTTTGAATAAATTCAGAATCAGGTCTCAGCCCAGAAAGAGCATGGGATTAGCCCCAGAAGTCTTTAAGTCGGATATTTGTTCTAACGCTACCAACTTTAAAAATAACATAAAGAACTTGATCTGCCTAAATGCAAATTGTGTTGTGTCTAAAATAGGCCTAATACTCTGAAAGGTTGTGCTTTATTTTCTAGACATAGCAACTGTTGTCCTTACAAAGTAGAGGTAGTACCAATATCGTACAAATTTAACATATAAAAGTCACGAATGTGCTCTGATAGCTCAGACCCCTCGGTCCTTACCTCCAGTGACTTAAATGGAAATCCTACAGCTAGTACCGTCCTTCCCTTCAGGAAGAAAGAATAAAAGAACTGTAGCAAAGCACACATTGAAAACTACCCTTACCAATCCCTCAGGCTCTTGGAGTTTTCTAGTCCACTCATAGCCCACCTGTACACAGCTGAGGTGAGCTGTGGAAAATGTCACTGGGATGGTATCAGGAATGCTGCCATGTTGGGACTTTTACTCTCCATTAAGTGCTCAAAACTTCCCCAAGGGCTGATTTTGTTGATCGCATGGATCCTTATGTGAAAAACTTGTAGACTACATTCCTAAAACATGCAATTCACTTTTATATACTGTTGGTGGAAATATAAATCGGTGTAATATTCCCAAAAAGCAATAGTCAACGTATGTAGAATTTAAGTACACATTTTCTTTGACCCAAAAATTCTAGTTCTAGAAGTTTATCCTACAGATATCCTTTCATATATGCACAGAGATGTATGTAAAAAAATGTTTATCCAGCATTTCTGTAATAGCAAGAGAATGAAACAAGATACATGTCTGTTCTCATTGGCTGAATCAGTTATGGTAATCTTTAGAGTGTAATATCCTGTCATCTTTGAAATGTATAAGGTAAAGGCATATGTGATGGCAAGGAAAGATGGAATGATAGAATATTTTTAGGTAGATTATAGAACAGCCTGTGTGGTCTACATTTAGATAAATGTCTATGTATCCATTTATTTACTTATATGTGTAATAGATAATATACATAATGGATGCTCTATTTAGGATTAGGATTATGTGGGAGATTGGTACTTTCTACTTCATATGCTTACATATTGCTTGAATATTTAATCAAAAGGTCACATGAGTTCTATATTGTTTAAAAAATTATTCTTGAGACGCCTAGGTGGCTCAGCCAGAGAGACATCTGCCTTTGGCTCAGGTCATAATCCCAGGGTCCTGGGATCGAACCCCACATCGGGCTCCTTGCTCAGTAGGGAGCCTGCTTCTCCCTCTCCCTCTGCCCCTTCCTCCAACTTGTGTTCTCTCTCACTCACTCTGCTCTCTCTCTCTCTCTCAAATAAGTAAATAATCTTTTTAAAAAATTATTCTTTAAGGATCATTGTTCCAATTTGTCATGGCCATTTAAAAACATATCTTGTTTTACAACCACACATAAATCAGGAACACTGACAGATATTCTTCTCGGTCCAGATCATCAGCTAAGATTTATTCACAAGATTTATTCCACCCATTTTGGCTTCTCCCCAGTCAACTATCATTGACTCCTTGGACACCCCCCCCCCCACCGGACACCATCGTGGCTCATACTCTCTCTCCCTTCCCCTACTGTCTCCTACTTCCTATCGTTTCTTACCTAGCAAGTCTTAATGCTTTTCATAGTTACCTGACTGGTTCGATGTGCATTCCAGCCTAGACCTTTCTACTTCCTTTTGGATCTAACAGTGATCCAAATGGCACAAATATAAATACATCAAATATATAAAGCACCAGCCCTGTAATACAGACCTGTAGTTCTTACCAAATATTCAAGTTTTCACCTAACTTCCCTGGCCACCTTGCAACTGGGCAGAGCCAAAAGTGACTAGATCTGGGCAATGGACTGTGAGCTAAAGTGGTGATTTATGGGCAGAGATGATGAAAAGTTGCTTTGAGACCCTCTGCCTTTTTGTCTTCTGTTATGATGCTCCAGGACAGCAAGATAGCAGTGGACTGCTTCCTCTTCTCTTCCAGCTTCGAAATATCACACAGGTGCTTCTCATGGGGGAAATCGAATCGAAACCCTGTTCACAAGAGAATGTGGGAAATAGAATTTCCAAGATTTCACCCCTGGGATATAGGAGAGAGCTTAGAAGGGCACACACAGTGTATATGCCAACAAAAAGTATTGTCCAAGAGTGATAGCTTTTTTTATGAACAGAAGGAAGGAGTACAAGCTTACTCCTATTATAGCAGTGCTCTCTTGCATTTGCATACCAAACTTTCCTGAGTGGGTGAAGAATAGTTGTGATGTTATAGCAAATGAGCCAGGAACTCACATCAGAGAATGTTTACTCATGAGATCATTGTTGAGACAGAAAATAAACGTTGAGAACCATTGGACTGGAAAATCTGGAAGCACATCTTTAAGCTTCCTACCCCAGCTCCATAGCAACATGAAAAGCATGTCTTCGGTATATTCTAATCAAATCAAGTCAAAGGTAACAATCATACTTTAAACCCAAGAGTGCAAGCTCTGTTTATCTTCCGTAACAGAATATTTTGGGTCTTGGGAATGAGATCATTTGAGATTCTGTCAAAATACGTGGCATCAGATTAATCTTAATTTAGTCTCTTAACTAAACTAACACGGGAATTGATTCTTTCTGCATACTTCAGAGCCATTTTTCACTGTCATGTGTAAGCATTCCTGTCGTCTCAGCCGCCACCCTTAGTGTTAGCCCTTTCAATAATAGAACAGGTCATTCACTCATTAGAAGGTGGTAGGAATTCAGTCAGACATTTTTAGGTCTACCTTGCAATCCTTCAGGCTTCTGAGAGGCAGCAGAGTAAGCCAGCTTTCATTTTTTTCCCTTTTCAAAAGGACGTTCGACAATTTAAATATTATGTTTGTATTATCCGTATCTGAGTACGGCCCTTCCTTGTGTTAAGCAGTTCTTTGCATGCTCACATTACCCTCATCCTGGAGGCAGTAGTGCACAGAGGTTACACACACAGGGGATGGGATCAGACTGTTTGGGTTTGAAGTGGGCTTAACCACTGCGAGCCATGTGACCTTGGGCAAGTTCCTTAATCTTTCTTTACCTTAGTTTCTTCACCTGTTAAATGAGAAGACTAGTACCTATCTTATGGGACTGCCGCAATCATTAAATGAGTTAACACAGTTATGGCGCTGAGAACAGTGCCAAGCATGTAGAAAGAGCCCAAGAATACTAACAATTATCGTCATTCAGTGATATAGTTCTCCCACGGGCCTAGTCAAAACTGTGGTACCCTCTCTTTGAACCTTTCTTACTCCATACAGTGTCAGTGGCTCTGAGAATCTCTCTGCATCATGGTGTGAGATTTGTGAGCCTGGCAATTTGAATCTTACCCCGATCACCAGGAGACATTTTTTTAAATTTAACTTTATTTTTTCAGTGTTTCATGGTTCACTGTTTATGCACCACACTCGGAGCTCCATGCAATACGTACCCTCCTCAATACCCACCACCAGGCTCACCCAACCGCACACCCCCCTCCCCTCCAAAACCCTCAGTTAGTTTCTCAGAGTCCACAGTCTTTCATGCTTCTTCTCCCCCTCCGATTTCTCCCAATTCACTTTTCCTTTCCTTCTCCTACTGTCCTCGATGTTATTCCTTATGCTACACAAGTAAGTGAAGCCATATGATAATTGACTCTCTCTGCTTGACTTATTTCACTCAGCATAATCTCCTCCAGTCCCGTCCATGTTGAAACAAAAGTTGGGTATTCATCTTTTCTGATGCAGGATAACATTCCTCAACTTCATGAAATCTATCTATGAAAACCCACAGAGAATATCATTCTCAATAGGGAAAAGCTGACAGCCTTCCCTTTGAGATCAGGAACACGACAAGGAGGCCCACTCTCGCCACAATTGTTCAACATAGTACTAGAAGTCCTAGCAACAGCAATCAGACAACAAAAAGAAATAAAAGGTATTCAAATTGGCAAAGAAGAAGTCAAACTCTCTCTCTTCACAGATGACATGATACTTTACATGGAAAACCCAAAAGACTCCACCCCCAAACTACTAAAACTCATACAGCAATTCAGTAATGTGGCAGGATACAAAATCAGTGCACAGAAATCAGTTGCTTTCTTAAACACTAACAATGAAAATATAGAAAGGGAAATTAGAGAATTGATTCCATTTACTATAGCACCAAGAACAGTAAGATACCTTGGAATAAACCTAACCAAAGAAG
>CM052901.1:80715407-80749526 GCA_028534135.1 Potos flavus | reverse complement strand
TGCTCATGGATCAGAAGAATAAACATTGTTAAAATGTCTATACCGCCCAGAGCAATCTACACTTTCAATGCCATCCCGATCAAAATTCCACCGGCATTTTTCAAAGTGCTAGAACAAACAATCCTAAAATTTGTATGGAACCAGAAAAGGAGACATTATTTTATCTGAAAAAGAAATCAAAGGATCCCATTTCCAGTAGCATCAAAGGCAATAAAATACTTAGGAATGAATTAAACCAGTGAAGTGAAAATCTGTACACTGAAAACGGTAAGACATGAATGAAAGAAATTGAAGAAGATGCAAATAAATGGAAAGGTATCCTGTGTTTATGGGCTGTAAGAATGAATATTGTCATCATGTCCATACCACCCAAAGCTATCTGTGGATTCAAGACCATCCCTACCAAGGTTCCAGTGGCGTTTTTTAGAGAAGTAGAAGAAGCAGTCCTGAAATGTAAATGCAATTCCAGAAGACCCCAAATAGCCAAAGCAATTTTCAACAAGAACAAAGTGGGAAGCATCACAGTTCCTGAGTCCCGATATATCTTACGAGCCCCCTTAGGCACAAAGCGCCCACAGAGCCCTCTGGATTATTTCCACACACAAATTAGATGTCGACTTAAAGACAGTTTCCCAAACACGCCAGGCTCTCTCACTCCTCTGTCGCTCTATGTGTACTGGCCCTCTGTCTGCTGTGTCCCTCATCCTTTTTCATCTGGATAACTCCTATTTATCCTTTAAGACATCGGTTAACGCTGCCTCCTGTGAGAAGCCTTAGCTAACGTGCTTACACCCACCATCTCTACTGGACAACTTAGAACCAAGTTAAGTGAGCTAGCCAGTGCTGTCCTTCCTTGTTTTCTATGCACTCCTCTGTCATTGCATTTATTTCCTATATTTTTTTAAGATTTATTTACTTGCGGAGAGGATATGAGTGGGGGGAGGGGCAGAAGGAGAGGGCGAGAGAATCTCAGGCACACTCCCCACTGAGTATGGAGCCCCACATGGAACTCGATCCGAGGACCCTGAGATCATGACCTGAGCTGAAATCAAAAGTCAGATGCTCAACTGACTGAGCCACCCACGTGCCCCTTATTTCCTATCTTGACACCATTTTCTTGTCTCCTTTCATCAGCAGCCTATCCATTCTTTCAGTGCAAGAACTTTTGCCTTTATTGCCTGCATAGGGAAGAATAGTTTTGTGGAACAAAGTAGAAGGTCAATAGTCATTCGTGGATGAATGAATGAATGAATGTCTACCACATATATCATTCCTTTATCATTCTGGATCTGTGCATATCCAAGAAGAATGCATGATCGGTGCCATGGAGAATAGATCATCCTAATGAGATCGAGAAGGCAGAGACACATGAAAATGTAGAAGTGAAAGATAGTGTGTCAGCAACTGCTATATTATGGCTACATGATAAGCAACCTCAGAAATCTCAGTGATATAGGGGTGCCTGGGTGGCTCAGTTGGCTAAGCGTTGGACTCTTGGTTTCGGCTCAGGTCCTGATCTCAGGGTCATGTGATCAAGCCCTGCAGCCTAGGAGCTCAGTGAGGAGTCTGCTGGAGATTCTCTCTCCCTCTCCCACTGCCCCTCCCACTCATGCGTGTGCTCTCTCTCTCTAAAATAAATAAATCTTTTTTAAAAAATTTCAGTGGTACAAAACAGCAAGCATTATTGTCCCTCCAAGATATGCTGTCCTGCTGGACAGATTCAGGATTCACTCCAAACTAGAGTCAGATCTGACCTCCCAGCACCTAGCTAGGGCACGGTCTTCTCATGGAGCATCCCTGGAGCACAAGAGGGAAGCTGAACCACCACCACACGCTTAAGCTTCTGCTCATATTCCATTGGCCAGTGCAAGTCACGTGGCAAAGAACAGCATCCGGGGAGGAGGAGATAGTCTCTAACCACCGTGGGGGAATTAGGGAATGAATATTTGCTGAATGACAAATCAGATTATCATACAGCGTATCAGAGTATCCATTCTCAAGGCTTGGTAATGCCACTGAGTACTCTGAATGTACAGGGAAGAGAAAGATTTGACAAATAAAATGACGTTTTAGCTAGGCCTTTAAAAAATAGGTAAGATTAAAAATAAATAAATAAATAAATAAATAAATAAAAATAAAATAAAATAAAAATAGGTAAGATTGCATTAGACCGACTGGGAAAACGGCAGGTTTCTGGGGTGGAGGAACTGAAGGAGCCACGGTAACCTGGTGGGATATCCATAGCACGGTTCAGTGTGTTGAAGAGCAGCTGAGTGCCATTAAAAGGGGACCAGAAGGGTGGGCTACGGAAGGTGGAATTCCTCCCTCGGCACTTGTTTTGCTCTTGAACTATTTGGAGCAATTAGGTGGTGTGACTCCCGACACTACCTCTTGGCTCATTTTGCCTTTTTGCGGTCTCCTGCCCCCAAATATCAGTCAGGGTCTAGCTCAGGCTGGCTTAGCAAAATAGAGTAACAAGAAACGTTAAGTAGACCAGAACAGGAACATGGCGGCTTGGTGAGAGCCATGCGTGGCCGCATCACATCCCGTAAGTATCGCGAGAGTAGCATGCGTGCTACTAAAAACTGGATTCAGAGCTCACACTGTCACCACTAGAACACAGCCTGGCGTAGGCTCCCAGCCCTTACCATCAGCATCACTGTCTCTATGGCCCCTCTACAGGGCTGGCCCCGCCGCTGCTACTTCCGCTCCCCCTCACGTGCGAAATACAGTCCAAGTAGTGTCTGCCACTGGGCACCGCTTCCAGAGTTAAACTTCGGGTGGATGCACCTCATTGGCTGAGCTGAGGTCACCTGTCCGTATCCCGGCTGTGGGGCCTGCGGGGAAGTCAAATTCCTACCATTTTCAGCATTTGTACTGGGAGGTAGGCCCCACTTCGCATTCATAATGCAGAAAAGTCTCCAAGAACAGGAAGTGGATCTGAGGCTGGCAGTCAAAACACATATTCACTGACCTTTACCCTTAAAAACTTCCCCCCCATCTTTTTTTTTTTTTTTTTTTTACTATTAACATACCAACCTTATCCTCTTCCTCTGAGATCCTAGTGCAATTGGATTCGGAACTACTCCTTAGATGTTTGTCTCACGCAACTGTGAATTTTCAAAATGTGTGTTTGTCTCTGTGGCTAGCATGTCAGCCATGTGGGAGCAGTGACCATGGATTCTGTTTCTAGGACTCCGCCGTGCTTGTCGCAGGTCATTGCTCATGGAGAGCTGCTAAGATCGGTAGTAACTGACTGATAAAAGCAGCGAGGGAGTGCCGAGAAATGGGGGGAGCAGTGAGATCATGATGTTCTAATCTTATAATGTTTTAGGCTAGCAGTAATGAAGGTCTGAACGGGGCATCGAAGTGGAAGGGCAGGGACAGATGGCAGACATTAAGACCGAGGAGTGCTTGAGCTGCTAGCGCCCGCTCGGGCGAGCCCACGGCACACATGGCTTTCCCAGCTGCTCCCGAGCCTCGCCTTCGGTGACATCTCAGCAGGAGCTTGGAATGGGCCATGATGGGAATATTTACACCACCGATTCCACAAATGCTAAGAATCTGGACTCTTTTATCTTTTCGGGGAGCCAGTTGTGAAACATTTACCAGCCTGCCACGGCGCTAAGGAAAAAGAAAGTCTCACTACATGTCTTTCATTTTTGAAATTAATATTCAGCAGTCGAAACCCTATTGCATGGATGTTCTCCACATTTTGAAAAGAACTCCTTCTGATGTGGGTCCTTGGATATGAATAATTTTATTTGCCTGTAAGGAAGCAATAGGGACGGATGGGAGGATAGGAGCGTTTATATATTCATAATTTGGCAAGAAGGGATTTTGGGTTAGTTTTTAAGATCCTTCCAGCATAACTTAAAATGACAGCCGAATGACAATTTAATCAGCGTGATTTCGTCTCTAGGAGATACCTAGGTAATACTGACTCAGAACACCCAGGTTAACTAGAGCGAATTCCTAGCTCCCTTCTTCACCCACTGCTCTTCCACCCCATGCCAGGAGACAGCTTCCGTCATGACTATGGGTATTCTCGCCTCGGAAGGGAGAGACAATGAACCATTTCATTCTGTGGGCAAAGGACAGGCGCGGCGCTGCACTGTCAATGCACAGTGCTGTAAGACAATGGAAAGCCACTCCCCTTAAGTAGGAAATAATACATGCGTCTCCGTTTGAACTGCGTGATGCTATTACAGCTTTCTAACCTTCTTGTTCAAATGTTTATGAAATGCTTTTCAGCAGGCTTTCATCAGCAGCATCCGCTCCCGGAAAGGTTCCCTGCTCCCGGGTCCTATCCTGCTGTTACCCTCTCAGGGCTGTGTGGACCCCGTTGCCACGCGTCCATCAAAGGGAACAATGCAGAGGGGTCTCCAAATGACTGTTTTGGCCAGCGTTAAGTGGCAGAGTGGCAGTGTTTCCCTTTGTGAGATGAAGGACGCTGGCCTTTAGAAGTCTTTAAGAAGAAATATCGAGAGCAATTTCTGTAAAAACTTAAAATCAAACGTGGGTTTTGTTTTTTTCCTATTGTGCTGCATCTGGTTTCTGTAGAATGAATCTTGTTGATGCCAGTTTCAAGGTTGCTATTCTTTGTGCTTTTAAACCAAGGTCAAGCTAGAGGCAGCTCAGAGGCCTTGAGATTGTCATTGACAAGGAAAATAGAAGCTTTATAGCTGGAGCACTAATTAATCACTTCTAGAAAAACAGAAATAGGGAAAAATATAGACACAAACTTTTGCTTGTCAACAGCTAACAGAAAATTTACTTTGTGATCTTAAGCATGTGATTATATGGGTATCAACGTACTTTATAACACATTAAAATATATGCTCTGTAACTAGATAAGTTTAGAGGGGAAATAGATAGTCTATACTACAACAACTCATACACTACTATGTAAGTCTGACGTTTCAGAGTTAACTGTCTCAATTAAAATCTGGCTCTGTGCCACCCCTGGATTTCACTGGATTTCAGTATCTCCTAAATGACTTAAGACAAAGAATGCTGCTGATAGCATGTTTCTCTTCATTTACAAAATATTTAACGGTTAACCCTGGAAGAATTCACGTAGGAAGCAGTTGTCGAAGTGCTTGCATTCAAAACTTGTGCATGAAAATTGATTCGTGTCAAGGTCAGAGTTTACTCATTCTGATCAGTCTTCGTAGCTTTCATGAGCACTTATTACGTGCTAGGTGTTGTGAGATGACTTTCCTACAGACAAAAAAGTGTATTTCTGGTATTTTTCTGAAATACTTAACATAATGCAGTTGATGTAGAGTTGACTCTCAATGAGATGTTAATTGCTGGTTCAAGAGTTGGATTGGTTTTTTTGGTTACCTTAAAGAGGTTTACCTTAAATGGACACTTAGAAATTGTTTTTGGGAAGAAACTCAACTTGATTTTAATACAAATAAGTAGCATCATGTTGCTATAAGAAGGCAAACCCTTCCAATTTAAAAAGATGATGTGAGTAAAGTCATATTCTGTTTTTCCAGAATCTTAAGAAACCAAATATTATACATAATTCATTTCTTCATTATACAAATAATTAAGCACACAACACTGAAACACTGAAAACTAACTATGAACCAGGAATTATAGAAAGCTCTAATGATAACAGCAATGCTCAAAACATCCACCATTTCTGCCCTCATGGAATTTTGGATCTAATCAGGCAGCTCAATCACTTTTCTGAAAGGAGAAATAACCACCTGCTATGGGAAGATCTAGGATGGCTGCTCAACCCAGAATGGGGGTTCCTGCGGGCTTCCCCACAGGAGGTAGTCTCTGAACCCAAAATAGAGAAAAGGATTAGCTAGGCTGAAGAAACCACTGGCATTCCAGGTAGCAGAAAGAGCAACTCCTCAAGAGAGGAACAAGACCTTGAAGGGATTCGAATCATTTGGTTGTATCGCCAGTTTAGCATTAAAAAAAAAAAAGTAGGAGATGAGGTTCTGAACTGCAAGCCATTGAAGGGTTTCAGTAAGGGATTATGACGAGATTTCTGTCTTAAAATGATCACCTTGCCCTTGGAGTTGGGAACGTAATGGAGGATGGCAAGACTGGAGGGAGGGAGATCAGACCCTCGCAGTATTAAAGTGTGACAGGATGCGGGTCTGAATTAAAATGGTGACAGTGGGATAGAGAAAAGGTGGTCTGACTGGATCAATGATTAGTCTGGAATCAACAAGTTTGGTGATAAGTTGAACATGATAAGTAAGTGTGAGATAGGCCTATACCAGAGTTTCTCAACTTTGGCACCATTGATATTTTGGATCAGATCATTCCTTATTGTTGGGGGGCTGGTCTGTACACTGTAGTATGTTTATAGAATCCCTGGTATCTACCCACTAAATAACAGAAGCCTTCTCCCCCTAGCTGTGACAACCAGAAATGTCTCCAAATGTTGCCAATGTCCCATGGGGGAGCAAAACTGCCCGTGGTTGAGAACCACTCGTCTATTCAAATATCAGTGTTTTCCAGGCTTGTCTCCACATTAGAATCCCCTGGGAAGCTTTTTCAACACACTGATGCCCTGCGCTCATCCGCTACCCATTAGATCAGAATCTCGGAGGGTAAGACCTAGACATGGCTGTTTTCTGAAATAAATTCTAATGTGCAGCTACACTTGAGAGAGCTGCTGACATAGAATAATAGTTAAATATAATAAACCCAGACAGATTAACATGCTCTGCAAACACCACATATTTTGTTAAATTTTCAACATTTTGAAGTAAACTTTTTAAATGTCCTACTCTTCATGGTGAACATAATGTAAATGTTCCAATTGTGATTCAGAGCCATAATTATGAACACTTGAGAATATTAATGTACAATTAAAACTGCTGTTAGGCATTATTCCGTGGATGGAGTGTCTAACTCATATACCAGTTAGCCCAAGGGTATGATTCATTGCTGATTCTGTCTTTGTTTTTGGATACCTCTAGCAAGTCCAAGAAATTATGGACATTCGAGGGTTATTTCTTGTTGTCATCAATGCTTCTATATTTATTTGTCTCTTCCCTTGCCTTCAGTCATCAACCTTTATTCACTATGCTTGATACTCCAATTTGGAGTTTTAATCAGTTATAGACTGAAAAACCTTCTAAACCAGATTATTAGAGCTGAGCTAAGTAGTAGCCAACATGGCGTTCAGGAAGAGGTTAAGAATGTTTTCATCAAAGTAGTGCAATAATATTCAGTGCATGGAAGGCTTTCCAACTTATTCTAAGAACTTAGTATAAGGTACATGTCAAATTTAGACAATACATCACACACACACACACACACACACACACACACACAGAAAGAGAGAACAAGCAAACACATTCATCTATCAATATAGATGCAAAAACATGAATAAAACATTATCAAATAAATATACTAAGAAAATAATACATGTAAATTCCACAAAGTTTACCCTAACAATAAAATGATTTAGCATTAGGAAGTATAAGAATGAAATATAATTTAAAAAAAGAATGAAATATAATACATTAAAAGAAAAAAGGAGAAAAGGCATATGATCATATTTAATTATCAAAAATTTGATAAAATTCAACAACTATTTTTGTTTTTAGAAAATATTTTAAAAGGCATCTGAAAATACGACTTTTCTAAACCTATGAAAACATTTCAACCATAAGAGAAAATATTAAAAACTCTCTTATTAGTTAGCAACAAGACAAAATATGCCTTCTATCAGTACTAGAATTCAACATTGAGTTAGGAGTTGTGGCCAAAGTTAAAAATACTTGGAAGAGAAATATGAGGCATAAATTCTGGAAAGAAGAAAGCGAAATAGCCATAATTCACACTAGATGTTTTTCCTTTCTAAAAATACAAGAAAATCAAGTCATAAAAAATTAAAGTTAACTTTAAAAAAGAGTTCAGGAAGGTAATAAGATAATCAGACAAAATCAATGATTTTCTAATATACTCCTAATAATTATGAAATATAATACAAAAGGTCATATTCATACCAGCAAAATACCCTATGGATCAACCAAGAATAAGATGTTTAAGATTTAAATGGAGAAAATGATACAACTGCACTGAAAAAGAAGAAAGAATATCTGAATAAATTAATCTAGATAGCACACACTTGAAGGTAAGGCTCAGTACTAGAAAAAAGATCATTTCTTCCAAAATTAACCTAAAAGGTCAATGCAATCCCAATCATTGTATCCATCAAATGTTTAATGATTCTTACAGTTTACCAATTAAAATTAAAAATTTCATTCTGAGGTTCATTAGGAGTAGAAAATGTACAAAAATAAAAAGCAGTATGTTTAAAAGTATAGGAACTAGCCTTATATGTATTAAATATACCATAAAGGATTAAAATAATGTGATACTGGCACAAGAATAAACACATAGATCCTGGAAAAGAATAGGGTACAGTCCCATCCCATAAGGGAATTTTTTTATATGATGAAGATGGCATTTGAAATCCACAGGAAAAATGAACTCTCTTACAAATGGTGTCGTTACAAGTGTCTGTCATTCGGGAGAAAAATAATATGCTATCCTTCACGCTATATACAAAAACAAATTCCAAATGGATAAAATACCTTAAAATTAAAAACCAAACTATATAACTACCTGATGAGGGAGGGCACTTGTGATAAGCACCAGGTGATGTAGGGAAGTGTTAAATCGCTATACTGTACACCTGAAACTAATATTACACTGTATGTTAACTAACTGAAATTTGAATAAAAACTTTAAAAAATTAGAAAATAAAAATAAATAAAAGTACCTGAAGAAAATATAGCCGAACATTTTTTTATTTGTGATATGGAAGGACATTCTTTTTTTGTGTGTGTTCAGTTAGGTGACATATAGTACATCATTAGTTTTTGATGTAGTGTTCATCCATTCATTAGTTGCGTATAACACCCAGTGCTCATCACAGCACGTGCCCTCCTTAATACCCAGCACCCGGTTACCCCGTCCCCCCAACCACCTCCCTTCTATAATTCTCAAGACAGTGAACACAGAAACCACCGAAAAACAATTTGATGAAATTTGCCACATAAAAATGGAAAACTTTTATGTGACAAAGGAGCGTAAACAGAATTAAAAGATGAGCAAATGACTGGGGAAAATATTTTCAGGACATTTATCAGTCAGAGAACCATCATCCATAAGATTTTTTAAATCTTGGAAACTATAGGAAAATGACACACATGTAACAAAAAAATAGAGAAAGGAGGGGCACCTGGGTAGCACAGTTGGTTAAATGTCTGCCTTCAGCTCAGATCATGATCCTAAGGTCCTGGGATCGAGTCCCGCATCAGGCTCCTTGCTCAGCGGGGAGACTGCTTCTCCCTCTGGTGGTCTCTCTGACTGCTTGTGCGCATTCTCTCTCTGACAAATAAATAAAATCTTTTTTTAAAAAATAGGGTAAGGACATGAACAGATGGCTTACAAAAGAAACCCAAATAGCTGATAAGTATGTGAAAAGAACCCATAACCTCACTAGTAATATTGATAGTCATTATACTATCACTTTCCCCAAAATATTGTAAATACCAGTAACTTGAGAGCTTGCAAGTATATGCGGGGAAGGGAGCACTTTCGTACACATTGATGGTGTAGTGATGTTGTTATAGCCTTTTAAAAGGGCTATTTGGTAGCAGTTGGATCCAGCAAATAGCATTCCTAATGATATTTCCTACAGAATAATTGTACATGTCCAAGGAAATATGGGTGTTTTGTAAATTGCATTCAAGACCAAAAATTCGGAATTTCCCTTTTTAGGAACATGAGGAAAGATTAAATGTTATGGCACATCCATATCACAGAATAGTGGAAAACCATGTAATTATTTAAAACATTGAGCCAGAAACATATGTCATAGGATGGAAATAGCTCCAAGGTACATAGTTTACAAAAACAAAAAGAGATTACATTTTATGCTTAGTTTGTTACCCTTCCCTGCCCTGCTTCCTTCAGTACCTTATCAGTTTCCCCCGGAACAATTCCTTAGTAAATCACCCACACATGAATCTTCATCTCAAGGTCTGACTCTAGGCCAGTAAGCCTATGATGGGCTCCCCGCAGGGGTGTGGTGGTGTGGAAGGAAAAGCCCCACACTTACCCTGGGGGGCTACTGAACACAGCTAGCACAAGATTGCCCTGTTAAATGAAATCCTCCTTGGCCGGTAGAGGCAAGTGACCCCAAATGTCTGAAAGGTTACATAGCAAATTACTAGGAAGTGGTTATCCCTGGGAATTAGGGGTTGAGGGAAGGTGAAGGATTTTTACTTTTTTCCTCTGCATCCTTCTGTATCATGTGAATTGTATAGAGCGAGCATAAGTTCAAACATTACAAACAGTAAAAACAAAAAACAAAAAACAAAGACTACGATGAGCATGAGTTCAAATATTACAAGTGTAGTTTCTTAAAAAGGGCTTTGTCACTGCTGTTCTGTTGGTGGAACAGTCTTCAAAGTGGGTTTGGGTTATTGTGGGAATACACAGCCTTCCCAAGGGGTACATAGGCACCAAGAACTCCAGGAAAATCAATTTCCAGATCCTAGCTGTCATATATGCTCTTACCCAAAATTGGTGGTACCAACCCCTTCGCAGCCTGCCTTTACAGAATTATACTTCTATTACTTTACTTCTCTCCTGCCCTAAATGTTACTATAATACATTTCCCCTCAGAGCATTAAAATATGTGGGTGCTGAAAAAATAATTAGAAATATTAGTATTGTTCTTGAAAAAGCAAATGAGTCTAATGACTTGGTAACAAATCCTTTAGCATGACAGGTGGTTTCCAGTTTTTTTTGTGCCCAAGAAAATAGGAGTACCTAATTGAGTTGTCAGCTAATAGATCATTAAAATGGATTCTTGATGATATATGACTATCTTATATTGGCATATAATTCAGGAGTTAAAAGAATAGAGTCTTACACCTTAAACTTTCATTAAAGTTATATTCCCATCTACTTATTTATATGAAGGGTTATCAGTACTTAGATCCAGAAGAGCAAACAGTGAGAATAGACTTGATATGGAATTCTGTCTCTTTGTATAATTAACATTCATCCAGAAATATAAGTGAATTAGAAAAAAATCTCTAGTCATGTCATCAAGAGAGGCACTTTTTTAAAGATTTTATTTATTTATTTATTTGAGAGAGAGCTCGCACACGAATGGGGAGGGGCTGAGGCAGAGGGAGAGAGAAACTCTAAGCAGACTCCTGGCTGAGTGTGGAGCCCACGCGGGGCTCGATCCCAGGACCCGGAGATCATGACCAGAGCCAAAATCAAGAGTCGGTCACAAAACCAACTGAGCCACCCAGGCTCTTTGTTAAAAGTGTTTAACAAATTTTTACTTTTAATCTTCAATAATTATGTATTGAATTGTGTGCTATGTAGTGTTTTGTGTTGTGTCCTAGTAATTGCTGACATAGTCAATCCAACAACAAAGAATTTTTTTGTACATAAAGATGAATGATCATGAGAATTTTAAAAAGTTAATTTTGATTCTTACAAATATTTTCTAAATGGATAAAGACAGGATAAGATGTGTGACTAAAGTGGAATAAAAATTTAATTTCCAGGAAAAAAGGAAACAGTAAAACTTCCTACTGTTAAAAAAGAGCTTGTCCATTTATTTTTAAATTGATAATGGCATCAAATAACTATGATACTCCAAATACTATGCTCTTCTCCAGGATATGTTTGTTTCTAAGATTGATGCCACAGTTTTATTTCTAATTGTATAGCTAATGATAATTAGCAAGTTTTTATTAAAGTAAGCATCATTCTGCATTCGCGGTAGTGTTCCAGAACATGAGACTTAGAGTTCCAACCTCTCAGAAGTAAGGTTTGACTAGTGATATTCTGAAAAGGAAGGAGACTCTCATCAAGTCATTTCAGTCAGGGCCAAGAAGGAACAGTCTCTTCTAGGATGTGGACTCTTTAGTGGACAGGTTTGGGTACCTGGGTGACTATGCCAAGCCCGTTTGAAGTAGCAGATTGTAGCAGTGAAGAGGCAGGAAATTGTTAAACAGGTTAGGAGGGAATGTCTTCAGAGAACATTCTGCTCTGGGAACAAGCAAAGGAGTCTGCTCTCTCTGACCAATGACTCATAACCTTCAGAATCTACTTCTTGGAACTTGGCTGATTTCCATTACATGCTTTGAACCCACTCTTTTCTTGTTAACTTCTGGGGAGACTGCTACTGGTATTTGGTAGAATGCTGCAATTGGGATTTTTAAAAATGCCTTTTTGTCAAGATAGGATTGGGAGGGAGACAAACCATAAGAGACTCTTAATCTCTCAAAACAAACTGAGGGTTGCTGGGGGGCAGAGGGGTAGGGATAGGGTGGCTGGGTTATGGACATTGGGGAGGGTATGTGCTGTGGTGAGTGCTGTGAAATGTGTAACCCTGATGATTCACAGACCTGTACACCTGGGGCAAATAATACATCATATGTTAGTTTAAAAAATGCCTTTTTGTCTCTTGAATTCTTGGGTAGGAAACCCAAATGGTCATTCCCTCAGAAATCTTAAAATTACCATGCTGGTTCACTCTACCTGGACAAACAGCAGAGGAATTTCTTTCTGAAAGCTGTTTCCAAAAATGTTCAGAAATCAAATATAGTGGTGCCTGGGTGGTTCGGTCAGTTAAGCCTCCTCCTCTTGGTTTCAGCTCAGGTCATGATCTCAAGGTCCTGGGATCGAGCCCTGCATCGGCTCCATGTTCAGCAGGGAGTCTGCTCCTCTGTCTTTCTCTCCCTCTGCCCCTCCCCCTGCTTGCTCTCTCTCTCTCTCTCAAATAAATAAATAAATCTTAAGAAAAAAGAAATAAAATATAAAAACGTAGGTCATCACAGTAGCCTCAGTCCCTTCCAGAATCACTAACACTTATTAAACACTTACTATGTAGCAGTCCCTATGTCAAGCGCCTTGCGCAGAAAATCATGTTACTCCTCATAGCAACCTTATGTGAAAGGGACCATTCTATCACCATTTTACAGATAAGGAAACTTAAGACCCAGAGCACTAGTCACTTGCTCTGAGTCACACAGCATTAAGAGCCACCTGTCAAAAAAAAAAAAAAAAAGAACCACCTGTCAACTTGCTTGTAAATGACAGATCTGGCTTTTGCAGGTACTTGACAATGTTGTTAATGCTGGAAAGCAGGTCATTCACATTTCCACTGCAATTTATTATCCACTAGCAGCTCTCAGGATAATTCATTTCATAAACTATTTTCCAGGATCCATCATGTAGATTGGTACTTAAAAATAATTATTGTGGTTAATGTTTGCATGTTAAAAATGGTAAGCTGAACTTCCTGTTTTATAATTTTCACTTTCAGTCATGTACTTCTGCAAATCAGTAGTCTTTTTCCTCTTTCTAGTCCTCATTTTTCCATGGAGGGCATGGTTGTATTAATACAAATGAAAGAATTGATCAGAGACACCTCCACAATGCCACTTTTAAATCTTTTTTTTTTAAAAATTGCTCGGAAAAGGGAAAATGAGAAGCACTCCAAAATTATACCCTCAGGTCAGGAAATAAATACAAATTATCCAAACTCCTTTAAAAATTGTCATGAAAGAAAGAAGCTAAGAATTAAGTGTGATAAAGTTAATGAGGTTTATCAAGCATTTGTGCCAACAGCAGTGGGGAGAAAATGCAGGGTCCACTGAAAACAGATTCTGTATTTTGAAGACTTCCTATTACAACATAAGCTTTATAAGGGCCAAGGCTTATCTGTTTTATACAGCGATGTATCCATAGCTCTCAGGCCGGAGTCTCTTACACACATGGATGCTCAGTATATATTTGATGAGTGAATCAATTCCTCTCATGTATTACGGGACTGAAAAACGATCATCGTAATGGTTGCCAGAAGATGGTATTAATGGCCATTACTCATTACTGAGTATTATTATATATAATAGTGATACCCTCTAAACAGTAATACCTTCATGCTCCCCACTTTCTGCAGGTATGAGACAGTAAGACAGTTGTGGTATTGTCGGGGGCGGGGGGGAGGGACCCAGAGCTTGTATCGAACATCCCTTTCCGTCCAGAATATCTCACTGTGGCGCTGCTCACAGCGTGGCCTGTAGGCCGGGCCAAGGCTGTGAATTGTTTGTTGCCAGTTCGCAAGATTAAGTACAGAAACTGAGGAGTAACCAAATTAAAAAAAAACCCTTTACAGCAATTTTAGTTTGCCGTAACAGCTAGGGATTCAATTTTATCGTGATTTACAAAAATATCAGACCTCGGTGAATTCAGGATTTAGAACAAAAACTCTCTCTTCCTGAATGCCAGTGTTAAAGATGGGCTTTAGTGGAGTAGTCTGTGGTTTTGTGACTTGCGGAGCAGGAATGTTGTCCATTACAAAATGTAAGCCACTCTTCATGCCAGGCCATTATTGTCTTTAACTTTTTATCTCTGTTCCAGTTAGTCAATATACAACGTTACATTAGTTTCAGGTGTACAATATAGTGATCCAGCACCTCCATACAGCTCCCGGTGCCCATCACGACAGGTGTACTCCTTAATCCCCATCACCTATATCCCCCAACCTCCACTCCCTTCCCCTCTGATAACCATTAGTATGTGTTCTCTATAATTAAGAGTCTGTTTCTTGCTTTGTTTCTTTTTTTCCCTTTGCTCATTAGTTTTGTTTCTTAAATTCCAGACCATTATTGTAGCATAACTCCTTAGAGTACTGAAGTCCTTTGATGTTTAAGAATCCTTCTACTAAGTGCAAGTATCTCTAATGGAAATCTTGTTCACATCCACTAACTATGAACACTTTAGGCATCACTTCCCACCTTGACATAGTAAAGGGCCAAGAGGACAAGTCAACTGGTACTGAAGGTGTCCAGGAACAATCTTGAGTAACGGTAATAGTAGCAATCGTGATTTCCGGAAATGGGACCAAATGACCATTCATCCTAGAAATATGGCGACTACAGAATTAAAACCATCAGTTCCCAGATGTTGCTATGACCCATAATTTCTGTCTAAGCAGTATTTGAACACCTGTTATTTTAGTTTGACCGAATATAAAAATTTATTAGTAGATAAAATTCACTTGGAAGCAGCCCAAGTGTCCACTGATCCATAAATGGATAAAGCAGATGTGGTATGTATATATATATATATATATATATATATATATATACAATGGAATATTACTCAGCCATAAAAAAGACTAAAATCTTGCCATTTGCAATGACATGGATGGAGCTAGAGAGTTAAGGGAGCTAAGGGAAATAAGCCAGTCAGAGAAAGACAAATACCGTGTGATGTCACTCATATGTGGGATTTAAGAAACAAAACAAATGAGCAAAGGGGAAAAAAGAGAGAGAAATCAAGAAACAGACTCTTAATTATAAAGAACACACTGATGCTTACCAGAGGGGAGGTTGGGGGCCAAAGGAAGTCGAATAGCTAAGCCCAGATTCAGAATATCCACAGACATAGATACAGAGCGCAAGCAATTTCTGGTCTGTTACCACAGTAATCTGGCCTACCTGGCACTGGTTTTGACACATCACAGGCACTCAGAAATAGCAGTTGAGTAACCGAATACTGGTGATTTGTCTATTTTTTTTGTTATCAGTATGGACTTCCAAAATCTTCCAAACTACCATTGACACATAACTAATATATTGATGTCTACCAGGGCAAAGGCTCTAGTGATATGCTTTCTGTATCAAGGGGAATATAAAAGGCATGTTTTTCAAATTTTCAGATGCCGTGATGTTTGAAGCTAATACATTGAATGATATAATTAAAATCCAAAATATTGAGTTGGAATCAACATAATATTTTTTTAGTTATCAGAGTATTACATTCATTGTACATGTTTTGTAATAAAACAAAAAATATTTTATATTAAAACATGGAAAGCATATAAAAATGTGAATAACCTAATGACCAGTAAAAGGACGATTAACAAATTATAGCAATCCATGTAATGGAAAACTGTGCATCTTCCAAAAGATGAGATATATATTCACTGGATAAATACATACACTGATATTGATCCATCTATCTATCTATATATATATTCTTATGTGGAAACATTTTTACAACACTATTAAATTAAAAAGTGAGTTACAAAACAGTATATTAAATATAATTAATTTTTGTTATATACAATGCATAGATACATACACGATCATATATTTATATCTGCAGAATACTGTCTGGATGGTTACAAACAAAAATGTCTTGAAAAGATACCTGCATCCCCATGTCCAGTGCAGCATTGTTAATAGCCAAGATATGGGAAAAAACCCAGGTGTCCATCAAAAGATAAACGGGCAAAGAGATTGCAGCGTATGTACACAGTGGAACATTACTCAGCCATAAAGGATGAAATTTTGCCACCTGTGACAACATGGATGGAATTTGAGGATATTCTGCTAGTTGAAATAAGTTAAAGAAAAACAAATACCATGTGATCTCACTTATATGTGGAATCTAAACAACCACCACCACCACCGCCACCACCACCACCACCACTAAGCTCATAGGTAGAGAAAACAGATTGGTTGTTGCCAGAGATAGGAATTGGGCAAAATAGGTGAAGGTGGTCAAAAAAAACCAAACTTCCAATTATAAAAAAAGTAAGTCATGGGGATGTAACACACAGTATAGCGACAAAAGCAGACAAGTAAGCAAACAGTATTTTTTTAAGATTTATTTAGTTATTAGTGTGGGAGCATGTGGGGGGTAGGGGCAAAGGGAGCACGAATCTCAAGCAGACCCCACACTGAGTGCGGAGCCTGACCGAGCTCTTGATCTCTCTCACAACCCTGAGATCGTGACCTGAGCCGAAATCAAGAGTCAGATGCTTAACTGACTGAGCCACCCAGGGGCCCCAATAAGCAAACAGTATTGCTTACGTTGTACAAAATGTTTAAAACCTAGTTTAAATGACATCACTCTCTTCTGCTCCAAAATCTGAGTCCTTGTAGCTGCCTTCTTTCTATTCTTTTTGTATCACAGACAAAAATTGTATCTCTCTTTCACATAATAATTCTACCATTGTAGGAACACAAAGATCATCTTGTTCTCATCTTTCGTCCTTCAAACGTTCTTTGTGTGACATGAAGGTGTACCGCGCTTTTACCCAAGAGATCCACAAGTGCCACAATGTGCCGTTTGGGTCTCTCTGGGAGTTAGCTCTTTGGTATCATCACCTGCCATCTGTGTTTTGTGCAGCAGCAAGAGGCATATTCTCTACCACTGTCCCTGCCTATGATCATCTTCCCTGTTCCTTCCTCGAAGTGGCACCCTTCTCTCCTTCTAGTTGTGCAGTTTGTTCTATCAGTCCTCGGGTCGATTTCTTGAGCATTCAGAATGACTTGATGATTATCTAGCTGTGTTCGCTGCTGAGGCGAGCCTAAGGTCCTCCTACTACACCGCCATCTTCTCTCCTTCCTGGAATAAACATAATATTTTATATTTTTAAATATTTTATTTATTTATTTATAGAAAAAGAGAGACAGAGAACCCCCATGAGCAGGGGGAAGGGAAGAGGAAGAGGGAGAGAGAGAATCTTAAGCATGCTCAGCACGGACCCCAACTTGGGGCTCAGTCCCACAACCCATGAGATCATGACCTGAGCTGAAATCAGAGTCAGACATTCAACTGACTGAGCCACCCACGTGCCCCAACATAATATTTTGGAAGGATAACTAGTGAGTTCTGCACGTAGATACCAAAAATATATTTTTGAAGTTTAGAATGAAATACCATGTTTCACCTCAAGTCATTTGAAAAAGATACTAGGTTTTAGACAATTCCAAGTTCATTTGAAGCCCATAGTGTCATCTGTCCAGTAAAAAACAAAAATGCAAGTTTTTAGTCTACATGGATAGCTATTTAGGATCATTATTGTAGAGCCTAATAGTACTGGTAAGACCAGCACCCATACCTTTCATGCATTTCTAGATGTTCCAGCTAAAGAACTTTCACAAGTTAGAAAAAAAGTCTCAAGGCAAGCAGCCGGAATAGTGAATAATGTGGAAATCACGGATATTTATCCTAAAGCAAAGAAACTTAGAGAAACATGATACTTATCTTCCAAATCTGAAGAAATATGTCATATAGGAGAAAGAACAATCAACCTGTGATGTTTCAGCAGTTTCCTAGAACCAGCCGCTAGAAAGTTCCAGGGAGGCAGGAGTTCGCTCAATGATAAGGCCTCGCATTGAGACACACATCAAATGGAACCCTTGGTAAAGAATGAGCTCCCCTCATGGAAAGTATTCAAGCAGACACTCTGTGGCTATCTCTCAGAGACGTTGCAGAAGTAATTTTTTAAAATTTGGAGCAAGGTTGATCTCCTACGGTTTAAGTTCGCAACCTGATTCAAGTTTGCGTCTGGTGCTTTGCATGGCTGGAGGAGGGGACAGGTTTGGGAGGAAGGGCTGCTGCCAGTGTTGGAGAAGACTCACTATCGTCACTCGTATGTGAATTAGAATAATACTGTCGCAGAGGACCAGATGGAAGAGAAGATGACTCAAGGTTATTTTGTGATGGAAACTGAATTATGGCAAGTACTGCCAAAATGAGAGTCACAAATTCACTTCAAATAAAGAAAGCAAAACTAGAAATTTCCCGTTTTAATTATTTTGTGTACTAATTCTATTGTTAGTGCACCCGTGAGTTTGCCTTGTCATTCCAGGAAGATGTATGGGGTTTTTTTTCTTTTTGCCTCTTCTCTCAATGTAGCGATCTTTATCCTTTTATTACTGAGAGAAACAAATGTTTATTTTTAAATTGTAAAGCCATTATTATCCCTCCCCTAATTAATTCTATCTCTGTGGCTGTGGCTTGTAAAGTACTGCTTTTCTGTATCTTGAAGTACAAACAAAACTGGTTTTAAACTGTTCCCTGTGATGTTAAGCACAAAGAATAAAATAAATAAGTTCTGTTCACAGTCAGGATTTATCTGTTTCAGATTTTTCTAAAGCACAAAGCATTATTAATGAAACACTTAACATTAAACTCCCAACAGCCTGGTATAAAAACCACACTAATCCACCAGATAAAGAGAAACATGGGAAATCGTTTTTAAATGGGAGCTGGGAAGGAATTTATGCACTTTTAGTGGAGTTTTAAAGGTTCTGGGTTCCATTATTGTGTCAGAGACATGAAGAAAGGGAAGCTGAATGCTCTTTTTAAGTGACTCCGAAGAGTTTAGAAAACAGTGGAGTAGGTCTGGGGATGAGTAAGAGAGTGGGTAACTGAGCGTGTGAGTGAGAGCAAATTTCTTATTAAATGTGCAAGCTGAACCCCAGAGATCCAAAGAAAGTTCCATAATAAAAACCTGAGACACTGTCTTGCTCCCTATGAGCCCAACTGCAAGAAGTAAGGGGACCGTGCCAGGAGAGAGGGTTGTCAGTGAACTCCGTTAGGAACCCACTTGATAATCTTTGTTAGCAGAAGAGAGGGAGGGATCTATTAAGGCTGTCTCTAATGGGAACTGAGTTTATGCCAAAACCTGCTGGAGAAGAGGAGGCTGCAGTTTGTAATGATAATCAAGGCTTTGTCGTTCAAAAGAATGTGTGTGAGAAGCTAATGGGGTGTCTCTGTGAACGAGAAGGGATAGAATAACGGATAGGGGTCCTTTGGTATGGATGGTGTTAAAAACACACCAGAGTCTTCAAAGATCATATTTTATACCCGACCTTTTGCCTCGTTCATAGGTCTTCATTTATCCGGACGATGCCACTGATTAACTGGTCAGTAAGACATATATACAGAGTCTATATCTTTGGAGATGGACGGGACTGAGCTCAACAAAATCTCAAACCTTATCCCTCTCCTGGCCAAGTGCAGATATGTATGAGACGATTAGCTTTGGTTTAAAATAGTATTTTTTCCAAAAAACCTAATTTCTCTATTTATGAGACTCATTGACCCTAATAGAAATCGAAGTTAGCACAAGTCCTTCACCTAGAGGGCTCATAGAAATATCACACATTTCGATAGATAATAGCCTTCTATGAAAGATGTTCTTTCCACAAAAAGTAAACACGCTTCTTGCTGAAGAATCAGATATAACTTTATGAAACTGCCAGAGTTTTAAGTGTAAAAATCGGCATGATTATTACACCAGGCATCTTCCATTTGTCAAGGGCTTCAGATTGGCCATGAGGGAGTAGAGGCCAGAGACAGGAGGGAGAGAGGAAGGGAGGGCAGAGGACTTGGTGCCCCAGCTCCCTCTCTGCACAGCCTCCTTATCTTGGCTGCTTTCCTCCATCGAAGGCTAGAGCTTCTATCACCCTTTGCCGTCCACACTGCCTTGTCTGGTTCTCTGTCCCAGGAGCACTTCCCTGCCCTCGCACCCTAAGACTCCGGGGCGGTAACAGGCTTCAGCAGTTACTAGTCCTGGGGATGCTCCATATCCTTTATGGTTCTCCTATACTCGACTACTCATTTGTAAATGTATTTATTCAACTATCCTCAAATGACCCAGGTTGACAGCTCCCTCTTGACACTAAATGTTTTCAGTGCCTAGCAAATTCACTAATACATGAGGAACAGGGACATTCTGTAGGAAGATGAAACTTTTATACTCGGGTTTTCTCCATTATTAACTACCATAAAAAATGATAGCTAATGTTTACTCGGAGCTTATTCTATGCCAGAAATTGCCCTGAAGAGTAGACACATGTCAACTCACATAACCTTATCATTAAACCCGTGAAGACGATACAACCATTATCCTTACAGGCGCAGGAAGGTGAAGTGACTTGCGCATGTGATACTGTGATTTATAAGAAATATATATTTGGTCTTCATCCCCATTTCTAGCCCAGAGCTCCTAAAACCCTTGGAATTTCCTAAGCGATAAGAGCAATAAGGTCTTTGGTTATTCATAACAAACCCTTTTCAATCACACTTGAGTTTATGTTAATGAGGCGACTTTTGGGAAGCACCTCAGGATAGGGCTGGTTGCCAGGGGAGCCTACCACGTGGTTGGAGGATCAGAACTTTCAGTCCCTATCTCTGTGAGCTCTGGGGAAGGGAGAGGGGTTACAGGTTGAATCCATGGCCAATGACCAATGATTTAATCAATCATATCTATGTAACAAAACCTCCATAAACACCCAAAAAGACAGGGTTTAGAGAACTTCCAGCTTGGTGAACGTGGGAGAGGTTGAGAGAGTGTGGCACCTGGACAAGGCATGGCAGCTCTGCACCCTTGCTCCGTGCCTTGCACCGTGCCGCTCTTCCAGTTATATTCTTTTATAACACGCTGGTCATCTAGTAAGTAAAATGCTTCTCTGAGTTCTGTGAGACGCTCTAGCAAATTAATCAAAACCAAGGAGGGAGTTGTTGGAACCTCCAATACGTAGCCAGCCAGTCAGAAGCACAAGTGAAAACCTGAGTTTGGGATTGGCAACTGAAGTTAAGGGTGGGGGAAGTCTTGTAGGACCTAACCCTTAACCCGTGTGATCTGGCACTATCTCCAGGTAGATTGTGTCAGAACTGAGTTGAATTGTAGGACGCCCAGCTGGTGTTGGAGAACTGCTTGGTGTGGGGAAAAAAGCATGTTGGAATTGACACCGGAATTATACTCAGTATCACACAACTAACAAGTGGCAGGGTTGGTACGTTGAAGCAAAGAGATCTCACTGCTGAGCCTATGCTGGTCTAACACAGAGCAAGACAGCCCTTATGTATAAGAACGCTACAAGTGTAATTCATGGGAAAATGTATATAATCCAAATGGAAAATTACATCGATTAAAACTTCCAGCATGTATAAAGTTGCTAAGTATTAAAATTAGATATTTTGGCTTCAATTGTAGCACAAAAATTTCTAGAACATAAAATGTTATACCAAGGAGAAATGGTGCTTTCAAAAAGGTAGATTGGGGAGGAAATTAGTGACTTTTGAGCACCTATACTATACTATATTCTATACCTAAATGTTTATGTCCGAACACATGTACTTACAGTGCGCCTGGGTGGCATAGTCATTTGAGCATCCGACTTTTGGTTTCAGCTCAGGTCATGATCTCAGGGCTGTGGGATCAAGCCCCATGTGAGGCTCCCGCTCAGCATGAAGTCTGCTTGGGATTCTCTCTCTCCCTCTCCCTCTGCCCCTCCTCTTCCTCTGCTCACACACCTGCACTCTCTCTAAGGAAAGAAAAAACAAGCACACATACATACTTAAATACATTTTATAAAATATAATCCTTGTAGCAAAAGTATGTGACAGCTGCCACTGTCCTTATTCTATAGCTGAGGAAACTGAAGCTTGGATTGAGGTCACACCACCAAAGGTCCCTGACCTACTTGGTTAAAATGTGGTGCCCACCTCAGTCACAGGGGTGCTGGCATTACCAGTACAGGACAACTGGGAGATTAGCGACACATCCCAAGACCTGTACGAAGCTGCCAATTCTGAAGTCATCATAACACACAGTCCCATGTTAGAGAATGAGATGATGATGACACAGACAGCAGTGACAAAAAACAAGCCACCTGCCACCTTTTACCGTATTTCCAGTTGGTTCGGTCAAATCTGATGGCCGTTTCAGTTACTCTGAAATAGCTCTTCCATCTGAGGTAGAAATCAAGTCAGACTCCTTCATTTTCACAACAAATGTTAACTTTGCTAACACAGTTGGTGTCTTCACTGAGCAATTTTACAAACACTTCTTACCAAGTCCAGTTTAAACTGATAAACAATTATCCATTCTTGCCTTAAATGTAGCTCAGACAACTGATAATTGAAAAACCTCAGACTAAGGAGCATTAGTGATGTGTTGCATTTCTTTCTTTCTTTTTTTTTTTTCTCTTAATAGATGAACGCCCACCCAGTTTTCTTATTGGTATAGATCCTGGATCTCTCAGGCATCAGACCAGAGTGGAAGAGGAATCAAATGTCTTTCAGTCTAGGTTGCTCTGTCTAATGAACCAAAGCATGGGTAAGAGATTTTTTTTCTTTCTCCAGCTTATAAGCCATAGCATTGTGAGTAATTCCTCCCAGATTTTGTTAGTAACCTCTTTTTGTCTTTATTCTAAGCTCTTTTTTAGTTGTTATTATGGGTGAATATTCATGAGAATATTTTTGTGAGACGTTGAGAGGATCTACAATCAGAGATATTCTTTATATTCTTTTACATTTCTATCTTTAAAATTATAAGTCTAAGTGAAGAAGGTTAGGGAATAAGAAGAAAATGGGCACCAAGCAAGACATCATGTTATATTATGACACATAAATTTTTCCAGGTTTTTGTTTCCCTTCTCCTAAAATATGGAACAATTTTCCCATTTCTAGAGACTTCTAGATTGTCTAGAGCTACCTTATGTGGGCATTGAATTCTTAACCAATTATAGAGCTGAAAATTGTTATTTTTATTTACCTCTTGTAACTCCCCTAAACTCTGTTCTAATAAGTTAGCGTGTAATGACCTTGTAATATATGAACTCAGCTCTATGACTAGCTACATAGTTTGTTGAGCCCAGCACAAAATGCAACTATGGGACTTCTTGTTCCGAACTTGTATCAGTTTCAAAATGGCAACAGCAGAGCCTTAAACCAAGACCTTCTAAACATGAGGCCCTGCCTTATGCTGCTGCATGGGCCCCATGCCTATGAGGCCAGCCCTGCTCAGTTTCCAAGATATAGTTTAAATACATTAAGATATTTTACTGTTGTGTTCTTTCTCGGATTATTTTTAAGCAAGAGACTGTATAGCAAATGGCCAGAGGAAGCTTCCTGCCATATGAAAGGCATTAATTTGCACATTCACTTCCTTTTATTTAAAAAAAAATAGAAAGAAATCTTAAAACATTTTTTCCTGGTATTTAAGGTTAGGAAAAAATGTCTCTTTCCAAACAAATGCACGTGCTTTCCTTCATTTTCTGTTCCTTCATTTCCAAATACTGATTGATCAGCCTCTCCCTTCAAATACTGCTCTGGACCCTGCAATAGATCTGTGAACAGGACAAATCCCTGCCTTCCTGGAGTTTACACTCCATGGATGGATTTAGGATCCATTTTCTAACCTTCTCAGGGAAACTTGCAGCTCTCCTAAAGGCTGACTGTGTTTCTGGCCTTTTCCCCCACCAGACATTAGCCCCCTTTGCATGCTCTGTTAGAGAAGCAAATATTTGAATTTTATTCCAGTGCACAGTGGGAGCAAAATGGGGGAACCACATTCTAACATACAACACCCCTGCACTTCACAGAGCTTGTTTTTCATGCAAAAGGAATTTTCTGCATAATTTACGTGAACCATTTAGACATGAATGAAGACTCTCTTTCCACCTAATTCATTAACTGATAAATCATCGGTATTTTGTGGCAAGTTTTAGGCTTCTCTCAGTCACCTTCTGTCATGACCAGGCATCAGTATTATGTCTAGTCTCTGATAAAAAGGAGGGGGAGCAAAACCAAAACAATCTGAACAAAGCTTTTTCATTGACTGTGAACACTAACTGGCAAAAGGAGGAAATACAGTCCCAGCTGGCACTCTGAGCTTTCAAAATCCCATATCTAAACAAATACCTCCGAAGTTCCCTGAGCTGGCTACTGAACAAAATCGTATTTATTGACAAAACAGCAGCACATAGTTATTAGGAACTTAGAGCTTTGAATCAGATATTCTACCACTCCGATTCTGAATTAGAATCCCTGAACTTCTCCCAAATCGTGGCCCAGAGGGATGAAGAGGCCGAGCACAGAGGATTTTTAGGGCAGTGGAACTACTCTGTATGATACGATGGTGGATACATGTCATTATACATCTGTCCCAATTCGTAGAATGTACGACACCAAGAGCGAACCCTAATGCACACAGCGGACTTCGGGGGTTAGTGATGCGTCACTGTGGCTTCATCAGCTGTAACAAATGTGCCGCTCTGCAGGGGGATGTGGGTGATGGGGGTGGCCGTTCCTATGGGGCAACAAAGTGTATATGTGGACACTGTTGTGCTCAGTACAGCTGTGGACCTAAAACTGCTCTAAAAAAAAATACAATCTATTAAAAAGGGAAAACGAGGCCCACATAACCCTCCCAATCCATTATATCCTTAGCCAAAACACCACTCTCATCTTTACTTGGCCTTGCAATAAAACACAGTTTGAAATGCAACACTTTGAAATTTAAAGCATCTCCTAATGGCTTGAAATATCTCAAAAGATTAAAAAAAATACTGAGTCAGTACAGAATGATAGGGCAGTGAGTAGCTGGTGAGTGTTCTCTATCGCAGACATTGTAAAAGTACAAATTATTGAGATAGTTCCTTAAATTACCACATCCACCATAAAATCCTGAGCAATGGAAATAAGTGGGAATTGAGCGAGCTTTTCCAAACAGCTTCACTGGGTCACTGTTTGTCTTAGTCAGCTCAGGCCACCAGAACAAAAGACCACAGACTGGGATGTCTTAAATAGCAGACGTTTCTTTTTCTCACAGTTCTCGGGGCTGGGAAATCCGTGATCGAGGTGTTGGCAAGGTAGGCTCTCTGATTTCTTCTCTTGGCTTGTAGGCAGCAGCCACATCACTGGGTGCTCACGTGACTTCTTCTCTGCGCATGTGCAGAGGGAGAGCAACAACTCTCTACTGTCTCTTCTTATAAGGGCACTAATCCCCTCAGGAGCCCTACTCTCAAACTTCATCTAAATGCATTTACCTCTCAAAGGTCCCAAGTTCTAAGTACCATCATCCTGGGGGTTAGAATTTGAGGGTGGTGGGGGACACACAGGACACAATTCAGCCTATAGGGGCATTGTTCAAAGTGCGGTCTCTTGGCCCTACACATAGAAGATAAAGCAGGGGATTTTGTTTGTAAATCACTTAATATATTCTGGCCCTAGGTTAAGGTTTTCAATATACTATTTCATTTAATAGAGCAAACCGAATTGGGAGGCTCAGAGGGATGAGATCACTTTCTCCAAGTCACAAAGCTAGTAAACTTTGCACATTTCAACCCTGTCCCATCGGACCCCAGTGCTGTAGTGATCTTGCTGGTCCATGGGGCCTTTCTTAAATTTCAGCACTTGCCGTTAGCTGATGTAAGAGTGATTAGGCCCACAGGAAACGGGCTCATACCTCCAAGGCTACATGAAACCAATTTGAATCAGGAAGTCAATGTTTTTTATTTCATAGAGGGAGCTACAGTTGGTCAAAGAGCATAGATCTGTGTTTGCCCTTTAATCCCTGAATGAGTGGAACAAATTGATTTTTTTAACTGCTTAGCTAACGTGAAGTCAGACAAAGGGATTTGGATGCTGTGCACTGGTATTTCAGGACTGGGTGTTCTGCATTCTTCTTGACCATGTGATTTTTCATGTCTCTTTACATCAGTATCATCTAGCTTAGGGCGTAAGGACTATGTCAATCGAAATTACTGCGTACAGCCGAGTATAGTAGCAAAGCCAAAGAGGAATTAAAAAAAGAAGCCCACTAACTGCTCTTTACCCGGCGACGTCCCTATATACACCTTCAAATTCTTGGCTGCTAAGCCAGGAGAATCTACAGATGTTCTTCCCTGGGCTTGGAACGCAGCGGATCCAGCCTCCAAGATTCTTACCCCTCTCCCATACTGACCTAGTACCCAGCACCACATCGCAGCTCCTCCCTCCCCCACCCCACCCAAAAAGCCTCCATTTAGTGCTACAGGGGTTAATGATTGTTTTCTGTAAAGGGCCAGATAGTAAACGCTTTCACCTTTTCAGGCTATATGATCCCTGCTGCAACTACTCACCTCTGCGGTTGTAACATGAAAGCAGCCCAGACTGTAAACAAACAGATGAGTGTGGCTATGTTCCAGTGAGTTGCTTTCATTTTAAAAAGGCGGCGGCCCATAGTTGGTCTGCTAGCGGTAGTGTGCTCACTCCTGCACAAGTAAATAACGTACTCTTTCTTGAAATTTGTATGATGGAGAAGAGTGTTCATTTATACCACACGCTTCACCAAAGAACTCACTTAAAACCCCCAATGAAATTCTCATTGTTTTACCCCAAAGCCTCTTTTGGCCTCCGGTAGTCCCCCATCGCTTTTTTCTCTCCCTATCTATGCAGAGACCGGAATACTCTTCAGAGCATTTCAGTTCTCCCTTAAAACTTGCAAGCCCCATTAAACAGTTAACAATACCCACTGTCCCTTAGAAGTGGGTTAAGCGGGTACTATTGTTAGTGGACTGTGTCCCTCGAAGGTCTCGCTCTCTACCCCTAGATTGCATTAAGAATGCAACGTCCGATAATCACCTGAAAAAGACTTCTGTATCATTAATCATCAGGGAATCACAGATTTAAAACTCAATCATATACTACTGCACACGCACTAGAATGACTGAAATAAAAAAGCTTGACAGCACCAAATGTTAGTGAGGACATTGCTAATGGGAATGTAAATTTTTACAGTCACTTTGGAAAACTGTTTGGCAGTCCTTTGATAAACATACATCTACCCTCTGACCCAGCCATTGTACCCTTTTTATTTATCCAAGAGAATTGAGACCGTATATCCGCATAAACCCCTGTACACACGTGTGCCCAGCAGCTTCATTCGCAATAGCCCAGACTTGGCAACAGGCCAGATGTTTCTCCACAGAAAAATGAAGGAACTCTGGCACATTCATATCATAAGATACTAGTCAGCTCTAAAAAAAAGGGGGAGGGGGAATGAACTACTGCTATGGACCGAATGTGTGTGTCCCCGCAAAAGTTATCTGTTGAAGCTTTAATTCTCAATGTGATGGTACGTGGTAGCGAGGCCTTTGGCAGGTAGTTGGGCCATGGCAGGGAGCACTCAGAAATGAAGTTAGTGTACTCAGAAACTTGAAAGAGATTTTCTTTCTTAGCCGAGGATACAGCAAGAAGGCACGCAAGCTGCAGGCTGGGAAGAGGGCTCTCACTAGACTCTGAATCTGCTGGCATCTTGATCTTGGACTTCCCGGCCTCTAGATCTATCAAAGATAAGTAGTTGTTGTTTAAGCCACCCAATCTATGTGGGTTTTTTTTGTTATAGCCCCCAAACTAAGACAACTACTAATACACACAACAACTTGAATGATCGTCAAAAATGTTATGCTAAGTGTAGGAAGCTAGATGCAAAAAAGAGTACATACTGTGTGACTCCTTTCTGTGAAATTCTAAATAGACAAAATTAATCTGTGGAAAGACAAATGAGATTCGTGGTTGCTTCTTAGGTGGGATATGAGGATTGACTAAGAAAAAGCATGAGGGATCTTTCGGGGGTGATGGAAATATTGTGGGTCTTGATATGCATTTGTTAAACTTATTAAACAATATACTTAAGAAACGAAATGAAAATTTCACTGTACATAAATTTTACCTCAGTACAAAAATATTAAAAATATTATATTTACCTGACGTTTTTAAAGTCCCAAGACAACCACTGGTGTTCCAGACATTACATCTGCATTCCAGATAGTAAAAAGGAGAATGAATGGAAAGATAAAAGAACAAAGGACACATGCTGGCTATCTATTCATTCTTACAGAGACTAAAAGTCTCATCAACAACTTGCACTTAACTCTTGCTGGACAACTCCAGCTACAAGAGAAGTGGAAAAACAGACACATGCACTCTTTGGAAAAGCATCTTTCAGACAGAATAAAATCTGTGTTTGTAGTAACAAGAACAAGGGGAGAATGGATATTGGCTAGTCATTGGTAGGTTCAACCACACCACAGAAAAGTGTGTGTACACACATACAATGTCTTACATAATTTCAGGGGATTCATGGGCCTTCACTGGATCCCATTTTATCTGAATTCTTTAGTAAAAAAAAAAAAAAAAACCACTGGTCTAGGGAGTTTGAGCAACTAGTTACTATTTTTTTAAAGATTTATTTATTTATTTATTTATTTATTTGAGAGAGAAAGAGAGTGCACACATGCGCACATGAGCAAGCAAGCCGGGGAGGGACAGAGGGAGAGGGAGAGAGAGAATATCAAGCAGACGCTGTGCTGAGGGCAGAGCCCCACGTGGGGCTCAATCATAGGACCCTGAGCTCATGAGCTGAGCCGAAACCAAGAGTCAGATGCTTAATCAACTGAGCCACACAGGCGCCCCAAGCAACTCGTTATTATTAAGCACAATTAATGAAAGTGTGTGAACGGCAGGTTCACAGGGCAGTGAGCATTCACGAGATGCAAGATTGCTTAAAATGTGGCATGCTCAGCCACCTGGAATGAATTTTGTCGCCTAGGTCTCCCAAAGACTGCAATTCATTAGATAGCCTGTTCCGGATTGAGCATGATTTAATTCTGCTGCCTTCTGAACTATACAATATGTGAATATAGGAAGATAGGCCACTTCACTTAAGTGTACATTTTACTTACACACTTGATTTGATGACGTTAGTTTGCAGGTGTCTCTACTTCAATTAATTGCATATTGGTGAAATCCATAATTTAAACTTGGTGCAAAACTGAAGTATTCTAATGATAGTCTCTTCAATATAATTATTCCACATAAATTGGAGTGCTGACAAAATGTTGTCCTTTATTTTTTTTTAAATAATAGCTTCAAGTATGTTCAAGATTAGATAACACAGAAAATGTCAACAAGATATGACAAATATGAAATGAAAATAATGAGATGAAAACTTTGTATCTTTATCAAATTTTTCCTCCATAGCTACACCAACTATTTTTCCCTATCAGATTGGGTTATAAGACACCTTGTGCCCTGCCTGGTTTTTTCAGCCTGATTGGAAGAACAAAAGAAAGTACTTTTAAAAAGCCTACACAGATAAACAGTATTTTTGCTGACCAGTAAGTTAGAAGTTGATCTGTAAAAACACGCTGACTTCCTTTTATTGTAATAGCGAAGAGAGAATGAAAATGATTCAATTTAATGGAGGGAATACACAACTGATTCTACACAGTATATTTGAAGATTGACTTAAATTACTTTATTTTTCTTATAAATCAATCTCTTGCCCGAGTAGATATTGAAAAAAAAATGCCTATGGCCGTTCACTAAACCCAGACTGTGGAAAATGTCATTTTATCACTGAGTCATTAACTGACGCAACACCACACTGCTAAACGAACCCTTCCTGTCCCATCACAACACAGAGTTCTGTCTATTGTGTACCTCGCCAGTGGTGGGGACTGCACACAGAACATTTCTGTGGTCTCCTGAATACTGGTTTCCTTAGGGCCGAATCCCTGGAACTTATGAATGCTACTTCTATGGTGAAGGGGATTTTGCACATTTTATTTAATCAAGGATCAAGATGGGGAGGTGAGCCTGGATTGTCCAGGTGTGTCCAATGAAGTCCAAAGAGTCCTTTGAGAGAAAAGGTGATGTGAAGATCCAACCAGAGAGAGATTTGAAGATTCAATGCCGCTGGTTTTGAAGACCGAAGAAGAATCCATGAGCCAGACAAGGCAGTGAATTCTGACAGACTCCAGAAGCTGAAAGAGGCAAGGAGTGGGTTCTTTCCTAGAACCTCCAGAGGGAACCAGGGCGGCTGAATCTCTGACTTTAGCCTAGTGAAACTGATTGCAGACCTCCGGCCTTCAGAACTGTGAGAGAATGGATTGGTGTTGTTTGAAACCACTATATTTTGTGATAATTTGTTATAGCGACAGGAGCATAGTGATACACTTTCTAACTTCAAAACTGCTTGGGAAGGATGGTATCATTAATACACACCCGCAATGAAGAAAATGAGATGTGAAGAGAGGAAAGAAAATAAGCAAATGTACAACACGAGCAGATGCCAGAAAAGTGTGGCCTCTGGCCATGACTTGAAGCCCACAGACCATTTCTCCTCTATTATCTTGGCTCATACAAACCATCAGAGTGCATTTCACTATGTATTATCCCCAAAGTTTGTTCCTCTGTTTGAAAAGAAGCAAATCATAGTGTTTCATTTTACATGCATTTCAAAGGGCGAGTATTTGTTCTAAACAAAGAGGTGATTGAATCAAATCTTTTCAGGCCCTAGTCTGTTTCCATAAGGAGGCTTTTGTATTCCAAATTAAACTCCTTTGCCCCTGTAGGTAGGAGAAATATAGAGCCACTATCGAGAATGGATTCTGCATGAAAACTTCATGGAGAGAAACTATAAACCCAGGAGTGGCCAGCATTAATGAAATCATGGCACGGTTGTGAAGAAGTCCAACCTCTGCCTGAAGATTTCATAATCCTGCTGGGTGTCTTTGTAGTGGAGATGTGATATGCTCATCCAGGCTTCATAAGAGTTCCTCTTTTGCTAGCAAAATTGAAATTCAAAAGGAATTTACCAGAAGCACCTCATGTGGAGTTGTACGGTTGACCCCTTGAATGACATGGGTTTGAACTGCATGGGCCCAGTTATACACAGATTTTTTTAAAATAAGTACATTGGAAAAAATCTTTGGAGATTAGCGACAATTTGAAAAAACTAGCAGATGAACCACATAGTTTGGCAATATATAGAGAAAAGAAAAAGGTCTGTCACGAATGCATAAAATATATGCAGATACTCATCTATTTTATCATTTACCACCATAAAATATATGCAAAGGTATTATGAAAAGTTAAAATGTATCAAAATGTGCACACACACTTATAGACCACGGTGCCATTTACAGTCAGGAGAAATGTAAACAAACGTAAAGGCGCAGTATTAAATCATAAGTGTATAAAATTAACTGTAGTAGGAACGCCTGGGTGACTCAGTCATTAAGCGTCTGCCTTAGGCTCAGGTCATGATCCCAGCGTCCTGGGATCGAGCCCCGCATCAGGCTCCCTGCTCTGCGGAAAGCCTGCTTCTCCCTCTCCCACTCACCCTGCTTCTGTTCCCTCTCTCGCTGTGTCTCTCTCTGTCAGATAAATAAATAAAATCTTTTAAAAAAATTAACTGTAGTACATGGTGTCCTACTGTAGTAATTTCATCACCACTTCCTGTTACTATTGCGGTGAGCTCAAATGTTGCAGGTATCTGCTTAAAATAGTGTGATGCTCATGGTCTCTGTGTAAGCAGTTTGTCTCTGCAGTAAATTGCCTATCGAGGGGAAAAAGTGATCTCTCGCAGGTCTCGCATATTTTCTATCGTGTTGAGTACAATACCCTAAACCTTGACTAACACCAGGGGACCCTTACAAAGTGCCACTAGTGATGCTGCAAGTGCTCCCAAGAAGCAGAGCAAAGTCATGACAGTACAAGAAAAGGTGGAGTTGCTTGGTCTGGACCACAGTTGGGGGTCTGCAGCTGCGGGTGCCTCACCTGTTCAAGTTTATCTTGAATCCGACATTAAGGACCATTGCAAAAAAAGAAAAGAAAATTCATGAGGCCATCACTGCAGCTCTGCCAGCGGGCACAAAAACCTTGCACTTTTTGCAAAATACCTTTCTCTCTTGTATTGAAAATGCAGCTTCTTTGTGGATGAAGGACTGCTATAAGAAAAGCATATCTAGGGTGTTACATGCAAACAATGAATCACGGAACACTACGTCAAAAACTAATGATTACTGTATGGCGACTACCGTAACATAATAAAAAAATTATTAAAAAAAGAAAGAAAAGCATATCCATAGACTCTAATATGATTGGAGAAAAAGTGAAGTCATTATATGATCACTTAAAGCAAAGGGTGAAGGATCTAAAGTTGGAGAATTGAATACCAGCAAAGGATGGTTTGATAATTTTAGAAAATGGTCTAACCTAAAAAATGTCAGGATAACAGGAGAAGTAACTTCTGTCAACCAAGAGACGGTAGACAAGTTTCCAGATGCCATTAAGAAAATCAGTGTGGGGTGGAGGCACCCGGGTGGCTCAGTCGATTAAGTGTCTGACTCTTGATTTCGGTTCAGGTTATGATCTCGGGGTTGTGGGATCAAGCCCTGCGATGGGCTCTGTGCTGGGCGTGGAGTCTGCTTAAGATTCTCTCTCTCTCTCTCTCTCTCTCTCCCTCCCTCTGCTCCTCCCCACCCCCCACTCGCATGCCTGCATGTGCTCTCTCTCTCTCTCTTAAAAAAAAAAAGGAAAGGAAAGAAAATGAATGAGGAGAAAGGATATCTGCCTAAACAGGCTTTTTTTTTTCTTCTTTGCCTAAACAGGCTTTTAATGCAGACAAAGGTGCTCTCTTCTGGGTAAAAAAAAACAAAAACCAAAACCACAAAGGACAATTATTAGTATGGACAAGAAGCGAGCACCAGGATTTAAGGCAGAAAGGGATAGGCTAACTACTGTTTTGTGCAAATGCAGTCAGGTTTATGGTCAGGACTGTACTTATCTATAAAGCTGCTAACCCCAGAACCTTGAAGGGAAGAGAAGAATACCAGCTGCCAGTCTTTGGGTTGTACAAGAAGGCCTGGACAACGAGGACACTTTTTCTGGATTGGTTCCATCGATGCTTGTCCTTGAACTCAAGAAGTACCCTGCCAGTAAGGTACTGCCTTTTACAGTTCTTTGGACATTGACCAGTGCCCCTGGCCACCTGGAATCCTATGAGTTCTACACCAAAGGCATCGAGGTGGTCTACTTGCCCCCAAACACAATGTCTCTAATTCAGCCTCTAGATCAGGGGGTCATGTAGACGTTTAAAGCTCATTACACACATACTCTATGGGAAGGACTGTCAATGCTATGGCAGAGAACCCCGATAGAGAGAACATCATGAAAGTCTGGAAGGATTACACCATTGAAGATGCCATCATTGTTATAGGAAAAGCCACGAAAGCCATCAGTGTGAAACAATAAACTCCTGCTGAAGAAAACTGTGTCCAGATGTTTCGCATGACTTCTCAGGATTTCTATAGAGCCAGTTAGGGAAATTATGAATGAGCTGGTGGCTATGGCAAGAAAGGTGGGATGTGGAAGATTTCCAGATACAGGTCTTGGAGCAAGTTCAACAGCTAACAGACACCACACTGGAGGAGTGAACAGAAGGCAGCTTGATGGAGATGAGTGCTTCCCAAGCAGCGCCAGATGATGGCGAAGAAGACCTAGAGATAGCAGAGCAGGAAACAAACGAACATTAGACAGTCTGGCAGAAGGGCTTCAATTATTCAAGACTGCTTTCTACTTCTTTTACAACCCAGACCCTTCTATGATACGGGCACTGCAACTAAAGCGTGCAGTGGAAGGATTGGTACCACACAGAAACATTTT
>CM052901.1:80684504-80697820 GCA_028534135.1 Potos flavus | reverse complement strand
TCCTACCTTCCGGAAAGTGGTCGATTTTCTGTTCTTAGAGGTGCTGTTCATCTTCTCTTCTATTTCCTGCTAAGTTTGTAGTTGTTTAGAGTGGTTTGATAACTATCTAGCTGAATTTCTGGGATCAGACACTATCTCTGCCTCTTACTCTTCCGCCATCTTGCCTCCTCGCGCAATTGCTTTCCAAGCTGACGTTTACATAATATTTGCACACATCCCACTGGCTACAGCAAGTATGAGAACACACTACCAAAGGGCATGATAGCAGGGACGAAATATTTTGTGGCCATTTTCATAATCTACGACACACTGTGATTGTTAATCAATTACAGACTCGAGAGCCATGCTACCCAGTTAGACTCCAGGCAACCCACTGGGGACATGCAGAAATTTCCTGGTGTCATTTAAGAACCAAGGGCAGCTTTGGAGTACTAGCTCTGGTTCTCTCTTTCTTATCACTCCATTGTCCCTTGTTTCTGGGGCAAGTGGGAAAATGACCCCGTCAGCTTTATCTTCAACCTTCTTAAATACCCACTGTGTCTGCCATTCATAGTGGCAGACAGCAGGATTCATGGAGGAATTTCACACAAAATGTGTATTAAAATATGCTTGGTAGACATTCTGTTCTTTATTTTTTTATTTTTTTTATTTTTTTTTAAGATTTTATTTATTTATTTGACAGAGAGAGAGAGAGAGAGCGCACAAGTAGGCAGAGCAGCAGGCAGAGAGGGAGAAGCAGACTCCCTGCCAAGCATGAACCTGATGTGGGGCTCGATCCTAGGACCCTGGGATCATGACCTGAGCCGAAGGCAGCCACTTAACCGACTAGCCACCCAGGCGCCCCTAGACATTCTGTTTTTTAAAAAAAAAGATTTATTTATTTGAGAAAGAGAACACAAGCAGGGGAAGCAGCAGAGGGTGAGGGAGAAGCAGACTCTCTGCCAAGCGTGGAGCCCGATGCAGGACTCAATCCCAGGACCCCAGATCATGACCTGAGCCAAAGGCAGACGCTTAACTGACTGAGCCACCCTGATGTCCCTAAATATATTAGGTAGACATTCTCAAAGGATCAAAGGATGGACCTAGATGTTATACTCTCAGGATCAGAGTATGAAGAGTTAATACAGTCTGGGAAAATAAAACACACAATCCTATCCACAGACCCACCACTGAGATCTTTGACACTGGGTGCCAGAAACTCCACCCAGCTGAACATCAAATGCCTCAGTTCTGGTACTTTCCAGATAATCAACTCTTCCCACATGCAACCATTAACTCATGTTGCTGCCTCCGGGTTCATTGCTAAGGTGTTCAAGAAACTGGGTCACATGCAGAACTCTAGAGGCAGGGAAATCTGAGACATGTAGTTTTTTTTGTTTGTTTGTTTGTTTTTTTTTTTTGAGACATGTAGTTTTTAAACTTCCAGCTTTGACTGTACAAGGAAGTAAGCTGGAAGGTGGTTGCAATGGATGCTAAGAGCTCTACTCCGCAGTATCTATCCTGGCTTCCTATCCTAAACTCCAAGGTTAGAGAAGGGAGATTAGGAGGCATAACTGACCACCTGCTCTCTCTCTATCCATCTCTGCTACCCTTCCTATGATCCTTAGCGACGGATGGGCCATTTGGGGGTTGGATTCCTGAGAACCGTACCCCACGGCAAGGATTCCTGTGCATTTGATTTATGAAGGAAGTACTCTTGCGATAAACGGGTGGGGAAAAAAGGGAAAAAACATCAGGATAAAGAGATAGGGAAAGGCAAGCAAGGTTGCAGTTGCAGGCAAAATCCATAGGAAGACAGCTGCAGCCTGATCTCGAGGGACGACTCTGCAGTGTAGTGCCTGGGAGTGTGTCCCAGCTAGAGACAAGGGGTTAGGCTTTCACACTATGCGTTCTTCAGCTGCTGGTGGCTGAGGATTGTGTCTTATTCCATTCAGGCTGCTGTAACAAAAAGCCCACAGACCGGGTGGTTTACACAATGAACACGTATTTCTCACAGTTCTGGAGGCTGGGAAGTCCCAGATGACGGTGCCAGCAGACATGGTGTCCGGTGAGGGCCCACTTCCTGGTTCGCAGGAGGCCATCTTCTCTCTGTGTCCTCGCATGGCAGAAAGGACAAGAACACTCTCAGGGGTCTTTTTCATAAGGGCAGTAATCCCATCATGAGGGCCCCTACCCTCATGACCCTGTCACCTCCCAGACATCCCACCTCCTAATAACATCACCTCAGGGGTTAGGATGTCAACAAATGAATTTGGGGTATGGGGAGTGACACACACATTCAGTCCATTACAGGCCACCCCAGAGGTACATAAGCTCCTCAGAGGTTCCAGGCCTCTGCACCTATGGGCAGAGCTGACTTCAAGAGTCCAATGTCAGGCCTCCAACTGACAGGTAGGAAGGAGGCTGAAAGCTAAACACATCAAAGCTAACTGAAGAGTGTATGGAAACAATTAAAAGGATTACAGGAGATCTCGAGGAAGCCTGGGACAGCGTCCCCTATGGCGTATCTTCTCATTATCAGTATCACACAGTCCGCTGGGTCTGGATTTCATTATGTGTGATGGTATAGTGGCTTGGCATTCAAGATCCATTCGACCCTCCTTCTGTTCTGCAGTGGCTGGAAAGCAAAAACTTATTTCCCAAGCTTCTTTGTGATTAGGATTTTGGGTGTGAGTTCAAATCAGGCCATCAGATACATCTATCCAAAACTAAGGAAGTGGAAGCGAGGGGTGCCTGGGTGGCACAGTCGGTTAGTCCTCAGACTTGCTTTCAGCTCAGGTCATAATCTCAGGGTCATGAGATCGAGCCCTGAATCGGGCTCCCTGCTCTGCTCAGAGTCTGCTTGAGATTCTCTCTCTCCCTCTCCTTCTGCCCCTCCCCCCTCAATCTCTAAAATAAATAAATAAATCGTAAAAAATACAAAGAAAGTGGCAGCAAGACAGGGGCTGAGATTGTGCTGTTGTACCATGTTCGGCGGCAAGTGTGGCTGTGTAGGCATGTGGTTTTGTGTGGCAGCTTAGCAGCCTCAGGAACCAGTCCCGATGTGGAGAGACAGATACTGGGTGTTCACTTTGTGGATGGATCACAGCAGGGATGATGCAACTCTGGAGCTCATGGGAGCACTTTCTTGATCCTGACTGTAGCAATAATCACACAGTTCTGGAGCCAGAGGCCTCCTGAGCTCGTAAGAGGTAGTATCTGTCTTGACGGCCAGGTTCTGTGGTGAGTCTGTGGAAGTGGTTCGTGAAAGCTCACGCAAGAAGCCTTTCCCCCAACCCTTTCAACAGTTCTGTAACTCCTTCCTGCTTGAGCTAGTTCAAGTGCAGCCTGCGCTATACGACTGAATCCTGACCTAAATAATATGCTAATGGGAATTGTAAGATTTTTGAAATTTTTTGTCTCAAAAAAATCTATCGATGTGCTTTTCTTTCTTGTATTTGAATGGTGTGGTTTTTGCTTTAGTTGGCCTGCCGATGATCAAACCAACTGAAAATTTTTCTCGACTCAAAAATTCTATTTTAGGAGTCAAAACTTAAGGATTGGGTTTTTTTAATCTCTGCATTTCTGCTGTAACAGCTTCAGCTCCCATCCCTACACATAGAAAAACACATCAGACCAGCTTAAAAAGTCAGATACACCTATACAAAAAGTAAAACTACAATGATACATTTTTTTAAGTAGTATCTCTGTTATATATATATATTTAGAACTATTTCTTCAGGGTACATTCCCAGAAACAAAATTGCATCATCAACATTTTTCACTCTGAATACTTATTTCATATCATTTCCTAAAGTTTTGCACCAACGTATTTTCCTTGCACGATTGAAGATCATTTCAAGCATTCGTCCGTTGCACACTTCCCCAAAATAAGAATCCTGACAGTCTTTTTTTTCCTAATCTAATCGATAAATGATGGTCTCTTATTGTTGCCTCAATTTGCATTTTTGGTCACTGAGCTCCTCTAACCTTTTACAATATTTATTCAACTAAATGTTTTTCCATTTGTTAATGGAGTCTTTAAAGCCCGAGAAATTTTTATACGTAGAAAATCACCCCCACTTGGACTTGGCCTTAATGTTCAGTTCATCAAACATACATGTCTAGTGAAAAAAAAAAGTGGGCAAGTCATTTTTTCTAAAACATATAGAGATTAAATGCTGATCTAATTAAGTTTTCCCAAATGGTTAAAGTCTCCATAAGAAATTTGGTGTAACTAATTCTTTCAAGCACTTTAAATACCTCACAGCAGTTTGAGTATTTTGAACACTCTCAACAGCAGAGAGACCATGATTAAATACAGTGATTATAAAACTCATTCAGACAAAATAACTCCAACTTCTAGCTTCAGTATCAACCAAGCTGCTGAACTAGGACACCTGGCTCCCTCAGCCAAGATCGCTCTCCGAGAGAGAATATCAAGGTCTGGAGAAGAGTGTGTTCAGAGGTTCAGATCCCCGGTATGGGGGTTCTCAGCAGTTAAATCAGGGCAGTGCGCTGAGGATGGGAGGAAGATAGGTGCAGACTGACCAGTCCCCAGCACTCCCCTTCCCGCTTCACCCCCAGCCTGTGGGGCAGGTGCCTTCTCCAGATGTTGTACAGTTGCAGGGGACAGAGTTATGGAGGGTAAAGCTTCATCGTGAAGAAACAGCGTGGTGGAGTGGGGAGTGATTCAATGTGGGGAGCTTATTCTCCGCCTCCCAGTTACTCTCTGAACTCTAAGTGAACACAGAGTGAGGTCTGGCCTCTGATCCTTTACTCGTAGCCACTACTGGAAAAAGTAGCACGTGTTGCGAGAAACATGAGTCACAGACTAGGACATCTTCCTCTGAAGAGCAGGACAATTTCACAGGAACAGATCATTTCCAAAGACTCCATCTTAAGCAGAAAGAAATATTACAACACAAAGAACAATTATTTTAAAATTCAGAATAATAAACATAATGCAAAATATCTTTATAAGAGCCACTTGTAAAGCATCGAGGACATGCAGATGTTGAAAGTAAATAGATGGAAGCAGTCATCTCAGGCAAATTCTAAGCAAAAGAAACCTTAAAAAGGGGAGAGGGGGAGAAACCTAGTGTCTATGTTAGTATCAGACAAAATAGATTTTTAAAAACAAAGCACTCTTAGGGTCAGGGAAGGTCAGTACGCAATGAGAAAGATTCATTTTGCTAAAAAGATATCGAAATTCTAATGATGGATGAATCTAACAAAATAACCTCAAGATATGTAGGGTTAAAATTGATAGAATTACAAGAACAAAAAGGAGAAATTGATACCATCATGGTGGGAAATTTAAATACAGCTCTTTCAATTATCCATAGATTGGGGAGACAATATTCAGCAAGGGGATCAAAGATCTTAGCAACACAATGAAGAATTTTGATCTAATCGGCCTGTAGAGAATTATATATCCAGAAGCTTGGGAATATATGTTCTTCTTAACAACACATTTTGTAAATAAGGCAGTTAAGAAATTGGATCATGTATTGGGTCACCAAATGAACCTTAACAGTTTTCAAAGCCTAAATACCCTGCAGACTGTTTTCTTTGACTACAAGTCAATTAAATTAGAAAGACCCGCAAAACAAGTAATTAACAAATCTATTCACTATTGGGAGTCAGTCTTCCATCGGTCTCATATTTCTGCAAGTCTTGCAAGGAGAGGCACTGCCTCGCTTTTTGCTGGGCTGTCTTTCCGAGGATGTGTGTATAGCAAACAGGCTTGGTAGACAGATACAGGGTCTTCCTCCAGAGCAAAGGGCAGGTACACTTCCTCTACAGTATAGAAGGTTTGTGTTCCTCGAACTTGCAGTTCCTTTCCTGCAACACAACTCACTGCAAATCCAGGTACTACCTGGCTCCTTTTGCATCACCCTGGAGCAGCTGGGGCTTGGGGACCCCGCCTATGAGAGCTGATATGCTGGCTATGGCTCATGCTGTATGTAACACAACCTTACTCTCTCTCTCTCTCTCTCTCTCTCTCTCTCTCTCGTATGGTTTTTCTCTTTTTTTAATTTAAAAGAATTTTTTTATTATGTTGTGTTAGTCACCATACAGTACGTCATTAGTTTTTGATGTATTGCTCCAGGATTCATTGTTTGCGTATAACACCCCGTGCTCCATGCAATCCGTGCCCTCCTTAATACCCATCACTGAGCTAACCCATCCCCCCACCCCCTCCCCTCTAAAACCCTCAGTTTATTTCTCAGAGTCCATAGTCTCTCATGGCTCATCCCCCTCTAATTTCCCCCCTTCATTTTTCCCTTTCTTCTCCTAATGTCCTCCATGCTTTTCCTTATGTTCCAAAACCACCGTGAGATACCACCTTACACCAGTTAGAATGGCAAAAATTGACAAGACAAGAAACAACAAATGTTGGAGAGAATGTGGAGAAAGGGGAACCCGCTTACACTGTTGGTGGGAATGCACGTTGGTGCAGCCACTTTGAAAAACAGTGTGGAGATTCCTCAAAAAATTAAAAATAGAGTTACCCTATGACCCAGCAATTGCACTACTGGGTATTTACCCCAAAGATACAGATGTAGTGAAAAGAAGGGGCACATGTACCCCAACATTCATAGCAACAATGTCCACGATAGCCAAACTGTGTAAAGAGCAGAGATGCCCTTCAACAGACGAATGGATAAAGAAGATGTGGTCCATATATGCAATGGAATAGTACTCAGCCAACATCCTTTGTCTCTGAACCAGGCATCAAGTCATCTATCATCATCCACCGAATGAAAGCAGGTTACCTTGTTGGCTTGTAAATAGGGTAAAATGTCTGATTGTTCATGATGAATGACAGCCATATTTTAAGAAATTTTAAAAATACACTGCTAAATAAGTCAAAATGAAAAGTATAATATATCTAAAAATAAATTATAAAAATACTGCATGTCAAAACGTAAGGAATATAGCAAAAGTTGTGCCATAAAGAAAATGTTATAGCCTCAAATACTTCTCTTAGAGGGGCGCCTGGGTGGCTCAGTCATTTTAAGCCCGCGACTCTCGATTTTGGCTCAGGTCATGATCTCAGGGTTGTGAGGCGGAGCCCCAAGTCTGGCTCCATGCTCAAGGCAGAGTCTGCTTGAGATTCTCTTTCTCCCTCTTCCGCTGCCCCTTCCTCCCCACCCCACCCCACATTCAAGCACACATGTGCACGTGTGTGCATGCTCTCTCTCTCTCTCAAAAATTACTTCTAGAAAAAGAAAAGCTGAAAATTAATTAGACATTTGAAAAAAATAGATTAAACCTAAAGGAAGCAGAATAAAAATAGAGTGTAAATCGATGAGAGAAAACACAGAGAGAAGAACAACAAAGACAAAAATTGGTCCTTCAGGGAAAAAAAAATTACAAAGTAGACATACTTCCAGCCAGACTCAAGAAAGAGAGAGAAGGCCCCAAAATAAAAATGATAAATGAAAAAGAGGAAGCTAACCCAGATAAAACAGAGATGAGAAAGATAATGAACATAAGGCATACCCATTGTAATGAATTAGGCAGAAATGAGAAATTCCTAGAAAAATAGAACTTAACCAGAATTGACTTGAGAACAGTATTATAAGCTTGATTGTCTTGCTAAGATAATAGGAATCAAAGCAATAATTTAAAATCTTCCCTTCAAGCAAACATCAAGCCCAGAAGAGATCATCTCAATCTCATGCAAACTGAAATGATGTCAAGATTTGTCAAGGCTAGGGATTGACAAGATGTCTTACATATTGCTGCTGAGAATGGATTTATCGCCTTAATTTGAAAATTCATGTAGCCTATGACCCAGCAATTCAACTCTTAGGTGTGCACCCGAGAGAAACTCATATATACACGCACACACAGTGCCACCAGGCTGACAGTGAGGTCGGTGGAAAACATAATTAGCCATGAGGTTTATACGAAACATGTACAGTAAACAGGCAGAGCAGTCTCCCAAGTCTTAACGGTCTTGCTACGTAGTTTTGTTATTTAATGAATACTATGCATCTACTACCCTTTATTTACTTTATCGTATGGTAATGTCTTTATTTTGTACTAAACCATTTTGTATATAAAAAAAGAAAGAATACTAAGTGTAATTAAGAACTGGATTTTCAGAGCACCTGGATGGCTCAGTCGTTAAGCGGCTGCCTTCAGCTCAGGTCATGACCCCAGGGTCCTGGGATCAAGAGCAGAGAGTCTGCTTCTCCCTCTTCCTCTCCCTCTGCTGCTCCCCCTGCTCGTGCTCTCCTGCTCGATCTCTCTCTCTCTCAAATAAACAATAAATAAAAATCTTTTAAAAAATTAAAAAATAAAAAGAACTGGCTTTTCACTAAGGCAAAAATGGTAAATGTGTAACTTTAGAAGAAACATTTGTCAACATTTGTCATCAACCACTGGGATCACAGCAGTATTACTGACTACATGGAAATAGAAATCTGCTGAAGAAGCATCAGCACCTATGACAAAATTTTATAGTTATTTAAGACTGCACCTGCATAAGATGGAAGGAACGTGACATATCACTTTCCAATGAGGTCAAATACCCATTCTAAATTAACTTTACTAATTTTCAGTTCCAAGTTTTCTTGTGCATGTATAAAAAAGCTAATGTAATCATTATAAATATGTTTGTGCCATGAACAGATTGAGGAATCTCTTATGAAGTTAAATGACCCTGGATGCTTCAAGTAGAAAATCGGTTAATTCCAAGAATCGTTCATTTTTTTTTTTTGCCTCAATTTATGCAATTAAAGTAAGCTTTGAGTGCTCATTCTGTTGAAGATGAAGCATCTGACGTTAATATCAATGGTATTACAAATGAATAAAAAAGTTAAAGTTTGAAGACCAAGTTTTTACTTTTGATAGGATAAAATGATTGCTAATTTTGGTAGAGCAAAGCATCATAGTAAGAACGGTGTTTTTCACCAAATTAAGAAACCTATAAAACAAAAGGATATTCAGAATAGGTCATAGTGAACACAAAATTCCTAACAGCATCCAAATAAGGAGTAATAGTCTACCAGTTGAAATGAAAGTTGTAAATACTGTAAAGTATTTTAATAAAAACACAGAATAAGTGAATTATAAAATGTTTGTAATAAAGCTGACATTGAAAACTAAAAATACTTTAACATGGTAATATGAGTTTTCTGTACTTCCTGTCATCAATCAGATTATAGAAATCCTGGCACTTTTGAAAAACTCTTTTGTAAATCAACCTAAGTATCTTCATTAATATTGAACTTTTAGGTAAATTAGCCCTCTCAAATTTGGTTGCATTTCGCTCAAAACGCAGTTTTGGAAACCATTGGAGCTCCTAGATGAAAATTGCGAAAAGGAAGGCTGGAAACTTATCTTTGAAACCAAAAAAAAGGAGGAACTACACAAATGGAATGACAATAGCACAAATAGTATGCAAGGTTTAATTTTGATATTCTAAAAGATATTCTATTTTTGGACTTTGGAATATCTCAACTTGTGGAAAGAATCCTTTGGTGGAGCTCTAGTTTTTTTTTTGGTTTTTTATTTTATTTTTTTTAATTTTTTTGGAGCTCTAGTTTTTAACTGGATAAATTTATTATCTTTATCAGCATCGCGCCAAGAAGGCTTTAATTTTGTAGCATTGAATTTTAGCACAACGTTCCCAAGTATCATAGATAGAGACAGTGTACTAGACCCAGTTCGTCTTGTAAAAACACTGACTGAAAAATCGAGTCAAAGATAGCATCTGGAAAATATACCTTTTCAATATTTTTTAAAGATTATAATACTTGCTTTTTAGCAGTTAGAAGGATATTACCTCAAATAAAAATATTAGGCAACCAGCCATTATGTACCTTCTCATGGAAGGACACAACACTACCCATGAATTCTTCTTAGAAAAGAAAAAACAATCCTACAACTGATTAAGCCTCTAGATATAACTGCTAATTTAAAAGAAATGCAGGGGACAGAAAAATACTCTGGGAATGCAATCAGCAAAATCTAAGAGTAAAGTTCCAAGTTATTTTTCAAACTGTAAGGAAAACGAACAAGGATGAAGATTACAAGACACTTGAGACATATTAGCCAATTGCAATATATTGACTTTATTTAAATCCTGATTCAAACAAAGAAATAGAAATTTGCCAGACACTACGGAAGCCGTTCCACATGTCCCACCCTAATCACAACCTCCTCTTCCTTCCAAAAGTAACCACGATCTTTACCTCTAAGCTAATCATATCCTTATCCTTCTTAATAGTTGTATCACCCCTAGATATTCTAGTTTAGTCTTGCTAGAGAGTATTATGCTAAGTGAAATAAGTCAGTCAAAGACAAATACCATGTGATCTCACTCATATGTGGAATTTAAGAAACAAAACAGATGATCATATGTGGGGGGAGAAAAAAGGGAGAGGGAAACAAACCATAACAGACTCTTAAAGAACAAACTGATGGTTGATGGGTGGGGGATAGGCTAGGTGAGGGATGGGTATTAAGGACAGTACTTGTTGTGATGAGCGCTGGATGTTGTATGTAAGTGATGAATGCTACACCTGAAACTGATATTGCACTGTATGTTAACAAACTAGAATTTAAATTAAAAATTTGAAAAGAAAAAAAGAAATTTATTGTGAGGAATTGACTCATGCAATCAGGGAGGCTGACAAGTCCCAGGATCTGCAGTCAGACAGCTGGAGACCCAGGAGAGCTGCTGTGTGGTTCCGGACTGAGTCTGAAAGCCTGGGAAGCAGGAGAGCCAAGGCTCCCGGTGGGGGCGGTGGGCGCTGGCAGGCTGGAGACCCAGGAAGAGCCATGTTTCAGTTTGAGTCTGAGGCCGGGAAAAGTCAAATGTCCCTGTTCAATGGCCATCAAGCAGGAGAAATTCTCTCTTACTTGGGGGGGAAGGTCAACTTTTTGTTCTATTTCAGGCCTTCAGCTAGCTGACTGGCTGAGGGCCATACGCATAAGGGAGGCAATCTGCTTTGCTCAGTCTACTGATTCAAATGTTTATATCATGCCCAAACGCCCTCACAGACACATCCAGAATCATGTTCGACCAAATATCTGGGCGCTCCGTGGCCCAGTCTAATTGACACACAAAATTAACCATCACAATATCCTGTGGACAAGACATAGAAATAAGAACTAGACGAAAAGACAATCTAGAATCTGTGATCCCTAGATGACGTTTGTTGATAGAGCAGTGTCAATATGGCAGGAGGCCTATGACAAATGAATGACTTATACAGAGTCCTTTTCCGTGTAAGACCATGCTCCACGTAACACTGGATGCCTAAAAAATAGTAAGAGTCTCGTTTATTTGGTGAGGATATTCTTCCCCCTGGAAGAGGTATGGCTTACAAGGAGTAGTAGATAGTGTTAAGTGTTTCTTCTGTATTCACATTCGCCTGTGTAGGTGTCCATATTTCCCACCCCAGTGAAAGCAGGAGTGGGATGGGGTCTCAGAGCATCGTCCTCACAGAGTGTGTGTGACTTAAATATTTTACAGTGCTCCTTCCTATGGAAATTTGTATCATTAAGTGACCAAAGCCAGGACAAGATAGTAGAATACCATTTGCCTAAAAATACTAATCTATACATTTGTAGAAGTGTAGCGTGCTATGAGACTTGCTATTTGGGAAACCAAAAGGCAAGGGGGGCTGCTGCAGTAAGGAGTTTTCACTCTTTGAACTTCTTTTGTGCAATGTGCATGAATTAACTTCTTATTCATTAGCATTTCCTCAAATCAAACAGAGGAATATATTTGAAATTTCAGAAATTTGCCTTTTACCAAACAAACAGTGAAAGTGCGGGGGGGGGTGGGGGGGGAAAGAAATAGGGAGGGAAAGGAAAGGAAAGGACAGAGGAGGGAGAAAAGAAGCAAAGAGAAGAAAAGGAAAGAAGGGAACGGAGCCGGAGCCGGAGCCGGGGAGGGAGCCAGAAGGACGGGAGGAGCAGGAAAGAACAAGAAAGAAAGTGAAAGGGGGCACATAGGTGGCTCAGTCAGTTAAGTTTCTGACTCTTGATTTCAGCTCAGGTCATGATCTCAGGGTGGTGAGATCAAGCCCTGAATCTGGCCCTGGGCTGAGCACGGAGCCTGCTTAAGATTCTCTCTCTCCCTCTGTCCCTCCCTGCCCCTGCTTACTCTCATGCTCTCTTTAAAGAAAAGGAAGAAAGAAAAAAGAAAAGAGAAAGAAAGGAAGGAAGGGAGGGAAGGAGGGAGGAAAGAAAAGAAAAGGAAAGAAAGAAAGACTAAAAGAAGAAACAAAAGAAGGCGGGAAGAGAAAGAGAGAGAGAAGGAAAAAAAGAGAGGGAAGGAAGGTAGAGAGGAAAGCTCCCTATTTCCGTTGCATCCTCCTCTCAGCTTCTGTCCACTGGACAAGCGCTGAACCTAACTTCTCCATGGTCCCTCCCTTGAGAGTTGGGGGTTTCTATCTATCTTTAGGTTGTTCCTTCCTAGCAAAGGGCAGAGGAACCGGGGTCTCATTACTAGAAGTTCAACTTCGTCACAAACTCAGATGTGTAATAAATAACACTCTCTGAATCCGAACCTCCATTTTCCCATAGTGGCAGAAAATATCACCTCAGTCATTGCTGGCTTCTTCAGCCCTTCTCAGGGTTGTTCCCCAGTCCTGGCATGTTGCACAATGCCAAGGAATGATGGAGGCTAAAGCGGGAGTTTATGGCTGACCTTCAAGTCATAGACTATTGGTCACCAGTGGACACAGGTTACCACAGGTCACTGCCAAGAGGCCCACTGTCCCATCTGCATGAGCCCTTTGGGTCCACAGGTGTCCCTTACAGATAGGACCCAGGAATCAGGGTGCCTGGGTGGCTGAGTCGGTTAAGTGTCTGCCTTCGGCTCAGGTCATGATCTTGGGCTCCTGAGATCCAGCCCCAGGGGGGGGGCTCACTGCTTCTTCCTCTCCTTCTGCCCCTCGCCCTGCTTATGCACACTCAATCTCTCTCTCTCTCAAATAAATCAATAAAATCTTTGAAAAATTAAAATTAAAAATTAGAAAAAGGACCCAGGAATCATTTTGGGGGCTTACTATGGTTCTATCTGCCACAAAAATGGTCGTCTTCAAGCCTTGCCACCTCCCCAGAGATGTGTGTGTGTTTGGAGTGGGGGGCCATCAAGGCTGTCGGAAAGCAGGTCCAGGTTCCTGACTTTCTACAGCCCAAAGTCCACCCTCTCTTCTTCCTCCAACCATGAGTTTTATCCTACTTAAGAAAATAGTCTGATAAAGCAAAACATTCTTTTGACTAGGACATACTGACAGTACAAAATATCTTTTATGTATATTTTTTAATGTAAGCTCTGTACCCGAAGTGGCGCTTGAACT
>CM052901.1:80634541-80684404 GCA_028534135.1 Potos flavus | reverse complement strand
TCCCACAACCCTGAAATCGCCACCTGAATCAAAACTGAGAGTCCGACACTTAATCGACTGTGCCACTCAGGAGTCCCCAAAATATCTAATTCATCTCGCAATTTAAGCTGAAATATTCACCCTGAACCTTGACTTTTGCCTCTATTTTTCAAGAGGAAAAAAAATGAATTATATCCTGCAAACAAAAATTTGTAAAAATCAGTCGTACTTTTTTCATCTTCCTAAATCCCCAAAGCTTGTAAACACAAAAACAACTTTAACAATTCTCTGCAGTTCTCTAGTGAAATGTTGAGAGACTCTCTACCTGAGTCTTTCTTTTCACTATTGAAGCTGTTCCCGGCAAGACATTGGGCACCGGAAGACAGAAATAAGTGCTGTGAGAAGGAGGGGAGAGGTTTCAGTACCAAATGTGCCTTAGCCACACATTATGCCAACTCTGAGATTAAGACCAAGCCAAGGTCAAAGCCAGGCTTGATTATTCAAATCCATACTGAAGGTACCCCATCCCTACCCCTTTCCTGCTTCTCAGTGTGCTTAGTAGAGAAGGCTCTAGTCATAGTCCTCTAATAAGGGCTGAGGGTCAAAAAGTAAGAAAATCAATAAAACAAGATATGGGCAAGGACCACAGATGTTGAGTTGGAATAAATCGAAAGGAAAATTATTCAACATATCTTAAATAGTCGTTGCCCATGTCTTACCACAGTAGTGTGCATTGCTTGCTAGATTTTGCACCATGTAAATAAGCTCTTTAAACAGGGACCGTGTCAACCTCATCTTTGTATAATAGTTTATGCTGAATAAATATTAGTTGGATTTCTTTGAATTTAAAGTGAGTAAATGGAAGTCTGGCAGGTGATTTTCAGGATGGACAAGTACAATATAAAAAGGCAAATAATCTAAATCATATTTCTTGAATGTCAAACTTAAGGTTAACAGTTAAAACTCAGAGAGAGACCTTATTGTTAATATAGACAATTTCCTGAGTCTATTGGCCCAATGTTCTACAACAGACAAAAATGTCCACAAAATATTGGACATTATCAAATAGATGAGGAAGGAAGAGAAACTAACAGATTGTCCCCAGGCGAACATTACGAATCCACGCAGCCTTACCAACACCTTGATTTTAGCCCAGTAGGAATCATTTTGGACTTTTGACCTCCATAACCCTAAGATAATGAGTTTGTTTTATTTTAAGCACCTAATTTTGTGACCATTTGGTACATTAGCCATAGCAAACTAACATACTGCTGTGCGTGCATTCATGCAGCTCCCTGTGTAGCCATGGACTCGGAGCTCCCTGTGTCATCACGCTGACGCCTTTGCATGAAACCCCTCTCCTGTCCATCTAGCCAGATCCTACGTTGCTCTTCAAGAGTCATTTAAACCAAAAAAAAAAAAAAAAGAGTCATTTAAACCATCACTTCCCTTTGGCATCTGCGCTGGGCCCCCTCACTGTCCACCATCTCCTAACCCACCTACTTTTAGCCCATGTCACACTTGAGTTGCAATCATTGATGACTGTGTTTCTGTTTATGCCACTTTGCCAAGTTGCTGCCTAATAAGGGGCTTTGTCACTTGTCACCTAGTTATTTGCTAGGTCTCCCCAACAATCTAGTAAGCTGGCAGAGGACAGGGCCTACTCCCCTGTGTGTGTGTGCACGCGCACACGTGTCTTCTCTATGTTTCATGCACAGTGCTCTGACCCCCCACCCAAAATAGCATCAAAGTAAGGCTCACTGGAAAAGAGAAACCACTCTTTTGTAACGAGTTATTTTTCAGTAAATAAGTGAAAAGAAAAATATCCATGATATTTCATTATAATGTACTTTATTACACTAACATGTTGAATTGAGCTCATTTATTCAGTTATTTTTCTCCTTGAGGAGGAACTCCCAATAGCATTTGATTCTGGTCAGAATTATTGGTTTTCATACTGTTGGTTTTCACTTCGACCATCAGATGCAGTATCCAACACAGCCAAACGTATCCATTTGACATACATTAACTGGGTGCCTACTATGTGTAGATAGTATTTGAGACCCAGAGAAACAAATGAATAAATCCAAGCTTATGTTCTTGGGTGGGGGTGAAGATCTGCAAATATTATCCAGCAAAACAATGAAGAGAAAGTGATGTAATATAATGGTGAAGGGATTGAGTTCTTTTCCTTCGGAGAGGAAATCCAGTCTTTAATGAGGAAAAAACATGGTGGTCAACAGGAGAGCAGGTGGTCGTACTTAAGAACCAGGACTTTGAATTTCAACAGAACTGAATTCAAATCCAGGTTCACCACCCTCTGTTTCCCCTCCCACAGATTATTTAACTTCCCCAAGCCCAGTGGCCTCATCTGTGCAAAAAAGGGATAATAGGCATTTGCTCTCATAGGTGATGCGAATTCTGTAAGATAATTTGTGCAAAATACTTAACATGGTGCCAGACACATACCAAGCCATTAATAAAGAGCAGCTATTACTTACGTAAATTTAAAACTTAATAAAATACCTGAATAATCATTTCATTTCAAAACCAGGTTTCCTTACTCAATATTACAAGTTGTAAAACATTAACTTGTAAAAATAAATACTGAGAAAGATAGAAGATGCTGCTTTGCTCCACCCGGATCGCTGCTTCTGTATGAGCCGCTCTGTCCCCCAGCAACTGCTTCCCACTTGGGGAATAGTGCCCTGAACTGAACTGTCTCAGCTCAAGTTACGCCCCCTTCTGGTCGAGCTGGAGAACCACAGCCAACCCTCTAATTTCAATTTGGATCCATTTTGAAGGGCCATCCCTGCCCCAGAGCTCCCTGAGATGGCCTGAGGCCGCTGTGGAAAACTATTGTTTCCTCACTCCCCAGGAAGCTACCTCCCCAGACTTCCCCATGGGGAGCATGGTTGGCAAACTCTCTGTAAGACGAAAGATAGTGTTTCAGACCCCGGTCGGCCATTGGTTCTCTGCCGCATTTGTTCAACACTGCCCTTCGAGTGTGAAAGCCGCCATCAATAATACATATATGAATGGGTGTGGCCGAATTAGAGTAAAGTCTGATTTTATGGACTTTTTATGATTTTATGAATTTGAGTATCTTAATTCCACCTGTCAAATACTTTGATTGGTTTTTCCATTTTTAAATGATAGAAGAAATTCTGAGCTCAGGGGCTTCAAAAAGGGTGTAACTAGATATATTGTGATCATTTTGCAATAGATACAGTGACTCATGGTATACACCTGAAACTAGTGTAATGTTACATGTCAATTATATCACAATTATATCATAATTTTAAAAATAAGCAGCAAGCTAGATAAGGCCAGTGCGCCATGTTTTGCCATCCTTGAAGCTAGAAGAACGGGGTAGAGCAGTGAGGTGTTCATGAAGCTACCATTCTAGTGCATGTGAGTTGACAGAATTGGCTATGTTGGGACCCTAGAGCTTGTAACCATGTTTGGAGGATGCAGGACACCCCTTTCTGGCTCCCCAAGGGTCAAGAGAAAGTGGAGGAAAAAATGAGGAGGGGGGAAATTAACATTCATACCTTCTTTAGAAGCTTAGTACCACCAAGAAAATCATATATAGCAAAATAAAAGGAATTATTTTAATATTCATGATGTGAGGGGGTGCCTGGCCAGCTCAGTGGGTGGAGCATGCGACTCTTGATCTCAGGGTTGTAAGTTCAAGCCCCTAACTGGGTGGAGAGATGACTTAAAAATAAGATCTTATAAAAAAAAGAAAAAGAAAAATTCACGATGTGATATTTTCCATTTAGAAAACTTCGTCTTCACTAGTAAACAGAACTAGGAGGTTAGAGTGGATGTAGGTAAGTAATCATTCAAAAAAAACCACAATTGCAATTTGCTACTATATGAATGTTTATAAAGAATATTTAATGATCTGATAAAGAATAGAGAAAAGAAATAGAAATAGAATTTCGCAACTATGGGAACCGGTCTTTTTACCCAAACACAACATCCTTCTACAGTCCGTTCTTCTCAAGAAGAAACAACTTGGAGCAATTTATTTGCTTAACAAACATTAACTCTTGACCATGAAACCTTTGGCTTTTTGTTTTCCCATGGTGTATGTTCTTATTTGGCTTGGCTTCTTTTTAAATTTCAGTACTCCTTTAAGTCATACCTTTTCTTTTTGGGTCGCTTTTATTTTTGCTTTGTTGCTGTACGACCTTAGCTTTGAGATTAGTCCTTATGGCTCCTCTTTCCACATGCCTTCGTTGCGTGTAATGGTAAGATTTCCTCTGAATTCACACTTGACCTCCATCTACCCTTTTACTTCTCTAGCTCTGGACTCCTCTTCACAGCCACCTCCTGCACATTCTCAGAATCAATGAAGAAAGTGTTGCTATAGCTTGGAGTAGTTGAGAGAGTGGCATCCTCTCTATGGATTGACGTTGCTATACTGAGAAATATGGAGACTAGGTGTGCTGATTTCACTTGATACCAGCTGTAATAGACAGTTAATGACTATGTCCTTGGCTTTGGAGGTCTCCAGATTCTTCTCTCTAGACACTTGGAGACTAATTTGATCCACACTTGTCATGATGAGCTCAGATGCCAGGATCTGGGTGGGAGAACTGTCGTGAAACTCGGTGTCCATGATGTACTGCTTATACAGCTCGACCACCTTCTGCTCCAGGTACTCATTCAGCACTGCGTTCGACATGGGCTTCTGCATTTGCAGGCTGCTTTTCTCCTTGATGCTAGTTATTCTCCAGTAGGATGAGTACCGCTGGATAGGTTTCTGGGGAAAGTAGCTGGGCTGGGGGGAAATGGAATCTTCCATGGGCAAAGGAATCTCCGATGACTTCAGCAGGGGGCCGTATTCAAAGCTGCTCTGAGGGGGAAAATCTGTTGTCCCTGAATTAATAGCCATCACCTGGTCCCCTGCAATATGTAAGTCATTGTAATTCTTGCAAATACTCTGGCAGGACGGTGGAACCAAGTAGGTCTCTCTGCTGGAGTCTCTGCATATTTCAACCGCAGCCACGTTGGGACTTTCAAACACAGGATTGGGGTTTGTCTGCAGCATTGTGGCTCTCTGATTTCTACTGTGTTGGCTCTCTCTTGAATGCACTGAAGAAATAAACTTGTCTGAGGATTTGCAGCTCACATACAGACTTCGGACTTGGGTTTCATCCACAGAGCAGTAGGAATGAGTAGCAGATCTGGTCTCTTCTTCCCTCTCCTCAGCCACGTGCTCATTATAAGATGAACAGCTGCAGTGGATGTCCTTCTGGTAGGCAAGTCCACTGAGATACCCTTCGGACAGCATTCTGGAAAGAGAGTTGATAAGTAATAATGGGGGAAATGAAGATTGGAAGTGTAAAAATGAGCAGTCGATGGTAGCAAAAATAAAGGGGGGCACCTGGGTGGCTCAGTGGGTTAAGCATCTGCCTCTTTGGCTCAGGTCATGATTTCAGGGTCCTAGAACCAAGCCCCACATCAGGCTCTCTGCTCAGCGGGGAGTCTGCTTCTCCCTCTGTGCTCCCTCTCTCCCTCCACTCCTCCTGCAAATTAAATTTTTTTAAAAGATTTTATTTATTTATTTGTCAGAGAGAGAGCACAAGCAGGAGGAGCACAGGCAGAGAGAGAAGCAGACTCCCTGCTGAGCAAGGAGCCCGATGTGGGACTCAATCCCAGGACCGTGGGATCATAACCTGAGCTGAAGGCAGCTGCTTAACCAACTTAGCCACCCAGGCATCCCCCAAGTTAAAATTTAAAAAAAATTTTAAAATAGAGGACAACAAAGAAGGTGATAACATTCATCCACCAAGCTTTTAATAATTATGTGCCTGCTGTGTACTAGGACTATGGCCTATGGTAGAGATAAAATGACAAAGAGAAATAGTTGAGTCTTTCAAGAAGGTTCTACTATGGGAGAAAAGCTGGGCGTAGACAATTACAATGTTACATCACGGAGGATTGGCACAGTGATGGGTACCAAGGAAGTACAGAAGAGGAGCCCCTAACACAGCCTGGGGCAAAGGCAGAGAAGTCACAGGATATGTCCTAGGGAAGGTGACATTTCAGCTAAATTGTGAACACTGGAAGTTTCAGCCATCCTTAAAAGAGAATATGGTGGCATGGCCTTTCGGCCATGTACCAAGATGCTGAGCATAAGTAGAAGGGGCTAGAAAAGACTGGAATTAGGTCTTGGAGAGCCTTGGGTGTCAGGCAGCAGTGTTTGCTTTCTGCTCCAGAGAAAATGGGGGAATGACTGAGAAGCTGGAAATTGGGGAAGTAACTAGTAGGCTATGGGGGGGGTGCAGAAACTTACAGCAAATTTTACTGAAAGTAAGAACTGTGTCTTACTCATCTTTGTATTGATCCCTGGGAGCTGGCACAGTCGTTTGCATTTTGAAGGGACTCAAAATATACCTGTTAATAGCTTGAATTAAATAATCAACAATTGCAGGTAGGAAAAGAATTCACTACCAACTCATCACAAAGGCCCATGGAGCCTCCCCACCTCTGCAGCAGGAGGGATTCCCTGCTCTGTCCCGCCTGCTTCTCACTGTATGACGTGCTAGAAATGTCTCTGTGCCCAGCTGATGTGTTCACCTCTCCCCTAGTTAGCAGGAAGCTTTCCCAATCTGGGGCTTTGGCTCCACCTGCCTCCCCTTTTCCTCCTCAGCGGGCGTCCCTGAGTCTGGAGTGGCTGGAACGGGCTGGAAAAGAGCAGCTGCATTTTCTAAAAAAGGAAGCGTGTGGCATTCCTGGCACTGGGGCACCAGACAACAGAAAAGGTAACTGTTCCTCTTTGGCTTTGAGGGCCAGGCTTTTCAAACACATCTATTAACTTGAGCCTGAAATTGAAAAGTCAAATGAGGGGCCGCCTGGGTGACTCAGTCGGTTAAGCGCCAGCTTTCGGCTCAGGTTAGGATCTCAGAGTCCTGGGATAGGACTCCTTGCTCAGTGGGGAGCCTGCTTCTCCCTCTCCCTCTGCCTGCCATTCCCACTGCTTGTGCTCTCTTTGTCTGTCTCTCTCACACAAATATTAAAAAACAAACAAAAAGTGTTTTAAAAAAAGTCAAATTAGGAAATAATTTTATCTAAACAGAAGGGTCCTATTTTTACATTTTAGCATCTATATTCAGTTACTTCCCAAGTGATTTTTTAATTGTTTAAGGGTAATATTATAAACAGAAAAAAAATAGTATAATTGTTTTAATTGTATAAGTAACTTTTTCAGTGTTGATTTTTCTTTTTTAGAACTACTGGGAGATAGTAAATTTATCAATTATTTAAGTAATTACTATATTCTACTCAGTGCTCCATACCATAAAGACACAAAATTAAAGGTCTTCAACAAATCTGTGAGGTGATTCTTGTGTGTCGGACACACTTAGGAGGATAATGAAACTGTTTCCCGAGAAAACTTCCTAAGCGTAGTTCTTCCCTCAAACTGAACATCAAGATGAAAAGGCATCTCTTGAATCCGTGAGAGGCAGGTAATTGACAAAGCACAGGACTAACGTTATCATACAGCCATAGTAGTGATGCAGTTAGTTCCCGACTCGCCCCCTCCGCCCCACCCAGGCTGCCGCTAGGGACTTCAGCCTTCAAGGTCTCAGAATACCATCTGAGAAACCAGAACAAAAATGAGACTCTTTACTTCTGAGTTCATAAATGGTCTTCCAGAACTCTTCGCAGAATCCAGTTTTAGAAAAAGGGCTTTTGAGAAAACCTAACTTGAACTTTTAAACTTGAGACTCCAGAGCCCTAAAAGATCTACATGGTATTCGTGCATCCACAAGAGACTACTGGATACAGTTCCCCACTGGCGGAAGTGCTGTGACTCCAGCTAGGTTTGGGAAGCCAAGAAGAGAGATCTGTGCCCTACCTCCCACATAAAATCTGAAGAAGCAGCAAGTCGAAGGAAATTCTCTCCTGCTCAGCATGCTGTGGGAGGACGAGAGCCGGCCACACGGATTGTTTAGGTGGACAGGATTGAGGCTGCCTCATCAAGTCGGCTCACACACCCAGAGCCTCCAGACCTGGAGGAGACCTAGGTTGCGGGTGGGAAGATTGCAGACGTATCTATAGACAGTTTCCCAGGGACCAGGTGAATAAGTTTCCATGGATGCCAGGACAATGACGCGTTGACCACCAAGCATATCCCCTCCCCCCATATGCACAACTGACCCTATAGCTCAGTGTGAGGAAGCTGGCATTGCAGGGAGAACCCAATGAGGAAGGAGCCCTGAAGTGATTGAAGAAATTTGATCAATTTTTAATGTTAATATTAATAAGAAAATTGAGAACAGGAGAAGAGACAAGTGCAATAACATTTCAGAAGTCAGAAAGCAGGAGACCAAGGGTTAATGTCTTTGGAGATGAGAAAACTGACTCTTAATACGAACCATGGAAAAATCCAAGAGCCAATTCTGGGCGGGAGGGACATAAGCTACTGTCAATATTCTCAAGGGGACAGAGTGGATGAAACAATCTTCAATTAAAAGTAGGATGCAATATCGGGCTCTCTGCTCAGCAGGGAGCCTGCTTCCCCCTCTCTCTCTGCCTGCCTCTCTGCCTACTTGTGATTTCTCTCTCTCTGTCAAATAAATAAATAAAATCTTAAAAAAAAAAAAGAATGCAATAAAAAAAATTCTCAAGTCCTTAGAAATGAAAAATGTTAGTGAATTTTAAAGCTCAGTAGAAAGATTGGAAAGTAAAGTTGAGGCAAACTCCCATTTTGAAAGTAGAACAAAAATACAGGATGAAAAATGGTAAAGATAAAATTAGAAAACCAGTCCAGGAGATTCATTATCTGAGCAATAGAAGGCTCAGAAAGAAGACAGAATATAGGGGAGAAATTTAAACAAAGAGTATTTCCCAGAACTGAAGGACATGTTTCCAGAATTCTGGGTAAATGCCCACTTTTCCTATAGGTCCCCTCTTGTTACTGTAAATCCAATGCTTGGGACAAAGAGAAAACTTTATACATTTTCAGAAAGAAAAAAGAATACAAGAACCAGAACGTTTAGACTTCTCCAAAGCAACATGAGAAGCAAGAACATTATGTAACAATGTCTAAAAATTTTTGAATGAAATTTATAATCAACCTAGGATTTAATGACCAAATCATCAATCGAGTATGAGGATAAAATAGAGATTTTTTGAGTCACAAGTGTCAAGTAGCTCATCTCCCAGGAAGTCAGTGGAAGATGTGCTCTACTGAAAGGAGCAAGAGGCTCCAAAAGCAAGTTGGCTGCTTGGAACAGATCAGAAGGCTTCTGGAGACTTCATAAGTCTAAGCACTGTGAAGTAAGATTTATGTAATTGGCTATGAACTTGGGGGTGAATTAGGAAAAGTGAAGCAAATGAAAAATTTCAACCACTGCTGTCCAACAGAACTTTCTGAAATGATGCAATGATCTCTGTGCTGTCCAAAATGTTAAGCAGTAGCCACATGTGGTCAGCGGGCCCTTGAAATGCAGCTAATGAAATGTATTTGAATTTTACTTAAATTAATTTAAAGCACCACATGGCACTCTATGGGATAGCACAGGCTTAGAAGATAGTGAAGGCGATAACATAAAACTTTAAAATACTCAAGACAGGCAATGTAATTGTAATTTAATGTGTACCAGATGATCACTGTCATTCACTGTCATAGCAATAATTCTAGAGCCGCATCTGATTAATTCATCTCTGTACTCCTTTCATGGAGTGTTGGAGAGGGCCCTGTTCTCAAAAGCTAGTGAACCAAGGGCATAAACTCTGAGCTATTTGATGATGGTCTATGGTACCCTAATCTGAGACACGTTATCTTTAGCTATTTTGAAACCAAGATTATACGACACTTTGTTTTCATTTTTTTTTCCCATTACTATGTGGGGAAGTCTACAATCCCTGTGTGAGTGGTTCAAGGAAAATGTTTAAAGCTATGTTTGTTTTAATAGTGTGATTTCTTAGGTTGTCTCTGAGGTGATGAAAGTGCCATCTAATACAGATTTCTCTGGTGATGGAAATGTGAAATATCTGTGTTGTCCAACATGATAGCCGAGAGCCACATAGGACTAGTGAGTGCGGGAAACGTAGCTAGTGTGACAGTTTCCTTTCATTTACATTGCCGCGTTTGGCTGTCATCACACTCCACAGATCTAGGCAATTATAAACTCCAGCTCATAAGTTAAGAAAAAGTTGTGCAGCAAAAAAAAAAAAAAAGTGGTTTACTACATGGCTGAGTTGGACATAATTTTGGATAGTCACAATAATACATAAAGCGGTGAAAATTGATCTAACCAAATTTGAGGTATAGTCACAGGATGACAAAGTCAGGAGACAAGGATAGTATTTGATTACACAGAGTCATGTAATAGTAATAAAAGTTGTCTCAGGCATTTGCCTCTGTGTCCAGACTGGGTGGCCAGCTGGTGTAGAGAAAGGAACACTGACTTAGCATGTGCTTGGTGTATGTATTTGGTAGAAGCCAGGGGAGGGGAAAAAAAAAAAACTAAATCATTATCTGATTGGTGACAAGGCAATAAATAAGGCCCCAAAGAGAAAAATACAAAAGTTGGTGGTAAATACTAAATAAAAAGGAGATAAAAGTAGGTGCTTTTGAAAAAGAGGGTCAAGGACTGCTACTTTGCCTAACAAACCTCTTAGGATCATTTGACCTAAATTATGTTCATGTAGAACTTCGATTCATTTCTTAATTAAAATAAAAACTATAACTATTTTTAAAGTAACTAAGGGGTGAGGGGAAGAACCTGGCCCTTCCTATACAGCTGAGTTTGTGGTTAAAGATAAAACACATTTTTTTTTTTGAGAGAAAGAGCATGCAGGCAGAGTGGGGAAGCAGATGTGAGGGGGTTGGGTGTGCAAGGAGAGGGGCAGAGGGAGAGAGAGAATCTTAAGCAGGCTCCATGCCCAGCGCAGAGCTAGACCTGGGGCTCGATCTCATGACTCTGAGATCATGACCTGAAATGAAATCAGGAGTCAGGTGTGTGACCAACTGAGCCACCGAGGCACCCCAAAGATAGAACATATTCTAAGGGTGAAGAAGAGACAGAAAAATCACTGTAAAAGGTAAACTTTCATTTGGCCCTAAAGAACAAGAAGGATTTGAAGAGGCATGAGAAAGAGGAAGAATTCTTGCAGAGAGAGAAGTCAACGGAAGTGAAGTGACTTGAGTTGTCACTCTCCTGTTGTCAGTAACAGACATCAGTCTGGGTGGGGTACAAGTGTCTATTTCTCAAAGTCCTGGTCACTTAAGGCTTTTACTAACATTCACAATCCTTCTTTACTAGCCCTTGTTCCCATTCAGCCCTATCCCAAATCTTCCACTACGTGTCCTGTTTCTTTTCATACCAAATAATCAGACCTAATGGGTCTTCTTTCATTTTACGTGAATGATGTTTATGAGCACTGTAGATCATCTCCACTCCAAAACAATGACGGAAGAGGGTCTAGGATTTGGTTTGGAATAATGGGTCTTTTGCACTATTTGCCATCAGCCGAGAGCTTTGTTGGTAACTTGATTCTGGTGGAACAAGAACCCTACTCTTCTGACATGTGGGCCCAGTGCAGGCCACTAAGGCAGAAAGTGGTAAGTCCGATGATGGAACAGCCGAAAATAGGTCCTAATTTCTAGGGAGAGGTATGCTTATGGCTAAAGGAAAAGATTGCTTGGAGGGAGGAGCATTCGGGGAAGTAAGTCGAGTCACGCAAGGCTCAGGACATGCAGCGTACCTTGCAGGCCATACAAAGCTCTGGAAGGTAACCAAGCTGATGCAGGGCGTGCTGGATTCATCCCCAGCCGAGGGGATTGGGACAAGAATCAGGGAGGGAGGTAGCAGAAGAGAAAGAGAAGGAATGAACTTGAAAAACCGAGACTCGTGCGCGTGGAAATGAAGGAGAGGAGCCAAAAATAACTGAGTCTGGACCTGCTGGGGAAATGGCACCAGCACTGACCAAAATGGGGAGAGCAGGAGAAAGAGCTGGACAAGGAGCTAACAGGTTTAGTTGAGTTCCACTCGAGTCTCGCACGAGATGAACTTAGTGCAAGTGTCTAATTGTACGTTGGAGATGTGGGCAGGGAGCCCATTAGAGAAGCTACTTACAGTCCACAGTGAAATCATCTTCCAGGTGTGTGCAGTAGGAATTTATACTGGGAGCTAGAGGAGCTTGTGAGTGTTGGTAGTAATTTCGGTGGGGAGCCTGCCTTGCACAGCCCAAGGAGGAATGAGTCACAGCCAGAGCGGTAGTATCAATAGCTCTGTAAAGACTACAAGAACTTCAAATAACCTGGAGAACTCATATTCTTAAAATCTACATTCAAAGGTAAAGTTTCATCATATATTCAGACTATGGCAAAAAAAAAAAAATCTTGAATTAGTCGTCAGGAGACCAGAATTCTGGTTCTGACCCTGACACGAGCTGTGGTTTTAGTCTTGTTAATAACAAGCCAATGAAATAGCATACATCAGTGTTAGCTACAACCCACGTCCTATCCTAAGTGCTTTTTACGTACTAAATCCCTGGATCCCCACAAAGACTCTAAGATGGAGGTATTATTATTATGCTCATTACATAGAAGTCAAAATTAAGTAGTATGTCCAAAGCCACCAGACATTCAAACACTGGCAGTCAGAAAACGGAGCCCACACTCACATGTCGCTTAACTCCTCAGAGACTCAACTTCTGATCTGTAAATGAAGAATGTAGGATTAAATTATGGATTGAGTCTCCTCAAACTTTAATATTGCGTGAGTTTGTAAGTATAAAGAGTGTTGCATGGGTTACTCAGAATCGAAAGCAGTTTCTGAAAATTAGCAGCAGAGGGCAGCAGAGAGCATGCTAAAGCAGCTTTTGAAAGCTTGCTCTAAAGCTATGCAGAGGAGTATTGGGTGAAATGTATAAACAAAAATTATATATTAATCCACTTAAAATTTATAAAACCCTTTAATATCCCATTAGAGTGAAAACAATACTGTATAGCCTGACATCCTAAAACTTAAAAATAGAGAAATAATGTTGAGTTTATTTTAATTGTTAGCATTTAAAAAAATTTCATTGATTATTTGTGAAATTTTTGACATTAATCTCTTAACAGATATTGTAAAAGGTATACTTCAAACAAATATTAAGACATGTATTAGAGTAAATTTCATCTGAGACCCTGAAATGTAAGCCAATGGGTTATTTTAATTGTTCCAAGATATTTTATCACTTCAATTTTTGTTTCTCATCCTAGAGAAGATATATAGGTATATTTAGAATTGCCCATAACTAAGTGTGAAGGAAAAGACATCCAAGGACATTTGCAGATGAGATGTTCCAGGCAAATTTAGTCTATGTTAATCATTACCAGGCAGGGGAATACCAAAATTAACCTTATGTGCAAATTCACATCTTAGAAATATGTGCTAGGGACGCCTGGGTGGCTCAGTTGGTTAAGCAGCTGCCTTCAGCTCAGGTCATGATCCCAGGGTCCTGGGATCAAGTCCCGCATCGGGCTCCTTGCTCGGCAGGGAGCCTGCTTCTCCCTCTGCCTCTGCCTGCCACTCTGTCTGCTTGTGCTCTCTCTCTGACGAATAAATAAATAAAATCTTAAAAAAAAAAAAAAGAAATATGTGCTAAAGTGCAGAACCTTGTTAAATCATTGACTTGGATTTCAGAAGAAATGGCAATGTAAATTCTTCCTTCTTCGCTAGCATTGACATCGTTTCTCGGAAAACTATTTTTATACTCTGTACATAGAAATACTTTTCATTTATACCCAAACAAAACAAGCACGGATTAAGACCTTTCTAAAAGGGAACATTTGGAAAAACCTAAGTTAGGGATCAGCAAACTTTTTTTTATAAGGGGCCAAATACTTAATATTTTAAGTCTCTGCCACTGCTAGTGTGTCTCATCGCAGGAAAGCAGCCATAGACCATATGTAAACAAATGGATGCGGCCCTGCTCCAATAAAACTTTATTTAGAAAAACAGGCAAAGGGCCAATTTGATTGATAGGCCGCGGTTTGCCTACCCTTGACCTAAGTCAAAAAGCAGATGCAGTAGTGGGATAGAGCGTAATAATAGTAACCATAGTTGTGTTGGGTGCTTTCCATGCATTACACCTCATTTTTCAATAACACTGCATGTTAGCTATTTCCACAATTTGGATTTTCCAAGCGAGAAAGCTGAGGTTGAGATTGGACCCATGACCTTCCCAAGGACACAAAGCAACTAAGTGCTAGAGGCAAGATTCAAGTCCAAATGGATGAATCCCAAAGCATGTGTCTGTTGTTAAAATATATCCCACCGCTGCCGTGTTGAGAGCAGTTAACATCAAGCAGTCGTGAGTCCTTCGAGAAGGGTGTCCACCCTGAGTCCATTTACTAACAACAGCACTTGGGAATAAAGGAAGGAAGGTACAGGGAAGTACAGAAAGAAAAGCTCCAGGAAGACAGCCAGTGCCTCCCCCCGAGGAGTGACCCAGAGGACTGCACATATCCCAATTGTGTATTGATGCCAGTATGTCTTTGAGGTATTCCAATAATTCATCCTCTCTGGCCCTTTAACCTTAGCATGGGAACATTTTCCCTAACCACTCCCACTGGCCGTGGCCCATCTCACACCCTTAATGTTACAACCACAGAGTAATGTTAGAGATGCACTGTTTAACTATCCGCGGCACCCCGTGATCTCCGGGATCAAGTCCACGTGAGGCCCTCTTGATACATGGTCTTCCCAACCTCTTCTCTGCCTGTTCCCCGCAAGACTGGGGAGCCCAGCCATGCCCGACTGCTGCCCATTCTCCACACCTCATGCCCGTCCCAGGCCTTCGTGCATTTTTATTTCTGTCCTGAGATCCCTGCTTCCCTATCCAACCCCTATTTGACCCTTCACGTCTCTTCTAGCCACAATTCTGAGCCCCTGGCCATCCATTCAGCACCCTTGCCCCAGAATGAGAGGTCTGGCTTATTCTGTCCCTACCACCAAGATGTTTTTCAGGATTGCATGGACTTTGAGCAAAATCAGCTGCGACCTTAAAGAAGTCAGTGAAATGAAACATTGGGAAAGTCCTTTGAATGAAGGAGTAACCAGCAATAGCAAAAGGAAAGTGAGAAGATTGGGGACTGGTGGAAACTGGGGGTGATAAGTCTTCAGGGCTGGGTTGAGACAGGGGTGCAAAGAGGCCTCCAGAGCTATGTGGAGGAGGCAGCAGGGGCTGGCTCCTGGCGTCCTAGGAAATAAAGGCAGGCAAAGTCTGTTCGACATTTCGGAGAAGATCCTGGGCCCGGCTATCTGGGGTGCAGTTTGGTTCCCACCTGTTGTCAGCTTGTCCGCTGAAAGAGATCTGCCTTTTTTTTTCTTTAAGATTTTATTTATTTATTTGAGAGAGTGAGACACAGCGAGAGAGGGAACACAAGCAAGGGGAGCATGAGAGGGAGAAGCAAACTCCCCGCTGAGCAGAGAGCCCAAAGTGGGGCTCGATCTCAGGACCCTGGGATCACGACCCAAGCCAAAGGCAGACGCTTAACCGAACAAGCCACCCAGGTGCCCCGAGATCTACCTTTTAACAGTTACAGAATAATATGTCTATAGGCACATCTTCGGTTTCTCAAAGTGGACATTGAGGTTTTTCTTGCTTTTTCACTGTGTGTCATATACCTCCAAGAGCGTTTCCTTAGACCAGATTTGGGGAAGGTGAATTACGACCTCAGATTTATTCTTGCCTCCAGTTCGAGGATGAAGCACTGTCTTATGAATATTCTGTGTAGGTGACCTATCAGAGATATATTCTTAATACCCTCCCAATCCTCAAAATAGTCCATCTCTTCATCTTTTTTTCCTCTAATCTATATCCTACATCCCATAATTCCAGTCCTCATTTTTGTTTTGTTTTAAGATCTCGATTTCTGAATCTTGTGACTAAACTGAAAGGTTATCACTAAAAACCTTGAATTTTATTTTGTTCATTATCTATATTACGGGTTTTTTTCATCACGAGAAGTAAATCTATGTTACGTGTTTTGTTTTTCAGCAAGTGATACAAGAACTTTACCCAAAACAAGGTTTCTTTAGGAAGGATCTCCCATCTAAAGAAAGCTTCTGCTGTTTCCTTACTGTTGCTTTTGAAAGTACATGTTTTCTAGAGCTAGAAATGAACGTTCCCTTCACTATCTACCCTGCTTTATATTCTTCTTATTTGGTCTTGGGTTGTATCGGTCAGCGAATGCTCTAAAGTATCACTCATCTGTATATCAAATCTTATTACAAAAGAAATAGTTTGGGATTATCTCTTCTATCAAACATGAAGTGATTCTTGATTTCTGAAAGTCTAATTTGATGGCTAAGAAAATAGAAGTCAAAAGGCCTCTGTTTACCATATTAACATCAGCAAGTAAATTTTCTGTTCAGTTCAGACTAAAGCTAACAGCGACTTCCAAGGGCGTTATCTGGATCTGTGAGTTTCCTTATTACAGAAACTGTAAGTTTTGATGCAGAAAGTTTGTAAATATATTTTGGTCATAGTTTGGGTTTTCTTCATATTCGGTCTTGACCTCTCACAAATTAAAAAATCAATGCTTATAATCACTTTTTTGAATTCGACACAAAATGAGAGGAATAGAAAAATAAGAAAAGTGATCATAATAGTATTGATATTGACTGATGTTACATTTCTTTGGTGTTCTAATTGTTAATCATTCATTGTTCATTATATTGCTAATTATCTCCATTAACATTTACTTAATCATGGTCCTATCAACAAAATATGGTGCAATATACTTGATTGGGTTCTAAACTGAGAAAATCAAATTGTGAAGAATGTGTGGATAATTAGAGAAATTTAAATATGGATCATATATTAGGTAATAGTAATGTATTGATGTTAAATTTCCTTAGCACTGTAATTAGGTAGAATACTGCCCTTTTTCTTAGGAGATAAATACTCAAGAATCTGGGGGGCGACATGTGTCCTAAAGTCACCAAAGAAACTGTCTATATTTGTGTGTGTGTGTGTGTGTGTGTGAAGAGAGAGCAAGATGATGAGAAAGTCAGTATGACATCACGCTATAACTGATTCATCTCCATGATGGAAATAGGGGTGTTCATTGTACTATTCTTTCCATTTTAATATAGGTTTGAAACTTTGCAAAACAAGAACTGGGAGGAAAATAACTCTGTTTAGTGAATGAAGGCAACTGTCATGTTTGTGAAGAGCTTAGAGCGACAGTATCTTATATATCTGAGATAATCATTAGGTATGTGATCAGAAATGTTTCAGTAACTTAAACAGCTATTGAAACCCCACTGTGCTGTGAGCTAACAGGATTAGTGCCCTACCTTTGTATATCCCCTACATGACCATTCTAATGTGATTTGAAAATACTCTCCAGGGCTCCTGGGTGGCTCAGTTGGTTAAGCAACTGCCTTCGGCTCAGGTCATGATCCTGGAGTCTCAGGATTGAGTCCCGCATCAGGCTCCCAGCTCAGTGGGGAGTCTGCTTCTCCCTCTGACCTTCTCCCCTCTCATGCTCTCTCTCACTCTCTCTCTCAAATAAATAAAATCTTTAAAAGAAAAAAAAGAAAATACTCTCCACTCTGACAGGAAGCTTCTCAAGCTCTGAAATACGTTGTTATTACACTGACCTACAAAAGAAATGTTCCAAAAATATCAGTCTGCATATGCTGGCCAAGTCAGGTCTATATTGAAGTACAGATGGATGTCTGCCAGAAAGGATGTTTGAGCAGATCTCCAAAGAATTCAGACCAAAGCCTGCCTGGGCATGCAGTCTCTAATACCCATCGGTAGACTTGCCCCCAATCAGCCAGATGGCAATTCGAAAAGCAACAGCACCGGAGATCACATTCACTTTGAGTCTGCCCTGCCACACGGGAAAACCCTTATCTCAGGCTCTCAGAATGAATAATTGAGAGTCAAAGCCAATTGGAACTTACTGTTATGGGACTCATCTCAAAACCCCGATCACTGTAACTCGATTCTAGAATTGTGCTGTCCCTGCAAAACTGTGGTCAGGTTTTAGGCCTTTCTTTTCAAAACAGAGAGAAGCTAAATCCTTGCAGCAGTTACTGCACGAGGACTGCATCTATCTCACAACTAGTCCTGGATCCCACCCGTCCAAATGGTTAGGTCAAAAACATCTTTCAGAAATGCCTGAAAGGTGAACACGGGGTGCTCAGAGAAGCGAGTGTTTGACTTAATTGCCTTCTCATCCCACTCCCTGGAATGCTTGCTTCAACTCCCACTCACCTCTGATTCAGTCAACTAGAAAGGTATCTGAGATGTTACCATTGCACCTGGCTTCTGATGAGAACTCACTAAAGTGACAAGAGAGACGACCCAAGGGGTAGCACTGAGAGGGCCCGTTCCCTCCTTTCTCTTACCTTCGCTAACCAATCTGCTCCTTTGGTCCCGAAGAAACAGCGATTGACCATATAGAGACGAAAGAGCCAGCCAGGCTCTCTTGAGAAATGTCAGCAAGCCTTCCACTGGTAAGACCAAGAAACTAAGCTGCTCGTTGCCTGGCCATTCTTCTTATAACTGATCCCATGGAAAGACTTGTGTTTGCTCGAGTCTGATTTGTGCTCAAGAACAGTGGGAAGTCCCAGAAAGGGGGGAGGCAATAACTGACAAACCCACATCGAGCCACAGAATGGTGTTTCTTCCCCTTTTTGAAAAATGAAACCTATCTATGAAACTGTCTTTTGTTAAAATAGTTGACTGCCACACTTTATATAAGAACTCTATCAACCTAAGTTTACTCCTCTAACAGTCAGTTCTCTGGGATCCCTTTACCAAAAGAGAGCCGGCCTCAGATAGCATTTAGAAAACTCTGTTTCATCGGTGATCTATAATTTTGGAGAAGTATTCTTAGATTTGTACTCACAAATTTTAAAAATGCAAATGAAAACTGTTTTCTCTCTCAAATTAACCAAGGTAAAAAAACAAAACAAAACAAAACAAAACAAAAAAAAACATGTGGTAATACCCTGAGTGGGCAAAGTTGTGGAGAAACAGGCACTCTCCTATGTTAGTGGTGAGATTGTAGACATTTCCAAAGGGCCATTTCCCAGTATCTGTTGACTTTTTTTTTTCCCAAAAATTTTAAATATTCATACCCTTCGACCCAACAACTTTATATGTATAAATTCACCTGTGTCACATGTTTACACCAGTGCACAAAACACGTGAAAAGGTATTTGTTGCAGCATTAAGTAAGTAAACAATTGGACAAAATATGCGTAAATAGGGTATGACCTAATAAATGTAGAGCTGTGTAGAGTACTACACAGTTGTTAGAGGGATATGGCTTTACATGGAATCATAGGAAAAGATCTCCAAGATACAGTGTTCGGCAAGAACATATAATATGCTCCAATTTGTATCTTTAAAAGGATATATAAACAAACACATATATATGTTTGCTTACACATAGACTATTTCTATAGGGAGATGGAAGAAACTAGAAAGAAGTTATTGCCTTTTTTAAATTTTTTAATTAAATCAACTTAATTAACATATAGTATATTATTAGTTTCAGAGGTAGAATTTAGTGATTCATCAGTCTTACATAACATCCAGTGCTCATTACTACAAATGCCCTACTTAATGCCCATCACCCAATTACCCCACCCCCCCCACCCACTTCCCTTTCCAAACCATGAATATGTCCACTTAATGGGTTTGTTTTGTTTACCTTTGATTTATGACTTGCCTTAAAAAGTTTTATCTTTAAAAGTGTACTGGTATTTTATGTATGTTAGCGTATCTGGGGATTTTCTGCATTATTTCATGGGACATAACTTAGATCCAGTTGGAAAGGCAGGTTCCCACATGTGAGCCATAATATGAATTAGTGTTGAATCTGACCATTAAGAGCTTCGTTGTGAGCAAGAGGTTGTCATAACGTGAGGGCCAAATATTGTTTTATTTGTTTATTGTTTTATTTGCGTATAGGTTCAATCACAACGAGATAGACTGAGGATATTCTAGAATGGGTCATATCTACCTCCAGAAACACTTTCTGATGGGTTCCCAAAGAGCTCACCCAGCAGTACCACGCAATAACCGTTTTAGGGGGATTCCATCTGCTCTAGGTTACGTTAACTCAAGTTTATCGTTTGTTTCAAATAGAATATACGGAATTTGTATCATACTCTTGATTTTTGTCTCAAGTTATGCATTTTATGGAAATCATCCTTTGCAGAAAATACTTTCTGTCATCGAAGTTAGCTCTCTTTTGGGGCACCTGGCCGGCTCAGTAGGTAGAGCGTGCAACTCCTGATCTTGGGGTCGTGGGTTTCAAGCCCCGTGTTGGGTGTAGAGCCTACTTACAAAAAAAAAAATTTTTTTTTAAGTTGTCACCATGTCAGGTTGCCTTACCATTTCTCTTTTGAGAAGATCTGAGCTTATGAAATTGGCTTTAAACTACTTTCTCTTTGCTGGCTATAATAAGGCAGAATTATATCCTGTGTAACTAAAATCTTAGAATACGATTTTCTGTCATTCTGCTGGATGGTAGGTAAAGAGTTACTGCCTTGATTTCTGTGCCTCTAACAGGATATTTTTTCCTGTTATTCAATTACCTCTCCTGGTGTCGAAAGTTCCTCCAAGCTATTTCCATTATGATTTCATCAGTACTTAGCTCACCCCCAGTCCTCAGTAGGTTTCCTCCACCCTACACTCACCTCCTAGTGCTCTCACCAGCACTCTCAGGTTCCTCAGCTGTTGATCATTCTGTCACATCATACTTGCCAATCGCCAGTTACCAGTAAAATCTATTATTGCTTTTCCCATGACCAGAGAAAGATGGATATGTGTGTGTATGTCAGTGTATTTATGCAGAAACACACACCTGATCAGTTCACAAGCCTAATCCCTGAAACTTCAACACTTCCAAGACAAATTCTTTGTCTTCCTGAATTATGTTCTCCAGCCACGTACAAAACATTTTTCTCTCTCTCAGCATCAAATGACTGAACTGAACCTACTTTCTCAAAGTTACCAAGGCCCCTTAAACAAGTCTAATTATCTCTATCTCGGTCTCTATCCTCTGTGACGTTTCTATAGAATTTGGCACGGTTCACAAATCACTTTTCTTCCTTTAAAAAAAAAAAAAGATTTTATTTGTTTATTTGACAGAGACGCAGCGAGAGAAGGAATACAAGCAGGGGGAGTGGAGTGGGAGAGGGAGAAGCAGACTCCCTGCTGAGCAGGGAGCCCAATGCGGGGCTCGACCCAGGCTCCCAGGACCGTGGGATCATGACCTGAGCCTAAGGCAGATGCTCAACAACTGAGCCACCCAGGCGCCCCTCACTTTTCTTTTTTAATGGTTTGTTTTTAAAGGTTCATGTACGTGGTAAAAGTGTAAATGGTACCAAAAGGTATACAGTGAAAATTCAAGCTCTCTTTCCATCTGATCTTCAGCTCTCAGATGTCCTCCCCAGAGGCACTTAGGATTGTCACTCTCTTATGTATCACTCTGAAGATTACATACATCTTTTTGTATACCAGTGATTGATTACTACAGAGGAAATTTTGTCCCTTACCTTTTTTGTATGAATTTTTCAATGTCCGTATGTGTAGATTGACCTCATTCTTTTTAACAGCTACACAGACTTTCAATGTATAGAATGTTCCAGTAAGAATGCATGTACCCAGTTCTTTATTGGTAGAAGCCCTCCTTTAGGAAGGTTTCCCTACCACCAGCACCCGGTGGATTTTGTGTCATTGCACACTGTTCCTCATTCTCCTATCTCCCCACTTTTTTCCTTTCTAAGAACTTTCATTGGTTTCCTACCAACCTTCCATTTCCTAGAACTGAAATTCTTGTTTCTCCTCCCCAGCCCTCCTCCGTCCACCAGTATCTTCTCTTGGTGAACTCAGCGCTTGGCCTAACTGCCATTATCTTCTCTGGATCATCTGTGAATCTGCGCCTCCAGTCCCTGAGATGTCTCTCCTGTAATCTCCAGATTCTCAGTTGTGCATATTTGGCTGTTTCACATAAATGTGGCCAAATCTTGAATCTTTTGACCCCCAAATTTACATCTGTACCTATCTTGATAGCATTACGCAAATGCTTTGAAATTCTCTCTAATTCCACTTTTATCCCTAATCTCTACAAAAGGTTAATCACCAGTGCCTGCGATCTCACCTCAATAGACCAGAGTAGTTTATAACTCAATTTGAGCTGTGCCTCTAGGAGAAATGAACGAAACAGAAGCCCTCATGTCCATATGACAGTACGTAATGGCGTAAGAATAAGGTTTTTTCACAGCCACGTATAACTCACAGCATCTTGAAAAACAATCCTGTTTTCCCATATTCATTCTCACGGTTTATCTTAGTCATTTTTAGAATCACTCTTTCCTGCAGACACAATTATAGTTTTATATAGAAAGTTTTCATGCATTCTCTCCATAGAAGATTAATCTTAATTGATATTCTCTAAAAATTAACACGATCATGTTAGAGTTTCAGAACATGTTACATATTCCATGGAGTAAAATAAATATGACATTTAAAAATTCTTGGTTTATACTTCAGTAAGTCTAATTTATACCAAAGAAATCCATAACATAAGCTCTAGGGCAGTACTGTTTATCTTGAGGACGGGATGACAGATTATAATTGCTTTATTACGTACAACATTCTGAATTCCTATGAAGCTGTAATGGCTTGTTGTGCACTAGAGATTTTGTTATTTAGGATATAATTGATTGTAATGTGTACTGTTTGCTCTTGAATAACTCCTATTTTCCACTTCAGAGAGATTTTCATTTCGGCATCAAATAATGTGATTACTGCATTTGTAAAGTTTCTGAAGCATTTTGGAATTCTTTCAGTTGAAAAATGATTCAAAATTGAAATGTGATATAAATTAAAAGGGCAAATTGAATTTCATCCCGTAGGTTTCATTTTAATTCCATGTGTAGTGTAGAAAATAGCTCATCCTCGTTGGCCATTACCCGGTAATTGGCATTAATGAAAGGTAGCAAGGCAAGTACCTGAATGCTTAAGGAATTAGCAACCCCATGAACTATTTTGGTTTCTGCTTTCTAATTGTTAGTCTTTGCTATTACTTGACGTTCTCTGCCTTAACAATCTAGCAAAACGTTCCTAACACCAAAGCTCAAATCCCTCTCATTTACTCTAAAATAAGTGACCCCAGAAATATTCGATAGTTTGGCTACAAGTTCTTGCTGCTTTTTACCCATTTGTACACAACTGTGCCCCCCTTCCCTAGTTTTAATATTTTCCTTTATTGATGTCTTACCTCTTCCCCCAATCTAATGTTCAGGTCTTGGGACACAAGGACACAAGTCAAGCTAATGCTTCGCTTCCTCTACCATAAATTGGTCTTGAAGAGAAAAACTTGTTCTGTCCCTTAGTTGAGCAACTGAGAATTTCCATTTTACTGATGTTTGTTTACCTTTTCTTCACAGCTCACACAGATGAGTATTTGCATAAACTCTGCTTTAGCCTCTTAACCATTTATTTCTATTAAGACCAAGAGGCCAAAGACTCAGCCAAGTCTGTGGAGAATTTCAGTTTTTATGCATCGTTTTTAACCCACTGAGCCACCCAGGCGCCCCTTTATGCATCGTTTTTAATCCTCAACCCAAGTGTATCTCATTGTCCTTCTTTTTGTCTGCCTTTCAAACTTCTATCAAAGGAAAGAAAGGAGAAAGTTGAATCTGTTACTTTCCCTTCCTACTTGTGCCTCCCTGAGGGACTGAATTAGAAGAAAAGGAAGGATATGTTAAACCAATAGGTAAAAATTGGGTTTTGAGAGAAGTTAAGGATTCCATTCTCTTGAGCATCCTTGTCTCTGCATTTTAGGGTAATCTGAGAATGAACATAGTAAAACTTCAAATCCAAATGCATTTTCTCTCCCAGCCTGACTGAGGACAGTGGCTTTGGAGGGCAAAGGTTCTAAACAGTTTAAATAATTCCCTACACCCAGGCTTCTAATGAAAATTTGAGCTTCTGTCCCCAAGCAGTTAGAAGTTCATAGGTTCGTTCATGAGAGCCGACTGAACAGCTCTTAGATACTGGCCTAGAAAAGTTAAACCTGCCTCATCTTTGTGAGCTCTGATCCTACCAGATTGTGCAATAAGGGCAGAGAGCTGAAGCAAGGAGGACTACACAACTGAAACTGAGTGGAAATTTCTAGCACCCCAGAGAAAGTTCCAGATGTTTAAAAATTGACATTCTCTTTGGCATGCTTGTACTTAGTTCCAACCCTCCCCTCCCGCCCAACACCCCTTGATTCTATTTTTATCATGCCATTTTACTGACTTATGTTTATAAAGGCAGCCAAGAGCACGTGAGGCCTATAAAGGAGACACTAGAACTTCAGTCCAAATAACGTCAGTTCACAAAGCAACAGGGAAGTGAAAATAGCGCCGTTGAGCCCCGAAGTCTCCAGATTTCCTCCCTTTGTGGAGAGCCTTCTGGGGTAGAAATTTCCCATCTCTGTCTCCTACTAGGCACATCCAACCCTCCTTTGGTTCTTGTTCCTGTAGGGTAAAATTTGAAGTAATGCCTTTGTCAGATTATGGATTTAAGAGCTAGCTTTGTTTAAGCAACTTCTATTTACAGGTACCATTTACAATGACAAAGTAATTTCTCTTCTTTTTAAGTCTTTCTCTTGCTCTCTAACTCCTGGGGATGAAAAGAAAGATGTTTGAAGCTAACCAAAAAAAAAACCAAAAAACTTTTCATGCTAAGTTTTAAACCTATAAGTCCCTCTGCGTTAACATTTAACAGAAATAAATTGATTGGTTTTGAAGTTTAGATAAAAAAGAAATCCTTTATATCAGCTCTCTTGGAGGGACTACTGTGATGTGGGTGATGATCCAAGCTTTCTTTTGGGGGCTTATTGTCAGAAATTTCCACCAAATAATGAGATTAGATGAGCATCTAATCCAGTGGCTATGAGTGCTTAATTGCCCAGATAATCATGTTAAATCAATGTACAGATCTCTTGACTTTAAGGTCTTTTAAGGAAGTGCTTCTCAAATTTTAACATGCATACAAATCACCTGGGCATCTTGTCAAAATCCACATTCAGTAGGTCTGGAGTGGGGTCTGACCTTCTCTCTTTCTAGCAGTCTCGCAGGGCCTGACCCTGATGTTCGTCAGCAGAGGACCACACTTTGTGTAGCCAGGTCTTAAGGCACCTGCATTCTGCCTCTTAACATGAGGCTTTATTGCTCACCGAAGTTTTTATCTGTAGCATGACCACTGTGTGTGCAATACTAATAAGGAAGTTTAAATTATGTCTTTTAATCCTCAAAATAACTCTATCAAGTAAATATTATTTTTTAAATAAGAAAAGGTTGGCTTTCAGAGAAGTTAAATCTTTTGCCAAAGTCACTCAACTAGTAGGTCCCAGGGATTTGGACTCAGGCTTTTCTGACTCCAAAGCCAGAGCGCTACTGTGTATGTGTTACATATAAGTTCTTGTACAGAGCACTTTGAGAGAGAGTTAAGGAAGCATTTCTACCCTTTTGGAGGTCAATAATACAAAGGCAGAAAAAAACAAGATAATGGTAGAAATTGGACAGACACATAAAAAGATAAGTTTTTAAGTGTTGTGCAAGTATCAAAGAAATATAGAAAATTGAGTTTAATAGTAATAAAATTGGAAAGGGAAAAAATCAACATAGTTTTATAAAATTACTTTGGATTAACTCTAATTAGTCTCCCTTGGTTTAACTATGGAAATGTTGCCCATAGAAATCAAAATCTAGCAGTAGCACACTTAACAGATAGAAAGCCTATTTCAAGAGTTTAGAAAAGAAAGCTCTTGATCATGGAGAAGTAGAGGAATTGAGAATAGCTTCAAAGAAAAGAGATAGGTCTTGAATAAAAACTAAAGATAGCTCATTTAGGGAAATGGTATGAACAGAAGTATATGAACAGTTGTTTGTGGTGGAGATTGAATGGACCTATGTGATTAGAGCTGAGAATTGATCATTTGAAGACTGTATCAGTTACCAATTGCTGCATAACAAACCAGACCAAAACTTTGAAACTTAAAACAACCACCATTGATTTAGTTCCCATTTCTGTCAGAGGCTTCTTCGGGTCTGGGCCAGGCTGGGCTCATCTCAGGTGGGGTTGTTGAAGTGTCTGTGGTCAGTAGGAGAATCAAACGGCAGCCCCAGGTGGCCTTGCCAACATGTCTAGTGGTTGGTTAAGGCACTGAGTACGAATAGGCCTTTGTCTCTCATCATCAACAAGCTATACAATGAAAGGGCACCAAAGTGCAGGCCCCAGTTGTGAACCTCCCACTGATCAAAGCAAATCACGGGGCCAACCCATATTCAAAAGATGGTATGTCTTGATGAAAGAGAATTGTCGGCGTTCCAACCAAGGCCAGCGAAGAGGAAGTTGGACCTTTACAGAGGGTTGGGCTTGAGGGAGGGGAGGAGTCTCCAAGATTCCTTCAAGGGCTCCACTTGTATGATTATGTTATTCAAAATGTCAACATGTCATTAAAAAAAAAAGTCTATAAACTACCTACTCTTGGTTACAAATACATAATAGTAGAGAGCTATAAAAAAAAATCTCCTCCCCTAGTCCCCTCATTTCCAGTCCCCAGAGGGAAATACTGTTTTCAGCCTTATGGTTCTCTTTTCTGGCAGTACTAAACTTTTCTTAGAGATTTTTGCCAATTTGCAGTGTGAGCTTCGCTGAACACAAGTTTCATTAAAGAAATTATCTGTATAGAATTATTAATCTTTTTGTACCTTTTTGGCATTGAGCTCTAGACAAGTGATCACTACTATTACTGAACATTTATTATGAGAGCCAGGCGTTAGTCATTTAGCACATGAAAACTACCAAGGCTCAATTTCTATCTCCGCTCACTCGGAGTGGAGTGATTTCTGTGTCTCTCTGACCAGGAAAAAGAATGACTCTGGTGGCACAGACAGGAAATTACTATTCAGTACTGGCAGTGCCTTCTTCCTGTTTTACCCAAAGATAAAAAGTAGGAATTTGAGGGCGTGTTCTCTTGAGGCAAGTTTCACTTCTCCACAGTGATTCCCATAAACCACTCTCCAGGCTGTGCTCCAAGGTAATCCATTTGAACCCCTCCTCTGATCTGTTTGCCTCCTTAAAATTCATAAGGAAATGAAATTGTTATATTGACAAAGCTTTTATCCCAGGTACAAAACAATCAAATCAAGAAAAACTGGTTCTTCTCAGTCCTCTGACACAGGCCCCCCTCCGCACACTAGGGCTGAGGAGTCAGCATTGTGTGCAGAATTCAGTCACCCAACCCAAATTAGGAAGTACTTCCCACAGAACTGTGTGAAACTTGAGTGACCTGGGAGAAAAGTCCCTCCATACAAGAATAGTACCTTGTCAAATAATTAACTACTCTGTCTTTATACCTTTAAATTCTAAAGTCATTTTTGCATGCAACACCTCACTTTAGAAGGTAATTTCCCAGGGGGAAGTTTGAAGGTGTGTACTCCAAACTTGGTAGGTTGAACTTAGTCAAGTAATGCCCTTGTTAACAACTAAGGACTTAGCTAGCCTACCACCAAGAATGAGGAGGGTGGGAAGAGAACGGTGGGACGTTTTTCAAAGTTGTCTCATTTTAAAAGTCACTTGAGATGGGACGCCTGGGTGGTTCAGTCGGTTAAGCATCTGACTCTTTTTTTTTTCCCCCAAATACTTTTATTTTATTTTTTCAGTGTTACAAGATTCATTGTTCATGTACCACACCCAGTGCTCCATGCAATACGTGCCCTCCTCAATACCCACCACCAGGCTCACCCATCCCCCACCCCCTCCCCTCCAAAACCCTCAGTCTGTTGCTCTGAGTTCACAGTCTCTCATGGTTCTTCGCCCCTCCGATTTCCTCCAATTCACCCCTCCCTTCCCTCTCTTGATTTTGGCTCAGGTTATGATCTCAGGGTCTGGAGATGGAGTCCCCATAGGGCTCCGTGCTCAGCAGAGAGTCTGCTTGAGACTCTCTCTCTCTCTCTCCCTCTCTCCCCCTCTGCCCGTCACCCTGCTTGTGAGCGCTCTTTCTCTCTCTCAAATATATAAATAAATGTAAAAAAAAAAAAAAAAAGTCAACTGAGATTCTTACAAAACAGGCAGATTTCCCAGCCAATTTCCCCAGAGATAGGGTTCATGAAATTTAGAAAGGGACCTGGGACTGCTACATTTAACAACGGTGCCAGATGAATTTTGTATTTGGACAAGTTTGGGAAAACACTACACAACTATTTTCTGATTTAATTTATCTAGCTGTGGGGCCAGGCACTGGTATATCTGAAAAGTTCCTCTGGTGATTCTAGTCTACAGCTATTCTAGTGTTCAGAAATGATGGCCCAAAGCAGTAGTTCTCAAATGTTTTGGTGTCAAGATCCCTTTGTACACCTAAAAAGGAGTGCTTTTGTTTGGGTGGTTAATATTGATGTTTCTCACAATAGAAATTAAAACTAAGGAAAATTCTTAAGTATTCATTTAAGAAGGATGATAAAAAAAGAATAATAATAGACTCATTAAGTAGTAATATAATATAAATAACATAATTTTAAAGAAAATTTTGTTTCCAAAAACACTGAGAGGAGTAGAATCATTTTCTAATTTTGTGCATCCCCTTAATGTCAGCTTATAGAGGACAGCTAGATTCTGCCTTTAATCAGACTATGTTGTTGTGGTTAAAGACTTCGCCTTGAAGTATATGAAGGAAATCCAGCCTCTTGGAAATTAGCAGTTGAAAAAGGAAAGAGTATTTTAATAGGCTTTTCAGATAATTGTGGAGATCCTTCTTTGACACAACACCAAAATTCACTAAGTGCTAACTTCATAAAGATTTTTTGTTATGTGAAGTCTGAAAATGTCAGTGAACTTTTCATGCCCTGTTCCTCTAAAATCCATTAGTGTATCTTACATTTTGAATGTATCTTTTACTCATGCATGATTTTGTAGTATGTGTTGGTCATTTGAAAAACTACTGGTTCACTGAGTTTTGTAGCTCTTTCAAATGCTGGCACATTACATAAGATCAAAAATCACATTTATTAATATCACAGTTTCAACAGAAAGACTTTAAGTATTAGGAAGCTGCCTAGATCTGAATAGTGGATCAAATTTTCTAAAATTTTAATTTCCATTTGAAAACTTGAATTTTTATCATAGGCAACATATACGATCAGTTGTTTTCCTCGAAGTGACAGAGTCTATTCATTTTCCAGAAAATGTCTGCCAAAATTCCAAGTCTGGATAGCCATAGTTTGTCCATTGTTCTTTCATGTAAGAATGGTGTTTCATGAGAAAAGCTGCTAACTCAGCTTGCAGCTCCCTCACAGACTTTTCCCGGAGGAATCAATACTGCTTCCATATGCAGCAAAGTGCTTTATGTGTACTTCATGTTTCATTCCATGTAATTTTTAAAAATCTACTCAAGGGTCAAGATTTAATAAAATTAATCTTTTGCGCAGCTTCATCAAGGACATTCTTGAATTCAACAACTTTTTTTTTTTTTTAATCTGTGATCGTGTGGTAGGAAAGAATAAAATGACTACTAATAGAGCAGGGTGCCCCTGCCTCGATTTGTGCTAAGGAGCCAGAATTTTTTTTTATTGTTTTGCACATTCAGTGCAAATGTCAATAGAGTGAAAAAGGCAGATAGCCTCTTAGTAGTATTACAAAAACGACCTCCTGGTCTCCCTGGAAGGGTCTTGGGGACCGTACTTTGAGAACTGCTGACCTAGAAGACCAGAGAGCAGTGTTAGTAGGGGATTTGGGTAGGGCGAGTTGAGCATTCATTTACATTTATATTGCTGAGACTAGAATATCTACCGTACATGTATTTCGTTATTTTATTTAAGCCTCACAGTAACATTCGCACCGTAGATAGCATTATTCCCATTTCACAAATAAGGAAATTGAAGCTCAGAAAGGTTTAGTAATTTTCTAGATGAAGCAAGGATCAGGAATTTAGATGAAAATCTAGATCTTGGTGATTTTAAGCTTGTTCTCTTGCCCTTCCTTCTATTGAACTATTCTAGGTTTGAATGACAGGTATAAGACTTAATGAACACTTACTAAAAACTATTCTCATAAAAAAATATAACTAAAAACCATTCTCAAAACTTGAAATGTATTAGCTTATTTCATCCTCCCAACAGGGCCCAGATTAGCCTTATTTTACATGTGAGGAAACAGAGGCCTAGGGAAGTTGCTTAGCTTTTCCAGAGACACAGAGTTAATAACTATGGAGCTAGGATTTTAACTCAAGAAGACTGACTTCCGGAACCGTTTTTGCTGGGGCACCTGGCTGGCTCAATCAGTTAAGCATCTGACTCTTGGTTTTGGCTCAGGTCATGATCTCAGGGTGGTAAGATTGAGCCCTGAGTTGGGCTCTGTGCTCGTGCTCAAGGCAGTGTGTGCTTGAAGGTTCCCTCCCTCTCCATGTCCCCCCAACTCACTCTTGTGCTCTCTTCCTCTCTCTCTAAAATAAATCTTAAAATAAATCTTAAAAAAACAAAAACAAAAACAAAAACATATTACTAAAACATCCCCTAATTAAAAACATGGAAAAACCTAAAATTATATATATGAAACAAATACATGAAACAAATGCTTTCACCTCTTGGCGTATAAAATAGCATGTGATCAAAAGGTCTTGGTTTATATGTTTCATTTCCTCAAGGTGAAGCAAAAGCATGTGTAAAAAAACCTTAAGTGTCTGGAAATTTAGGCAAGAAGTTAATTCACATAAATCACTTTGAGTCCTATAAGGAGCATAGTTCAGTTTACATTTCAGCTTTTCAAGATCAGGATGTGGTGACCCAGTGTGCAGATGGGAAAATGCTGTGGTCTCTGTCATACTGAGCATATGACAGACACCCGTTGGAGAGCACACCTGTTCCTGGAGAAGACCAGGGCACTGGAACAATCATGGGTGTAACAAGAGAACCATTTCCTTTACCATTTACCACCTCAAGAATTAGTCGTCTTGGGGTTTATTTCCTTTTTCTAAAAATAATGGCGGCAGTCTTATTACTCAGTCCAGTGAAATGGCTTTCTGTATTAACTTCCAAGAGCAGAGCTCTTTTTTCCAAAGTGGAACTCCCCTTCTCCAGCCAATGGGAGACCCCTTCACCTAGAAAGAAAGGTCCTTTGTTTTTATCTATGAAAAAGCATACAAATGCTGCCCCCTGCTTGCTCCTTCCATCCCTGTGTGCTCAAGAAAATGTCTCCCTCGGGAACAGGTCTTCTGCCAACCTTCTTGCTTTCCCAAGTCAAAGCAGGGCAGGGCGGAGAGTCTCTACAGGCCAGGACGGGCCTGTGGGGGCAGGAAAGCCTCCTAGAGTGGGTGGCATCTACCTGCAAGAAAGCAGGGAAGACAAGATCTTGTTCGGTAACTAAGAACCAACAACTTTTCCACTGCCGCTCTTCCTCTCCTTCTACTTGCCCTCCTCCCCGCGAGGTTTCAGTCTCTGCTTATCACCCACAGGAATTCCCCAGTCCTATGGAGGAGAAAGGAAAAGATAACGGACCTGTCCAATCTACAGGAACTTTTCTTCCCCAGGCTCATCTCTTCCCTCCTGCCCACTGCGGCCCCTCAGCTCCAAACTTAACGCAGCCTTCTCCCTCCTAAAGCCTTCCCACTCCCATTAGAGTCTTTACTCCCCAACCCAAGAATTCCAGTCCCTCACCTGAAGCTAGGAACCGGAAGGATGTACTCGCCCATTTAGAGCTGCCTCGAGAGGTCAGAAAGCTCTTTATCCCAGAAGTATTGCTACACCTAGTGGTTCTGATCTATAGTTCTCTTCACAGAGACTCCACTTCCGTTCTGCTGAAATGAGCTGTTCCTCCCTAGCCTGGGAACCTAACCACATTTCTGTCTACTCATTTATTTTTTCTCGTTAGTTCTATTCCGTATATCTTTTGAACACAGAGCTTGTCCTAAGCACTGTTTTAGGCTTGGTACAAAACAGTCCCGACTTGCATAAAGGAGACCAGTCCGCTGAGGCAGCTGGAGGGCTATCCCAGGGCGTAAGCAGAAATCCCTGCCCCAACCCAAGAATTTTAACACAAAGTAGAGTCTGGGCCCTTAGAGGGTTGACAGAAGACCTGCTCCCTTAGAAAACATGGAGCAGCCATTAATTCTCCAAGTCTTCACCCCTCTCGGGAAAGAACAGAATCTGTGAAAAGTGGAAGCTCTAGCACTGTGCTACGAAGTGAGTGAGGGTCTTGTCTCCCTGGGAGGACAGGAAAAGAGCCTCAGGAGAGGGGAGGTTGATTCCTCCGTGGCTTTGTCCCAGCATGGGAAAGAAGGCCGCTCAAGCGGGGCCTCACAAAGCAGGCGCAGGCCGGCCCTGAGAGTCCCCTCACATCAGGGCGGCCCTGTTTTGGAAGCCAGGATAGCAAGAGGCACGAGAACCAACTTCAGACAGCAGCTGGAATAGACGGGCCGTGAGGATGCGCTATGGAGCTTAAGTTGGGGGTTGCAGCTAAGTAGGAATTTGCCCTTTCCCTATACGTGTAGAACAAAACCACCGATTTCTCAGGATTTCAGTAGTTCTTGTTCATTCTTCTCCCCAAATCTCTCTTTGCCTTCCTATCTCTAGTGCCACTCCCGTTCTCTCCAGCCTCCTCTCTTCCCAGCTAGAAAGGGGCAGCTCCTTCCCCACCATTCCACAGCCTCTGGCCAGGTCTTACCACCCACTCCATAGTTCTTGTTTTTTCCCCACTCTCAGTGCCTCTTGGTATTAGCAGTTGTCAGTCTCATTCAACAGACATTAGCTTCTCTTAAGTTGTTTATTATTTATTTACTTGAGAGAGAGAGCAAGCATGCTTGTGGAGGGAAGAGCAGAAGGAGAGAGACAAACAGACTCCATGCTGAGCACAGAGCCTGATGTGGGGCTTGATCTCACAACCCAGATAAATGACCTGGGCCAAAATCAAGGGTCAGAGGTTTAACCAACTGAGCCACCCAGGCGCCCCTCTCTCAATTTGTTTACCGTCTTAGTTGTACTCGAAAACAGATAGCCTCAACTTTATTCTTGCCACCTAGCCAAAACATTGACAATTTCGTGAATTGAAATGTGATAGATCTCCAAGATCTGGTGTAAGTTACAGAAGCAAGATGTTGTGTAAGGTTTGGGGTGTACTACCATTTGTGGGGGAAAAAATAGGTATATTTCTAAATACATATATTATCTCTGGGAGGGTATAGAAAAGCTATATACCCTTTGGTGACTTTTGAAGCTTGTATTATGTTTCTGTTACCTTTTCTACAGAAGAGAGTAAATCTTTAGAAACGTTATAGTGTGTGAGGCAAGTTTTTTTCCACTCAGTTATAAGCAAGATTATTAAGAAAGAGGTTTGTTTGCATAAGGGTAGCCATCAAAAAATTAACAGTGATTATCTTGAAAAGGTGTTCTTCCCCTCCTTTTCTGCTTATTTGAGGTTTCTATGATTTATTTATTGAAAAATAATAAATTGGGGCACCTGGGTGGCTCAGTCATTGGGTGTCTGCCTTTGGCTCAGGTCATGATCTCGGGGTCCTGGGATTGAGCCCCGCATCAGGCTCCCCGCTTGGCAGGGAGCCTGCTTCTCCCTCTGCCTGCCCCTCCCCCCACTTGTGCTCTCCCTGTAGCTATCTCTCTGTCAAATAAATAAATAACATCTTTAAAGGAAAAAGAAAAATGATAAAGTGGAAAATCAAGTGAGCATGCACAGGGGCAGGGAGTAAATGAGAAATCTTTGTACTTTCTGCTTAATTTTGTTGTAAACCTACAGCTGCTCTAAAAAACAAACTCCTGGGGCGCCTGGGTGGCTCAGATGGTTAAGTGTCTGCCTTCAGCTCAGGTCATGATCTCAGGGTCCTGGGATCGAGCCCCGCATTGGGCTCCCTGGTCAGTGGGGAGCCTGCTTCTCTCCCTCTCTGTCTGCCTCTCTGCCTACTTGTGATCTCTCTCTCTGTCAAATAAATAAATAAAATCTTAAAAAAAAAAAAAACTCCTGAAAACATGATTGGAATATTGCCATATATCAAAGATGAAATTATAGAAATTCAAGGTGCAGGAAAAAAGACAGGGAAAGAGACTGTTAACAGAAATGTATCAGACACATTGCCATGTGTATCTTTCTAATAGTTGCCCGTTTAAGGCTTGAACTATTTTCTATTATTTATCCCCTTCCTATTACAAATCATGTGCCTCATTTCTTATTATAAATACACACCCACAAGGCAGAGCTTTGCGTCTGTCCAGACATCCTCAAACCTCTGAGATCCAAGACCTGGGAGCCCCCTCAGGTTATTCTTATTTCAAGACCCCCTAGGACATCCCTAATACCTGGTGTACACATACCTTCAGCCCACTCCCTAGACTGGGACAAGTTCTGGTTTCGAGAACTGCATCTCCTCCATTTGATTGTACCTTCATCAAAGCACCCTATCCAAGAAGTCAAGGATTCCAGTACACCCCCTTCTTTGTCTTCTGAAATAACATGTCACCCCTAGAACCAAGGTAACACTTGGCATTTGCACGTGCCCTCACCCTTGGCACTGCCATGTTGCTCCTACGTGCTCTCTCTCTCTTGTCTTCTATATCATTCCTTCCTTATCTACTCAGTCGTTGCCATCTTGGGTATTTTTTTTTTACCTTAATCTTTGTGGCAGAGGCTGGGAGAGAGCTCCTACCATCAAGCAACTATTTGTGTTTGACTTCCCAGTTACAGACTTGCCAAGGTTGAGTCATAAATAGTTTTGAGTCAGAATATCATAAATACTTGAGTAGAGAAATTATTTAAAAGGTGCTACTGGAGTAATTAGTTATGGCCAAATCCTTGGGGAAAATTTGACAGGTGAATAAACATGGGAGCTGAGTCAGGAAGAATAAAGAAGCAATCTCCAAGTAGAAATTGGTAAAAGAATATTCCAAGGAGAAAGAGCAGCATGGGTTAAATTAAGGAGATATGAAAACTGATGCACATTGAGGGAATAGCCAATAATTGACTTAGTGAGAGCACAAAGACCCGGAGGTGGTGGGATAAGGGGAGGGTGAATGGAAGAGAAACAGAAGGGGAAGGGTCAAGAAAGTAGGGTAGGTACCCTCACTGGGAAGGACCTAGCAGCGTGTGGAGCCATGACTCTAGCCTTCACTTGAGTTGGGGGTCAGGCTTACCTGATGAATTGGTACGACCAAGACGACTTGTAGAAGGATACCATCGAGGAATGAAAAGGCAGCATGATGTTTGTCCCCGCTGCGGATTCCTTGTCCCTGAACTCATGACCTACCATTGAGAATATGGCCTGTAGCAAGAAGCTGAGGCACTGGTTTTGAAAGGAAATGTTGGTACAGAGGTACAAGGAGGTCTGGGTCAATGTCCAGGAGATAAACGTTGACTGGGAGAGAGTGGACGTTTTCCCCACTTCTGCATGTAAGAATCACCTGGCTTTGGTACTTCAGAGATAACAGAAAATGCGATGGTATGTTGATACCTTGAGGGTTACAGCACGAAAAGAGTTCACTTGATGCAAACAGCAATATTATCATGGAGTGGGGACCTCCCCATATGTGGTAGGATCTAGGTACCAACCTGCAATGTCTTTGTGGGCAACAGATCTCCACAAGAGTACTAAAGAGAAGACTTTAAGATGACAGGTGGTAAGCTTATGTGAGGCCCCAGTCAAGACTCGAAAAATGAATGTACATTTAAGATGGCAGAAGGGATGCTGGAAGCCTTCACTCAGCAGGAGAGGCGGAGCTAGTGCAGTCTGAGGTAACGAGGTGATGCCTAGCAGAGCAGGTAGAAACCATGGCGGTGGAAGTCACATGTGCAACAGGCGGGCCACTACCGGTACGCAACGACGTCCGAGACCGCTCTGCGTCCAGCACAGCCTGCTGACAGGAGAACAACTGTCCACTGGCACACATACTCAGGAGAAATCATAAGTAAGAGTTTGTTGTTTTAAACCATGAAGTGTTGCCATGGTTTGTTACGTAATAAAAACGAACCAATACAGCCCCGAGATGAGAATCAGTGGGAACAGCTGCTTAAGTAGGCTTGACCATTTGATCCAGGGAGATGTGGAGGATTTGTAGTGCGTCAGCTTAGGTAAGTTGAAACTGCATTTCCCAGAACTCTCTTCCCTGCAGAGTTCCAGTGTGGCTGGAATCATGACATATTTTAATGGCTTCCTTCCACAACAGGCTGAAAATACTATAGCTCTTGGGTGGAAAAAAAAAAACTGAGATAACCATCAATGAATCCGAAGACAGGAAATGCAGAAGACAGAAGCAATGGTGGTTCTCTACCATCTGGGTCTCACTACTAGGGACCCTTCAGCCTGGGAGCACCCAGCCTCTCCACACATCCTTAAGGAAACTTTGAAGAGAGGATGATATTCTAGAACACTGGAGTCTTTGTTCAGAGTCGAGAAGACTGCATCTGGATATCAGATGAAACAACTGACATGAAGTCCTTATAAAATTTGGGAAGAGTAGATACTCAACTTCACTGTAATCCAAGAAAAGTAAATTGGAACCAGAAGGTGATTCCATTGTCCCTAAGACAAATGCTCAAAGATACCTATAAAAAATTTATAGGTACAAACCCTCTGACAAGGCAGTTTTAGTCTTAGTTATTTATCGGAGATATCTTCACATGTGTGTGAAATGATGTGTGTATACGGATATCCATTGTAGCATTTTTTTTTTTATACTAGGAAGAGATTGGAAATTACCCAAGTGTCTCCCAATGAAGAATTGCATAAATTATGGTTCACTTATAATTTATCCAATTTTCAGGGTGTAGGTGTATTCAAAAAATTATAGCATTGTTTATCATAGCAAGAAATTGGAAATTACCCAAGTGTCTTCCAATAAGGAATAGGATAAATTATGATTCATCTATATAATGGAGTGTAATACAATTACCTTAAAAGAATGAAGCCATTGTATGTCTACTGATATAAAGCACTCTTCAAGATACATTGTAAAATCAAAAACAGGACTTGAATAATGTGTGTGCAATATACCCCCTCCCTCCCTCTCCCTGTTTTTTTTTTTTATTTTAATTCCAGTAGAGTTAACATAAACTATTATCTTAGTTTCAGGTGTGTAATACAGTGATTCACCAATTCTATACATTACTCAGTGCTCATCATGATAAGTGCACTCCTTAATCCCTTTTGCCTATTTAACCCATCCCCTCCTCTCTGATAACCACCAGTTCTCTATATTGAGTCTGTTTCTTGATTTATCTGTCAGTCTCTCTTTTTCTCTTTTTCCTTTGCTCATTTATTTTGTTTCTTAAATTCACATGTGAGTGAAATCATGGTACTTGTTTCTCTGACTCACTTACTCTGCTTAGCATTATACTCTCTAGCTCCAACCATGTGATTGCAAATGGCAAGATTTTATTCTTTTTTGTGGCTGAATAACATTCCATTGTATAAATATACATCTTTATCCATTCATCAGTCGATGGACACTTGAGTTGCTTCTGTAATTTGACTATTGTAAAAAAGGCTGCTATAAATATCAAGGTGCATGTATCCCTTTGGATTAGCATTTGTGCGTTCTTTGGGAAAATACTCAGCAGTGCAATTGGTGGATTGTAGGGTCATTCTATTTTTAACGTCTTGAAGACGCTCCGTACTGTTTTTCGGAGTGGCTGCACCAGTTTACATTCCCACCAATAGCGCAAGAGGGTTCCCCTTTCTCCACATCCTCACCAACACGTGTTGTTTCTTGTGTTGTTGATTTTAGCCATTGTGACAGGTATGAAGTGATATGGCATTGTAGTTTTGATTTGCATCTCCCTGATGCTCAGTGATGATGAGCATCTTTTCATGTGTCTGTTGGCCATCTGGCTGTCTTTTTTTTTTTTTTTTAAGATTTTATTTATTTATTTATTTGACAGAGACAAAGCAAGAGAGGGAACACAAGCAGGGGGAGTGGGAGAGAGAGAAGCAGGCTTCCCGCCAAGCAGGGAGCTTGATGTGGGGCTCGATCCCAGGACCCTGGGATCATGACCCGAGACGAAGGCAGATGCTTAATGACTGAGCCACCCAGGCACCCCATCTGGCTGTCTTGTTTGGAAAAAATGTCTGTTCCTGTCTTCTGCCCATTTTTAATTGGATTATTTGGTTTTTGGGTGTTGGATTTTTATAGATTTGGGATACCAACCCTTTATTAGATATGTCATTTGCAGATATATTCTTCTGTTCTGTAGGTTTCCTTTTGGTTTTGCTGATTGTTTCTTTCACTTTGCAGAAGATTTTATTTTGATGTGGTTCCAGCAATTTAATTTGGCTCTTATTTCCCTTGACTCAAGAGGCATATGTAGAGAACTGTTGGTATGGTTGATGTCAGAGACATTACTGCGTGTGCTCTCTTCTAGGACTTTCATGGTTTCATGTCTCATAATAAGGTCTTTAATCCACTTGGAGTTTATTTTTGTGTGTGGTTGGAAAGTGGCCTAGTTTCCTTCTTTCACATGTTGCTGTCCAGTTTCCCAACACTGTCTATTGAAGAAACTGTCTTTTCCCCGTTGGATATTCTTTCCTATGTCGTCAAAGATAAATTGACCATATAATTGTGGGTCTATTTCTGGGCTTTCTATTTTGTTCCACGGATCTTTGTGTCTGTTTTGGTGCCAGTACCCAACTGTTTTGATGACTACAGCTTTGTAATATAACTTGAGATCCAGAATTGTGATGCCTCCAGCTTTGCTTTTCTTTTTCAAAATTGCTTTGGCTATATGGGGTCTTTTGTGGTTCCACATAAATTTTAGGTTTCCTTGTTCTAGTTCTGTGAAAAATACGGTTGGTATTTTGATAGGGATTGCATTAAATGTGTAGATTGCTTTAGGTAGTATAGACTTTTTAGCAATATTTATTCTTCCAACCCTGTGTATATGTGTGTGTGTTCTTTTTTTTTTTAAGTTCAATTACCCAACTTATAGTACATCATTAGTTTCAGATGTAGCATTCATTAATTTATCAGTTGTGTATAACACCTAGTGCTTATCATGAGCACTGGATGTCTGTGTTTTAAATGCAAGAATATCTCTGGAAGAATTCAGATGAAACTGGTAATTTTCATTACCTTTGGAGAAAGGAATTGGGTACCTAGGGAACTTCCCCCTTTTTGTACCATGTATATCTGTTATCTATTTTTAAAGACTTAATTTTCAAAATTTTTGCCAGTTTGTTCAAAATACTGCTTTTCAAGAGGTAGCCTTGACCTTTTTCCAATGGCAAGAATGGCCTGAAGAGCAAGAGTGACAATTACACCTAAGATTAAGCAAGGTGAAACTCAAATTTCTCCGGTAAAAGAGACTTCTCTTAAAAGATATTATAGTGATCCAAAACATGTACAGGCAAGAAAAAACACATAGATAGACCCAAGCGGGATGCCAAAGGGTGATATATTCCAGGGAATAAGAGATTTAGTGTGATGAAGGCATAATCAGTTTCAAGGAGGGGTGCACAGCGAGGAAAACTTAATAGGAACAATGAAGACATTTATGCAGCAGAAACCAATAAGGCAAACAAAAGGATGTTTGGAGATGGTTTGTGTTAGGGAGGGTTGGAGTCCCAATGGACAGAGGTAATTAAAACCCTGTAATAAAAGGAGTTTGGGGATGCAACAAAGACGGTGAGGTAAAACTCCAAATATGTTTTTAAAGATTTGTTTGTTCATTTTAGAGAGAGAGATAGAGAGAACAGGGGGAGGGGCAGAGGGAAAGAAGCAGACTTCCCACTGAGCATGGAGCCCAATGTGGGGCTTGATTCCACAACGCTGAGATCATGACCTGAACTGAAATCAAGAGGCGGATGCTCAACTGACTGAGCCACCCAGTGAGCCACTCCAAATATTGATAATTATGGATGTGGAATACATCATACAAGAAAAGAATTTTTGTTTTGTTTTTTCAAGTAGTTGTTTATAACAAAGGGAAGTCATAGGAACAGTCCTGAAACATAGGCTCCAATTCAGATCAAGGACAAGGGATGCTTCTCTAGCTAGTGAACTTCGGATGATAAGATCCAGGTATAGGTGAAGAAGGCATACAGCTTGGTATACAATTTTGACAAGCCCTCCAAACCCCTTAAAAATCCTGATGGTGGGCATCTGGGCATGAGCACCTAGTATACCAATTCCCCGTTCTATTAGGTCTAGCAACAAGACAAAACACCCCAGTTATGAATGGAATTTTGCAAACATACGTTTCCAGTTTTGATTGGGGCGCTTAAAAGTAGAGTAATTGCTCTTTATAAGCTGCAAAATCTGGTTTCTCTTAGCTGCTTAATAAGTTGTTTTACTTGACCGTTGACAAATAACTTGTTTTCAATGTCAAAAATAGTGGTCTTAAATTTATTAAGCACTTTATAATTTTTAAGAGGATTTTCTTTTTTTTTTTTTTTTTTTTTAGAGAAAGGGACTGTGCATGTGCACAGGGGGAGGGGCAGAGAGAGAGAGGGAGAGAGAGAATCTTAAGCAGGCTTTATGCTCAGTGCAGAGCCCAATGTGGGCCTCGGTCTTACAACCCTGTGATCATGACCTGAGCCGAAAACAAGAGTTGGTTGCTTAAACAACTGAGCCCCACAGCTGCCCTTAAGAGGATTTTCATAAATGCCTTTGTTTTCCAAACAACACAACAGTTTTGTTCCCATAGCACTTCTGTGATAAATGTAGGGTATTACTACCTAATTATTACCTATCTGTGCCTAATTTTGGAGATATAAAACAGCTTGCTCAAAAGTCACACTATTGGCTCACAGCTGGTTTCTACAACATTTGGTGGTCCCAGAGCATTCTATACGTTCAACGCCATCCCAATCAAAATACCAATGGCATTTTTCAAAGTGCTGGAAAAAACAATCCTAAAATTTGTATGGAACCAGAAAAACCCTGAATTGCCAAGGAAACATTGAAAAAGAAAAACAAGGCTGGGGGCATCACGTTGCCTGATTTCAAGCTGTATTACAAAGCTGTGATCACCAAGACAGCATGGTACTGGCACAAAAACAGACACATAGACCAATGGAACAGAATAGAGAGCCCAGAAATGGACCCTCAACTCTATGCTCAACTAATCTTCAACAAAGCAGGAAAAAATATCCAGTGGAAAAAAGTCTCTTTAATAAATGGTGCTAGAAAAATTGGGCAGCTATATACAGAAGAGTGGAACTCGACCATTCTCTTACACCATACACAAAGATAAATTCAAAATGGATGAAAGACCTCAGTGTGAGACAGGAATCCATCAAAATCCTAGAGGAGAAAATAGTAACCTTTTTGACATCGACAACAGCAACTTCTTTCAAAATATATCTCCAAAGGCAAGGGAAACAAAAGCGAAAATGAACTTTTGGGATTTCATCAAGATAAAAAGCTTCTGGGACACCTGGGTGGCTCAGTCATTGGGCATCTGCCTTCAGCTCCAGTCGTGATCTCCAGGTCCTGGGATCAAGCCTCGTGTCAGGCTCCCTGCTCGGTGGGAGGCCTGCTTCTCTCTCTCCCACTCCCCCTGCTTGTGTTCCTGCTCTCGCTGTCTCTCTCTCTCTCTCTGTCAAATAAATAAATAAAATCTTTAAAAAAAAAAAAAGATAAAAATCTTCTGAAGAGCAAAGGAAACAGTCAACAAAACAAAGAGACAACCCACAGAATGGGAGAAGATATTTGCTAATGACACTTCAGATAAAGAGCTGGTATCCAAGATCTATAAAGAACTTCTCAAACTCAACACCCAAAAAACAAATAATCAAGTCAAAAAATGGGCAGAAGACATGAACAGACACTTCTCCAAAGAAGACATACAAATGGCTAACAGACACATGAAGAAATGTTCAACAGTATTAGCCATCAGGGAAATTCAAATCAAAACCACATCGAGATACCACCTTATACCAGTTAGAATGGCAAAAATTGATAAGGCAAGAAACAACAAATGCTGGAGAGGCTGTGGAGAAAGGAGGAACCCTCTTACACTGTTAGTGGCAATGCAAGTTGGTACAGCCACTTTGGAAAACAGTGTGGAAGTTCCTCAAAAAGTTAAAAATAGAGCTACCCTATGATGCAGCAATTGCACTACTGGGTATTTACCCCAAAGATACAGATGTAATGAAAAGAAGGGGCACATGCACCCCAATGTTCATAGCAGCAATGTCCACAATAGCCAAACTGTGGAAGGAGCTGGAATGCCCTTCAACAGATGAATGGATAGGAAAGATGTGGTCCATATATATAATGGAATATTACTCAGCCATCAGAAAGGATGAATACTCAACATTTGTATCAATATGGATGGAACTGGAGGGGATTATGCTAAGTGAAATAAGCTAAACAGAGAAAGACAATTATCATATGGTTTCACTTATTTGTGGAACATAAGGAATAGCATGAAGGACATTAGGAGAAGGAAGGGAAAAATGAAGGGGGGAAATCAGAGGGGGAGACGAGCCGTGAGAGACTATGGACCCTGGGAAACAAACTAGGGGTTTCAGAGGGAAGGGGGTAAGGGGATAGGTGAGCCCGGTGATGGGTATTAAGGAGGGCACAGATTGCACGGAGCACTGGGTGTTACACGAAAACAATGAATCATGGAACACTACATCAAAAACTAATGATGTATTGTATGGTGACTAACATAATAAAAAAATTATAATTAAAATATTCGATGGTCTTTAAATTTGCCATCCACCTGTAAAAACAGGCTATACTAAACTGAAATAAATTAGAAACTGAATTAGTTGGTGTATAAGTCAGGTTTCTTCAGAGAAACAGAATATATAGACATAGATATATAGAGAAATCTCTCTCTCAGAGAGAGAGATTTCAAGGAATTTCCTCATATGTTTGCAGGAGCTAGAAAGTCGTAAATCTGCAGGGCAGGCTGACAAGCTGGAAATCCCACCAAGAAGTTAATGTCTTAAGTTGGAAGGCCAACTGGAGGCAAAATTCCTTCCTTCAAGGTGGTTTTTTCTCTTAAGACCTTAAACTGATTGGACGAGGCCCACCTACATTATGGAGAATAATCTACTTTACTCAAAGTCTAATTATTTAAATGTCAACCTCATCTAAAAAATACCTTCAGCAACGTCTTTGTTAGTATTTGGTCAAACAGTTGGACACCATGGCCTAGCCAAAGTGACACATAAAATTAACCATTGCTGTCGGGATTTGGAATGGCTATGTGTAACTCATATCCTAAATTAATGGCTTAAGCAAGTTAGCTTTCCTTTTTTTTTTAAAGATTTTATTTATTTATTTATTCAAGAGAGAGAAAAAGAGCACTCACGAGTGGGGGTAGAGATGGAGGGAAAGTGAGAAGCAGACTTCCCACTGAACAGGGAGCCCAACTCGGGGCTGGATCCTAGGACCCCAAGATCATAACCTGAGCTGAAGTCAGATGCTTAACAGACTGAGCCACCCAGGTGTCCCAAGCAAGTTAGCTTTCAAGTCAGCAGTCCAAAGTAACAGTCCAGAGCTGGTATAGTGACTGAACAATCATTAAATGTTCAGACCCATTCCAGTTTGTTGCTCTATTGTCCTCAACATGTAGCTTCTGCCTCATGTCCCAAGATGAAAGCTTTAGCCTCAACTGTCATATTCTCATTCAAGTTTGCAGGAAGAGGGGAAGAAGAAGAGTGTCTACCTCCCTTTAAAGACACTTCCTGGGAGTTTCCCATGTCTTACACATGTAATCCAGAATTTAGTTATATAGCCACACTTAGTTACAACAGAGGCTGAGAACGACAGTCTTTATTTTGGTGTCTATTGACCCAGCTAAAATTCTGGGAATCTGAACTTGGGAATTCTGGGAAGAACAAAGAATGGATAGATACTGGAAAGAGGTCTACCATGTACAGTTTACTACACTTAATAACTGAAAGGATGCTATTTCTTCCATGGTCTACACCATAAAATATTCAGAGCTACTCGTATGTGAATGCAAATTAGTGAATGACACATAAAAATATGCTTAGTCTATATATGGTTGAAAAAAGTAGACAGATCCAGTGGTACTAATCCCCTCACAGTCTATACTTAATTTCTTAATTCTTAATTCTTAATGTACTGAACATGAAGGTAAGTGATGACTACGTGAAAATAGACATTCCGTATACAGCTGGGTGCACTTCACAACTGAAGGGGGGCATTCACATTCTGTTCTGTTCCACAGATGTTTCTGCACTTGATCTTAGCCAAAAGGCTGAGAAGCAATCCAGAGATCTTTCTGGACTTTTTATATCTTCACTGTGGAGGTAAAAATGGCCACATAACAGAAGACTTATTCCATGTTCAGTTGTGAGTACTGCACACCCAGAAGTTGCCATTCAAATCACAATCTACGCCAGGTTTATTTCTGGATTCCAGACATGCTCAAAATAGAGGTAAGTACTGAAACTGTGCGATGCACAGCTCAATTGGTGTCATTTATGTTGTGTATACCATGTAACTTTCTGGACTCCTCATGTGGTCAATTTGTAGTTTGTGACAGTCTCATAAAAGTAAATGTGAACATACTCCACAGTTTAAGGGATTCTCTTCATATTATAGTCTATCTCATGAATCTTTCTAGATTTGTCATATATTCGGTGTGGAAGTATGTGTTGGCCACATGAAATTAGACTGTGCTACGTATTTTAAATACACTGCAAGACAGAAGTGATAATCATATCCCAGTCTATGCCATAGAATTTTCTAATCTTTTCATATGCTCAGTGCGGGGGTAAATAACGGTAGCATGAAAATAAATTTTTCCTTGTACATTTGGGTACACTATACAACTGAAGAGGTGCTAGTCACTATCTGGTAAATTCCATGGTTATTTCTGGCCTCGTCATATGTTAAGGTGGAGGTAAGTGATGGTCATATTAATTTATACTTATTTCATGTAGAGTTGGATATACTGTGCTATTCAAGGACTGAGAGCCACATTCTGTCTATGCCATGGATCTTAGAAAGATTCTTCATATGGTCAGTGTGGAGGTTAACGATGGCCTTACAAAATTAGATTTACTGCATATACAGTTGAGTATACTGCACAGTTTAAGGGCTGCCAATCCCATGATGAGTTCTGGACCCATATACTTGTGGGGGTAAATGCCACATTCAAGTAAATATATTCTGTGTAAATTTGGGTGCACTAAAAAATTTAAGAATGTCAATCACATCCTAGTTTGTGACATAGATCTTTCTGGGCTCTTCATATGCTCAGTGAGGAAGTAAGTGATTTCTATAGTAAAGAAGGGTTATTCAAAATGGAAATCTAAACCAGAGTGAGATGGCATCTCACACCTGGCTATCATGAAAAGGATGAAAAAACAAGTATTGACAAGGATGTGAAGAAAAGGGAACCCTTGTACACAGTTGGTTGGAATGTAAATTGGTACAGCCACTATGGAAAACAGTATGGAGGTTCCTCAGAAAATTAAAAATAGAACTACCATATGATCCAGCAATTACACTTCCGGTTATTTGTCTGAAAAAAAAAAAACAAAAACGGGTATTTGGTGGCACAGTTGATTAGGCATCCAACTCTTGATTTCTGCTCAGGTCGTGATCTCAGGGTTGTGAGATCAAGCCCCACATCAGGCTCTGTGCTCAGTATAGAGTCTGCTTAAGACTCTCTCCTTCTCCTTCTGCCCCTTCCCCCCAAAATAAATAAATAAATCTTTTTTTGAAAAGTGCTAATTTAGGGGCCCCTGGATGGCTTTGGCTCAGGTCATGATCCTAGGGTCCTGGGATTGAGCCCTGTGTCGGGCTCCCTGCTCAGCGGGGAGTCTGCTTCTCCCTCTGCCTCTTCCCCCTGCTCATGCTCCCACACTCTCGCTCACAAAAATAAATAAAATCTTTTTTTAAAACACTAATTTGAAAAGATAGTTCACTGCATGTTCGCTGCAGCGTTATTTAAAATAGCCAAGACATGGAAACAACCTAAATGCCCATCACTGGATGGCACAGATAAAGAAAATGTGGTATCAGGAAAAAGTCTCTTAAACAAATGATGTTGGGAAAACTAGACAGCAACATGCAAAAGAATGAAACTGAACCACTTTCTTACACCATACACAAAAATAAATTCAAGATGGATTAAAGACCCAAATGTGAGACCCGAAAACATGAAAATCCTAGAAGAGAACACAGGCAGTAATTTCTCTGACATTGGCTATAGCAGCTTTTTTCTAGATAGGTCCCCTGAGTCAAAGAAAACAAAAGCAAAAATAAACTATTGGGATTACATCAAAATAAAAATCTTTTGCATGGCAAAGGAAACAATCAATAAAACTAACCGGCAAAACTAACTGAATGGGAGAAGATATTTGCAAATGACATATCCAATAAAGGTTTAGTATTCAAAATATGTAATGAACTTGTAAAACTGAGCACCCAAAAAAACAAATAATCCAATTAAAAATGGGCAGAAGATGTGAATATACATTTCTCAAAAGAAGACATCCAGATGGCCAACAGACACACGAGAAGATGCTCAACATTGCTCATGATTAAGGAGCTGCAAATCAAAACTACAATGCCGTATCACCTCACACCTGTCAGAATGGCTGAAGTCAACAACACAGGAAACAGCAGGTGTTAGTGAGGATGTGAAGAAGGGGGTACCCTCATGCACTGTTGGTGGGAGTGCAGCCACTCTGGAAAACAGTATGGAGCTTCCTCAAGACATTAAAAATAGAACTACTCTCGGGGCGCCTGAGTGGCTCGGTGGGTTAAAGCCTCTGCCTTCGGCTCAGGTCATGATCTCAGGGTCCTGGGATCGAGCCCCGCATCGGGCTCCCTGCTCAGCAAGAAGCCTGCTTCTCCCTCTCCCACTCCCCCTGCTTGTGTTCCCTCTCTTGCTGTGTCTCTTTCTGTCAAATAAATACATTAAAAAAAAAAAAATAGAACTACCCTCCAATCCAGCAGTTGCACTGCTGGGTATTTACCCAAGGGATACAAAAATACTAATCCAAAGGGATACATGCACTGTGATGTTTATAGCAGCATTATTTACAATAACCAAGATATGGAAGCAGCCCAAGTGTCCATTGATGGATGAATGGATAAAGAAGATGTGGTGTGTGTGTATGTATATTTGCGCACACACACACACAATGGAATATTACTCAGCCATAAAAACAAAATATTGCCATTTGCAGTAACACAGATGGAATTACAGAGTATTATGCTAAACAAAATACGTCAGAGAAAGACAAATACCATACAATTTTACTCATACATGAAATTTAAGAAACAAAACAAATGAGTGAAGGGAAAAAAAAGAGGCAAACCAATAAACAGATTCTTAACTATAAAGAACAACCTGATGGTTACCAGAGGGGAAGGTTAGACAGATGATGGGGATTAAGGAGTACGCTTGTTGTGTTGAGCACAGGGTGATGTATGGAAGTGCTGAGTCACTATATTGTATACCCGAAACTAATATAACACTGTGTGCTAATTAATTGGAATTAAAACTTAAAAAAAAGAAAATATGGTATCTACGTGTGTATATATATATAATACATATGTATTATATATTATGTATCTTGTATATATACATTATATGTAATACAGATATATGTGTGTTTCCATATAATACATATAATACACCTGCATGTGTATATATAATCCTTGCATATAGTATATACATAATATATTATGAATATAATATATATGTATGGCCCAATATTATTCAACCATAAAAAAGAATGAAATCTTGCTTGTCATCGTTTATGACAATGTGGATGGACTTTGATGGGCTAAGTGGATGGGCTAAGTAAAATCAGTCAGGCCGAAGAAGATAAATACCATATGATCTCATTTATATGTTGACTCTTTAAAAAAAAAAAAAAAATCAGCTCATGGGTATAGAAAACAGACTGGTAGTTGCCTGAGGTGGAGAGTGGTGGTAGGTGAAGTGGGTAAAGGACGTCAAAAGGTACAAATTTCCAGTTATAAAATATGTCATGGCAATGTCGTGTACAGTATGGTGACTATAATTGATAATACTATATTGCATATTTGAAAGTAGTTAAGAGAGGGGCGCCTGGGTGGCACAGTCCGTTAAGCCTCTGCCAGCAGCTCTGGCTCCCTGCTTGCCAGGGAGTCTGCTTCTCCATCTCCCTCTGCCTGCCATTCTCTCTTTCTCTCTCTCTCTCTCTGTCAAATAAATAAAATCTTAAAAAAAATAAATAAACTAGATTTATCCCATGAATAGTTCTTTGTCCTGCATGTTCAAGCATTGCCACTCATACAACAGTCTGGTGCCATGGGTATTTCTGGATTTCTAATATGGTCAATGTGGAGGTAACCAAGGGCATCATAGAAATGAAATATTGCTTGAACTTTCGGTACACTGCACAACTCACAGGGTGCCATTCATATACTATTATATACAATGTGTATTTCTGATCTCCTCCTGTGGTTCCTACAAGGGTAAGAGATTACCAAATGAAAATAGATATATTCAATACACATATGCATGTGGTGCACAAATGAATGGATTTCATTTACTATGCAGTCCAGTCCATGGTGTTTTCTAGACTCCTCTATTCTTTTTTTTTTTTTTTAAGATTTTATTTATTTATTTGACAGAGAGAGAGAGATCACAAGTAGGCAGAGAGGCAGGCAGAGAGAGAGGGGGAAGCAGGCTCCCCGCTGGGCAGAGAGCCCAATGCGGGGCTCAATCCCAGGACCCTGAGATCATGACCTGAGCCGAAGGCAGAGGCTTCAACCCACTGAGCCACCCAGGCGCCCCTAGACTCCTCTATTCTTAAAGTTGTAATAAGTAATGCCCACATGAAAGTAGACTTATTCCATGCACAGTTCAGGGCACTGCACAACTGAAGGAGTGCCATTCACTGTCTTAACCTATTCCGTAGGTATTTGTGGAGGTATGTAATGGCCACAATAAATTAGAGCTATTCCGTATGCTGTTGATTGCGCTCCAGACTCATTTAGTGCCATTCACATCACCGTCTGCACCATGGACCTTTCTGTCCATGCTCACGTAGAGCTAAGTCTGAGGCCCATAAAGGTAGACAGTATGGCTGCTGGCAGTGTGTGTTCAAGATAAGTCATTCACATCCTAGTCTTCGCCATGGAGTTTTTGGATCCCTGATGTGGTCACTGTGGAAGAAGTGATGGTCACATGAATGTCAACTGGTTCCATGTGCTGCTTTGTGCTCTGCACACTCAAGGGTGCCATTTACATCTTGGTTTATGACATGGATCTTTCTGGATCCTCGTAGGCACAACTGGGGAAGCAAGTGATGGCACACGAAAGTCAGTTTATTGCATTTATGCTTGGGTATGCATGAAAAACAGTTTGCCAGGCTAAGACTTAGAAGCAAAGAAACTGAGCAAGATCATCCTCAGAGGGTCATGGTCACCGAACTCCAATAGCCTACTTCCATTTGTTATTTTTCTCAGGAAAATCAGAAACTTTTTGTCTTTTTAAAAGCCCTACATTCCTTTAAAAACATTCCCACTATTTTGGTTTTAATCTGATGCAAAAATGTAATTCCTTAAGCACTTGCCATGTTTTAGACACACTGAGAAGCCCTTTACATATTTTATTTCATTTATTCATTCCCATGGCCTCATGAGTTAGATACTAGTCATATCCCATTTTTAAAAATGAGGAAACTGAGCTTTCTTTTCACCCTCCCCACCCTCTTGCCAGCACTGCTCTGGCTGCACCACGTCTGCTCAGAGCTCCCGGCTCCTGCGAAGCTAGCACCGTCACCCTTTTTCTACAGCCACCATCATGATCATCTCCTGGGACCTCATCCGCTAGGATGAGATGTTGTCCACTGTCTACAAGATCTGGGAGGCGACACAGGGGCTGTGCCTGGAGGTGGAGGGGAGGATG
>CM052901.1:80488745-80634041 GCA_028534135.1 Potos flavus | reverse complement strand
AGCCTACAAGAAGTACGTCAAAGATTACATGAAAGCAATCAAAGGCAAACTTGAAGAACAGCAGCCAGAAAGAGTAAAACCTTTTATGACAGGGGCTGCAAAACACATCAAGCACATCCTCGCTAACTGCAAAACCTACCGGTTCTTTACTAGTGAAAACATGGACCGAGAGGGCATGGTTGCTCTGCTGGACTATTCTGAGGATGGTGGGACCCCACATAGGATTTTCTTTAAGGATGGTGTAGAAATGGAAAAATGCTAATGAATTTGGCTATTACCTTGGATGTATCACCTGTCGTCACAACTGACTGCTGCTCTTAATGCACGCGACACCAGGACTCAGACGAATGGGACCGATGTCATCTTGAGCTCTTCATTTATTCTGACCTTGGTTTATTTGGAGTGGAGGCATTTATAAAAAATAAAGTAAAAAATAAACATGTCAGGTAGGTTGTCTACAAATAAAATGCATTTAAGCTAAAAACATGAGGGGGTGCCTGGGTGGCTCAGTCAACTGAGCAGCTGACTCTTGATTTGGGGTCAGGTCATGATCTCGAGGTCGTGGGGTTGAGCCCCACATTGGGCTCTGCACTCAGTGGGGAGTCTGTTGGAGATTCTCTCTCTCTCTCTCTCCCTCCCTCTCCCCATGCTCTCTCTCTCTCTCTCTCTCTCTCTCTCTCTCAAATGGGTAAATAAATCTTCAGGGAAAAAAAATTAAACAAATGAGGAAACTGAAGCACTTACACAGCTGTTAAGTAATAAAGCCAAGATTTAAATTTAGGTCAATCTGAAACCATAGCTCAAAGTATGCAATCTTGTTAATACCTCTTTAAACTGTGCTGTCATTCTACTAATGGTCTTTTGAGCAGAGAAATTTAGCTACTTCATAAATACTACATTTTGGAAAAATGGAAAGTTCACTGACGGAAAATGTGAGGCAGGAGATCTCCAACTGTCATGTGTATAAAGTGCCATATTAATTAATGTGCTCCAGTGTCTGAGATTTCATTCTATTCAAAGGAGATTAAATTTAAGATTTAAAAAATTATGATGGTAGCCTCCCCTTGGATCTTTGCCTAATAAAACAGTCAAGTGGGATGCCTGGGTGGCTCAGTCAGTTAAGCGTCTGCCTTCGGCTCAGGTCATGATCCCAGGGTCGTGGGGTCGAGTCTCATATCGGGCTCCCTGCTCAGTGGGGAGCCTGCTTCTCCCTCTGCCTGCTGCCTCCCTTGCTTGTGTGTGCTCTCCCTCTCTCTCGATCTGACAAATAAATAAATAAAATCTTAAAAAAAAACAAAATGGTCAAGTATGACTGAAGCAAAAAGGGTTTATACACCCCTCTCAGAGGGAGCTCAGTTCACTTTGGGGAAAGTGAGTTGCTGCAGAGATAAGAAGAATGTGTCTAGAGGAAGCTGTTGTGACAGTGTCTTCTTCATGCTGGGCCTGAGCCTTCACGTAGATCCCAAGATCGTATCTCAAGACCTTTCTAAAAGCACCGTTATACGAATGAATGAATACACCATTAAAAAGTGAAAATAAACTCAAATCCCTAGGAAAAGAAAATGAATACTCTAGAAGAGTGATTCTGTAGCTACATTGGCCAACACAATTAAGTTCTAGCTTTTAGATCACTCCAGTCTCTCTGTCAATGCAGTATTGAACCGCTAAGAAATTAGAGAGACATGGTCTTCACACACAAGCTTCTGTTTATAAACACCAGATGTTTCAGGAACAATTTTTGCTGGGGAGGTTTAATTTTGCCTTAGAGTTTAAAAAGATTGGAGTAATTGGGATATGTTCTCAAAGCTGAACTCTTCCTGAGCTTATGTAACAACCAGTAACAAGTATACTTATCTTAAAAGTTGAACTTCTGTGGTGAGCAATTCCATGAATATTGAATGCCTTTTAAGCTATACAATACCAACCCTGACTATTTTTTTTTGGAGGGCCTAGGTTCAGTTTAAAGGATTTCAGCAAGAAGTACACCAATAGAAAAAAAATTTTTTTAACATTTTATTTATTTATTTATTTGACAGAGAGAGATCACAAGTAGGTAGAGAGACAGGCAGAGGAAGAGGGGGAAGCAGGCTCCCTACTGAGCAGAGAGCCCGATGCGGGGCTCGATCCCAGGACCCTGAGATCATGACCTGAGCCGAAGGCAGAGGCTTTAACTCACTGAGCCACCCAGGCGCCCCAATAGAAAATTTTTTATCTTAATTTGATTTCACCGTGTTTCCCCACTCCTCTGTATGTATGTGTGTGTATACACACCAACACTATCTTCTCTTAAGATAGAAATATAAATGGCTAACACACATGAAAAAATGTTCATCATCACTAGCCATCAGGGAAATAGAAATCAAAACCACAGTGAGATACCACCTTACACCAGTCAGAATGGCAAAAATTAACAAAACAGGAAACAACAAATGTTGGTGAGGATGTGGAGAAAGGAGAACCCTCTTTCACCGTTGGTGGGAATTGTGGAAGCTGGTACAGCCACTCTGGAAAATAGTATGGAGGTTCCTCAAGATGTTAAAAATAGAGCTACCCTGTGATCCAGCAATTTCACTACTGGGTATTTACCCCAAAGATACAGATGTAGTGAAATGAAGGGGCACATGCACCCCAATGTCCACAGCAGCAATGTCCACAATAGCCAAACTGTGGAAGGAGGCGAAATGCCCTTCAATAGATGAATGGATAAAGAAGATGTGGTTCATATATAGAATGGAATACTACTCAGCCATCAGAAGGGATGAATACCCACCATTTGCTTCAACATGGATGGAACTGGAGGAGATTATGCTGAGTGAAATAAGTCAAGCAGAGAAAGACAATTATCATATGGTTTCACTCATATATTGAACATGAGGAATAACACGGAGGACCATAGGCGAAGGGAGGGAAAACTGAAGGGGGAGAAATCAGAGAAGGAGACAAACCATGAGAGACTATGGACCCTAGGAAACAATCTGAGGGTTTCAGAGGGGAGAGGGGGTGGGAGGATAGGGTAGCCAGGTGATGGGTATTAAGGAGGGCACATGTTGAGATGAGCGCTGGGTGTTATATGCAACTAATGAATCATGGAACACTACATCAAAAACTAATGATGTACTGTATGGTGACTAACATAACGTATAAAAAAAGAAATATAAATAATACCAACAGAAGAGAAGCTATTTCTACTTTCCTTAGGTATTTAATTTATTTTTCAAATAGAAGTGTTAGCAACACCATGAAAGTCTAACTTCCTCAAACCTGAAGATGTCTCCTGAGCCTTGGATTTTTATTTCCATTTACTCTGTTCCTGAGTCTCTGCTGTGACTTAGTATGGAAACATACACCTTGTTTGGCTTGCAGGCTAAAAGAGACGATTTTTGCCATGATTCCTTTAGAGTTTATGTTAATGCATCATTTGGATTTCTGTTTCTAGCCAAAATGGAGAAACAAGGTCTGGATTTACAGGAACAAAGTTATGAAACAACAGTTTTCAAAACATTGGACATTAGGCAATGAAGGACAATAATCCCTGAAAAACAGGAAACATACTAGGTAAGCCCTATGATTGCAACAGAAAATTGAATCCGGTAATACATAAAAAGGATAATACATCATGGTCAAGTTGGGTTCACCCAGGAATACAAGGCTGGTTTAACATTAAAAAGTAATCAGTTAAGGGGCGCCTGGGTGGCTGAATGGGTTAAATATCTCATGTCAGCTCAGGTCATGATCCCAGGGTCCTGGGATCGAGCCCCGCATCTGGTTCCCTGCTTAGCAGGGAGTCTGCTTCTCCCTCACCCTCTGCCCCTCCACCCACTCTTGCCACATGCTTTCTCTCTCTCAAATAAGTAAAATCTTTTTTTAAAAAAGTAATCAGTAAAGACTCTCAACAAACTAGGAATAGAAAAGAGCATTCATAACCTCATAAAAGGCATCTATGAAAAAATGCAACTAACCTTATACATAATGGTGAAAGACTGAATGCTTTTTCTCTAACATCAGGAACAAGGCAAGGATATTCCCTCTTACCAGTTTTGCTCAAAATTGTACTGGACATTGTAGCCGGTGCAAGAAGGCAAGAGAAGCAAAAGGCATCCACATTGGAAGGGGAGAGTAAAACTGTCTTTATTCACAAATAATATATTTCCTATGTAAAAAATCCTCTGAAATCACAAAAAAGGTACTATAATCGAGTTCAGTAAGTTGCAGAGTATAAGATCAATATGAAAAATAATTACATTTCTATATAGTAGCAACGAAAAATTGGAAATTGAAATTATAAAAATATCTTTTACAGGGGCACAATATAAAATAACTATGAAAGAATCTGACAAAAGATATGTGATACTTGTAGACTGAAAACGAAACAAACACTGCTTTAGAGAAATTAAAAATAACCTAAATAAAAGGAGAAATAATACCATATTCCTGGCTTAGAAGAATTAGTATTGTAAAGATGTCAATTCAAAGCAACCAGTTAAAATCCCAGCATTATTATTTGTGAAACTTAACAAGATAATTCTAAAGTTTATATTAAAATGAAAATAACCAGGACACCTCAGTGGCTCAGTCAGTTAAGCGTCTGCCTTCAGCTCAGGTCATGATCCTGGGGTCCTGGGATCGAGCCCCACATGGGGCTCTCTGCTCACTAGGGAGTCTTCTTCTCCCTCTCCTCTGCCTCGCCCCTCCACTTGTGCTCCCTCTCTCACAAGTAAATAAAAAAATAAAATACAAATAACCTAGAATACTCAAAACAACTTGCAAAAAGAGGAGAAAAGTTGGAGACCTTTATCACTTGAATTCAGGACTTATAAAGTTGCAGTTGGTATTGGTGTAAAGATTCATAAACATATCAACTGATGAGGACAGGGAATCCATATATAGATGCCCATACCTACTAAGATGGCCAGTTGATTTTTGACATAGGTGCCATGGCAACACAGCACAGAAAGATTTGTTTATTCAACAAATTGTGCTGGAACAGTTGGATATCTTTATGCAAAAAAGCAAACATCATACGTCACATCATGTACTAAAAATTAGCTAAAAATGGATCAGAGACACAAATGCAAAACCTATACTATAAAACTTCTAGAAAAACATGAAATAAAATATCTGTGACATTAGGTGTTGATTTCTTAGATATGACACAAACTGTGATACATTAAAGAAATAATAAATTGGACTTCAATTAAATTAAGAACTTCTGTTATTTAAAAAACATTATTAAGAGAATAAAAAGACAAACTTTCCCAGATTGGGAAAGAATAGATGTAAATTACATATCTGATAAATAATTAGTATCTAGAATATGTATCGAACTCTTAAATCTCGGGACACCTGAGTGGCTCAGTGGGTTAAACGTCTGCCTTCGGCTCAGGTCATGATCCCAGGGTCCTGGGATCGAGTCCCACATCAGGCTCCCTGCTCAGCAAGGAGCCTGTTTCTCCCTCTTCCTCTGCTCCTCCCCCTAGCTTTGTGCTCTCTCTCTCTCTCTCTCTCTCAAATGAATAAAATCTTCATTAAAAAAGCTCTCAAATCTCAATAATATGAAAACAACCCAATTTAAAAATGGGCAAAAAAAATTGAATCAATACTTCATCAAAGAAGATAAATGGGTGTCAAGCATACTAACAGATGTTCAACATCATTAGTTCAAGGAAATGCAAATTAAAATCATCAGGAGCTACTACTACACACCTATTACAATATCTATAATTCAAATGGCTTACCATACCAAGTTTTGGCAAGGACGTGGAGCCACTGGAACTCTTCCCGTGTATGTAAAATAGTGCAATCACTTAAGAAAAGTTAACAGTTTATCAGATAGTTAAACATATGCCAGCATATGATTCAGTTATTCCTCTTCTAGTTACTTGTCCAATGAAAGAAAAATAAAAGACTACATCCACATGAAGACTTGGATATAAATGTTCATAGCAGCTTTATAAACACTAGAAATTTCCCAAATGTCCATCAATGAATGAACTTAAAAAATTGTGATGTATCATGTGGTGGTATATTATTAAACAGTAAAAAGGAGGGGCGCCCGATGGGCTCAGTGGGTAGAGTATGCAACTCTCGATCTTGGGCTTGTGAGTTTGAGCCCTACATTGGGTGTGGAGATGACTTAAAAATAAAATACTAAAAAAAAAAAACAATAAAAAGGAATGGGCTAGTGGTACATACAGTAATAAGGATTAATCTCAAAATACCTTTTCTGTATTAAAAAAGCCAAACAGAAATGAGAATGTACTACATGATTCTACTTGTATAAAACTCTGAAATATGCAAACTAATCACCAGCAACAAAAAATACACCGGTGCTTGCCTGGGGAAAGGGGATGAAGAATGCAGGAGGGAAAGATTACAAAGGGATATGAAGAAGCTTTGGGGAGTGAAATATTCTTTATCTTTTTTTTAAAGATTTTATTTATTTGAGAGGGAGAGAGAGAGAGAGAGTGAGCGCATGCAAGAGCAGGAGGTGGGAGAAGCAGGCTCCCTGGCGTGCAGGGAGCCTGATCTGAGGTCTATCCCAGGACTCTGGGATCATGACCCAAGCCGAAGGCAGATGCTCACCTGACTGAGCCACCCAGGTGCCCCGAAATACTCTTTATCTTGATTGTGGTGATATGTATACATCTGTCAAAAGTCATCAGATTGTACCCTTTAAGTATGTGAAGTTCATGGTATGTTACTTACAGCTCAGTAAAACTGTTTAATAATTACTTTTTATTCTGCAATAAGTTAGCTTGCTGTATCCATTTTTTAAGACTTACTTATTTTAGAGAGAGAGAGCACGAGCAGGGGGAGGAAGAGAGGAAGAGGGAGACAAGCAGATTCCCACTGAGCAGGGAGCCCCCTACCCGGGGCTTGATCCCAGGACCCTGGGATCATGGCCTGACGTGAAACCAAGATTCGGACACCCAGCTGACTGAGCCACCGAGGCACCACTAGCTTGCTGTATTCTAAAAGATAGAAGATGCCTTGTGGGTTAAAAGAATGTAAAAATAACTTCAGCCGAGAGGTTAGTACAGAGGGGGAAGCACTTTTAGAAATAAATACTAATTATTCCTCATTTCATAAATTATTTCTACATATATTTTGTTCGTGACCAGTTTTGTTCCTCTAAGTTAAAGTTTTTTAAAACTTAAAATTTAAAAGATAAATAAACATACACATTTTATTGAGGAAGGAGATTGCAATCATTGTGACCAGTTACTATCAGATACTCTGGCGTGCTTTGTAATGTAAATTGGGGCTGAGCTTGGCAAATGTTTTTTTAAGGTAATGAAACAAGGGTGTTACTTGTCCATAAATAAAAGTTAAAACATGTTTTAGAGGGGGAAATGGATTTCTCTTATATACATTTGCCTTTTGTCTCTTATAGACAGAACTTTGGAAGAAAATTAATTTTTGTGAAATCAAGATGTATTTGATCTTAAATTCTTTAGAAGCCCAGGGGTGCCTGGGTGGTTCAGTCAGTTAAGTGTCTGACTCTTGATTTCAGCTCACGTCGTGATCTCAGGGTCGTGAGATTGAGCCCCGTGATGGGCTGCAGGCTAGGCGTGGAGCCTCCTTAAGATTCTCTCTCGCCCTCTCCCTTTGCCCCTCCCCCCAGCCATAGAAAAGAATGAAATGTTGCTACTTGCAGGGAGGTGAATGGAGCTAGAGATTATCACGCTAAGCCAAATAAGTCAGATAATGACAAATACGACATGATTTTACTCATATGTGGAATTTAAGAAACAAAACAAATGAGTGAAGGGCAAAAAAAAAAAAAAAAAGCAAACCAAGAAACAGACTCTTAACTCTAGAGAACAAACTGATGGTTACCAGAGGGGAGGTGGGTGGGGGGATGGGGGAAATAGGGGATGGGGATGAAGGAGGGCATCTGTGATGAGCACAGGCTGATGTATGGAAGCGTTGGATCACTTTATTGTACACCTGAAACTAATATAACACTGTGCGTTAACTGGAATTCAAATAAAGAACTTTTTTAAAAGGTGAAGAGAATGCTACAGAAGATAGGAATAGAAGATACAGGGGCATTCGAAACCCCTCGACTCAACATAGTGTGCCCAGGGAAGATACCCCTCCCTGAAGGCTGAAATCCAGATCTTTTTGAGAAGTCAGGGTCGTGACTAAGTGGATGAAAGAGAAGTCGTTGTGGTGTCATGCCAGCAGAAGTTGCTGGAAACCCACTGGTAACTTGCTGGGGACAATCTATCCTCTAAGATTCCCGGGAAGCTGTCCACAGGGAGGTGTGTCACAAGAGGCACGGTGCTATAAAACCACTCGAGATGGGTGCCGGGGGCAACTTCCGGACAGTAGGCGGGGCCCGCTTCTGTGCACCGCGGGACTTGCATGCTGAAGCAGCACTAGTGAAGCCCAGCATCTAAATGAGCCTGCTGGGCAAACACGTCAGACCGTGGTGGGAAATCCCGTCCTCTTCAAACACCTTTACAAAACTTAACACTGTGCAGCTAGCAGAAGACAATTTCAAGGGTCTTGACCCAGTTTCCCACTCGCAGGTGAAAAGAGTAAATTTGGACCTGAGAGTCAAGGAGGCACTAACTGGCACAGGAAGTGAGACAGGGGGAGGAGAAGAGGCAGTGCGCAGAGAGATGAAGACCTGGAACATGACCTTATAGCACACCTCGCACAAGCCCGCAAGGTTCTGAGTGCTGGTCCTCCTTGGCCCTCCAGTCATGGGATTTTGGATCAGTTACTCTCTCTCTGCAGATAAAAACAGTCTTTTTTTTTTTTAAGATTTATTTATTAGACAGAGAGAGAGAACATGCGCGCACGAGCACACAAGCAAGGAAAGGGACGGAGGTAGAAGCAGACTCCCCGATGAGCTAGGAGCCCAATGCGGGGTTTCAATCCCAGGACTCCGGATCATGACCTGAGCCAAAGGCAGATGCTCAACCGACTGAGCCACCCAGACGCCCTGAAAACAGTTTAATACTTGCTCTGGGTCCCACCTGCATTCCCTTCAGAAAACTATCATGGGGCATCTGGGTGGTGCACTGGGTTAAACATCTGTCTCTTGGTTTCTCTCAGGTTGCGATCTTGGGGCCATGAGATGGCCCTGCATTGGTCTCTGCGCTCAGTGCAGAGTTCGGTTGAGATTCTCTCCCTTCCTCTCCCTCTGCCCCTCCTGTTCGTGTGTGAGTGCTCTCTTTCACTCTCTAAAATAAACGAATGAATCTTAAGGAAGGAAGGAAGAAAGGAAGGAAGGGAGGGAAGGAAAGAGGGAGGGACGGAGGAGGGAAGGAAGGAGGGAAGGAAGGAAGGAAGGAAGGAAGGAAGGAAGGAAGGAAGGAAGAAAGGAAGAAAAAGAAAGAAAGAAAAGGAAAGAAAGAAAGAAAGAAAGAAAGAAAGAAAGAAAGAAAGAAAGAAAGAAAGAAAAAGAAAGAAAGAGAAAGAAAGAAAGAAAAAAGAAAGAAAGAGAAAGAAAGAAAGAAAAGAAAAGAGAGAGAGAGAAAACTAACTATGGTGTCTCAGGTGGGAACAAGTATCCCCATCCTCCATGGTCTTCACTCACTGGCTGTATTTCTATGGTGGCTGACTAGGGGCCCACAAGAATTTACCCAACAGTGATGGCTTGAGCAGACTAACAGTATAGTCATTTACCCAGCTTACCCCTCCCCAGCAGGCAACCAAAAAGCAAAGGAAGGGCAACGTAAGAAACATTTATTAAGTATTCTTTACCAGGTAAGCCCTTGTGTACACACTATACATATATGTATATATTTTATACACGTACATTTTACAGAAGAGGCATCTGAAAATTAGTGACTTGTCCAAGTGGCAGAGCTGTGACTTCAACTCCTCCCTTGTAATTTCAGTTCCAGAGTTCAGTTCACTAATCCACGTGGAATATTGGCTCTCCATAGATGTCACCAGGGTAACTTGTTGATAAGACAAAGCTGAGTTTATTCTTACTGCAGTAAAAGAGAGCAACCTTAACAGAATTTTGGGTGGGGAGGTGAGGCCAGGATGTTATGAGATATTCGAGTCTGGCTTAAGGAAGGCCTTTCAGGGGGCGCCTGGGTGGCTCAGTGGGTTAAAGCCTCTGCCTTCTGCTCAGATCATGATCTCAGGGTCCTGGGATCGAGCCCCACATCGGGCTCTCTGCTCAGCGGGGAGCCTGCTTCCCCCTGTCCCTCTGCCTGCTTGTGATCTCTCTCTCTGTGTCAAATAAATAAATAAAATCTTAAAAAAAAAAAAAAAAGAAGAAGAAGAAGGCCTTTCAGTGAGGAAGTCTTGGTTAGGATTAGGTAAGGATGGTGATGTCATAATTTAGGATTGGTCACCACAACGAAGTGAGGGTTTTTAAGACAAGGAATTCAGAGTCTGGTGGGGAGTAATATGTCTTTCAGGAAGTTCCCGGAATGAGCAATAAAATTATTTGCAGCTATTACCTTCTTGGGCAAGAGTCTGCTGAAACAGCAAGTTAGGGTGAAGACAGCAAAGTTTGAAGTAATAAAGTCACATTACTGAGTGTAGACAGTAAGCTCTGTGGGTGTATATGGTTTAGGTTGTTATCCTTAAAGGTTTTTCTTTTCTCCTTCTTGATGGTCACATTCAAGCATGATGTATGACAAATTCTGTTAATGAAATGATCATTAACCAATTTCAGTATTAAGACCATTCAGCATAAAAACTCTTACGTAGTCTTTTCTATGTGCTCTTTATATCCTTGCTCATTGAATCATTGTAACTCTGTAGGTAGGTGCTATTTTCATCTACATTTTATAGTTAGCAAAGTGATGCACAGAGAGGTTAAGGAACTTACTCCTGTGTACAGTGTATTAGGCATTTGAACTGGGATTTGAACCCAGGCAGTCTAACTCCAGAGTCCTTTTTAGGACCTAATTAGTATACTAGTATACTAATTATTCCATGTTATGGCTTTACAGTTACTGTTCCTTCAAATCATCTGCAACTCATATCATTCAGATCAGGGAGGTGATTCAGATTGATCTATTGCCCAAGGTTATGCAGTTAATAAGTTATAGCCTTCAAACTAAGTCTGCAGATGTCCTCACCTGAGTAATTATTTTCTCCACCCCCCACTTGGTCTTCTATAACTACCTCTTGATTTCCAAAAAAGAATTAACAAATCTATGTGACGCCTGGGTGGCTCAATTGAGCGTCTGCCTTCAACTCAAGTCAGGATCTTAGGGTCCTGGGATCGAGCCCCACGTCCCAGGGCTCCTTGCTCAGCAGGGAGTCTGCTTCTCCCCCTGCCTCTGCCCATGATTCATGTTCGCACTCTCACAAATAAATGAATAAAATCTTTTTAAAAACCCATTAGACATTGTCCAACTAAGACAAAATATACCAAAAAATCTACTTCTATATTAAGTTAGAGGTCTCTGCAAGTTAGAGCAGGGACTGGATTCTAATTGCTTCTGTATAATAGAATAAGAAAAAAAGACAGAATTTTCATGTTCTAGCTTTGGAGTAGCTTCACTAAATGACTTTAATTAAAAGAAGTGACTAAAAGTAATAATCTTTGACTTAGAACAAATATTTAACTTTTATAGTAGAAATGTAAACACAGCAATGATTTGTGATTTCTCACCATGTCCTTTCTTGCTGAAGGACATTTAACTAGTTTTGACCTATAGTCAGGATAAGCATAGCACACACTCAAATTTCCAACAATAAGGACCCACAGACAAGAAAGATAAGTCTTGACTTAAACCTTATTTGGCAAAGAGAGAACAAAGCATGGCACCATTCAATTTCGAATGCTAAAGATCTTTCCTTGCTCTTAACTCAGGAAATAAAGCTTTAGAGAAGTCACTAGAGTTGACCTTCTTTTATTTTTAACAGAATAAAACTCTTCTCTCTTCTAGTTGATGTGCCCTTTGTCCTGGACTCCAAAGTTGATGGACAGGTTGATATACAGTCACTCTGAGTGCAGGAGAAAAACAAGAGGTGTGCAACTTATAATTGCCAATAAAGATATAACCTTTCTTTGTTGTGCATTTCACAAGCAGATCACATAACCTTTTAGGGATATGTCATCGGCACCAGCAACATACTCATTTTTTTAAGTTTTTATTTTTTTTTAAGATTTATTTATTTATTTGAGAGAGTGAGAGGAGAAAGAAAGCACAAGCCAGGCAGAGAGGCAGAGGGAGAAGCAGACTCCCTGCTGAGCAAGGAGCCCGACCTGGGGCTCGATCCCAGGACCCCGGGATCATGACCCAAGCCGAAGGCAGATGCTTAACCGACTGAGCCACCCAGCGCCCCTAGTTTTTATTTTAATTCCAGTTAGTTAACATACAGAAATATGGAGCGGTTTGCAAATTTGTCTGTCATCCTTACACAGGGGCCATGCGAATCTCTGTATCTTTCCCATTTTAATCTATGTGTTGCTGAAGCAAGCACAACAGTAACATATTTAAATAACATGCTAACTGCGCAAGGGTACTTGGCTTTTTACTGAGTGTAGTTCGACTTGGGCTTTGTTGCTTCCCTTCTTTCCGCATGGTGGATACAGAGGGAGAAAATGGGAGAGAGAGGGAAGGGTGACAGGAATGTTCTAGTAGGCCCACTTAGAGAAAGGCACGCATGTGCTCCCCATTCATTGCCCCAGCCCAACGCACACCCACATTACATAAAGAGCCCCATGCAGACAAAAGGAGCTCTTTATGTTGCCTTAAAAATGACAGAAATTGTGTGTTTCTCAGTTGCCTTTCCCTGGATTTACATGCCCAAAGCCATGCAAAATTTCCATGCCTTAGCCCACCCCACTCCCTCTTCATCCCCTCTCTCCTGACATCATTTCTTTGTGAATCAACTACTGTGGAGGCTATCACCTGGTTTCTCATGTTTTTCACCTTTAAGTCAAATTAAAAAGAACATTACACTGGAAAAAAGCCTCACATCAGTCAGCAAGTGAATATTTGCTAAGAGACTGTGATGAGCCCACACCTTTACCTGATAGCAAGTAGATCAGATACAGGAAGTGCCTTCCCAAACAGGGCACTCAAATCCTGTTCTTTGCCAAACAAGGACTCTCCTCTTTGGGACAGCCACCCCAGCCTTGAAGCTTTGCCCATCCCTCTGAAATGCAACAAATCAGTATTTTGTCTCCACTTGAAAGAGTAAAACTTCTGGAAGTGGGAGTCCAAAGATAGGTACTTAAGTGCTGGCTTACTTCCCTCACAACCCGTACCGCTTCTCTAAGTAGATCACTCTCGTTCATGATTAATCTCGCCCATCTTGATTCGCATTAGCTCCATTTCAGATGGTGATTTTTTTTCTGACCTCATTTTCAAATTCCAAGTTGAATACTACTAATGCCACGAAATTGGAAGGGATGATTAAATTTAGGGGGGGGGATTATATAATTGTTCACAAAAACATGCACTTGAGACCTTAAATGGATATTCCTAACCGACATGGTTTTGTTTCGTTGTAGAGGTAATTTCTCTTATTATCTTCAAATTAACTTTTACTTCTTAATTTTGCATGGGATTTCTATTTGAAGTCAAATTGTATTCTGTTTCTTTTCCTACCTAGACCTCCAGAGATTTTGTGTATGCGTGTCTGTGTGTGTGTCACACATATACACCTCAAGAAAGCGTTCCTCACTCACACCATTTGTCAGTGAAGAGTGATGAGAAGTATTTCAGCAGGGGTTCTTGTTAGTGGTAGAACTTCCTCAGGAAGCGCACTGAGGCTGGAGTACTGCGGTGACCTGTTTTCACCCTAGGGATGTGGTTGTGTTGGTGGATGAAGGACTCCCCAAGAGAGCAGGAGCGCCGATGAGGACAGAAGGCTGGCAAATTTTTAACTTGGGGAGAGGAGATGAAGGGATTGAACAATCCTCTTTGCTTCCAGGTTCAACATAGGCACGAAACTAGCTTAACAGGTTTTCCTTCAGGCTTTACTAGACGTATGGTCAAACTGAGATTATAAAGCCACATTCAGCCTCTCCAGATAAATTACTGGCATTCCAGCCCCTGTGGCTCATGTTGGGACCATTCTTATGTAGTCCCGGAAGTGGACGGTGTCCTAACATTCTATGGTAGGCAGAATAATGGTTGTCCCCAAAGGTCCATGTCCTGACCTCTGGAGTCTTCACATACATATCCTTCCATGACAAATGGAAATTGAGGTTGGAGGTTGAATTAAGGTTGCTCATCAGTTGATGCCATGACGGGGAGATTTTCCTGGATTATTTGGTGGGCCCAGTGTAATCACAAGGGTCATTAAAAATAGGAAAAAAAGGAATGTCAGAATGATTCCATGTGAGAAAGATGGGACTGGCATTGTTTACTTTGAAAATGGCCTGAGTCCAGGAATGCAAGCAGTCTCTGGAAGCTAGAAAGAGCAAGAACACGCATTATCCCCTGGAGCACCCAAGAGGAGTACAGCCTTGACGCACCTTGATTTAAGCTCAGTGAGAGCCGTTTTGGACTTCTGACCTCAGAGCTGTAAGGTAATAAAATGCGTTGCTTTAAGCCACCAAGCTTGTGGTAATTTGTTACAGCAGCCATAGGGAAGTAAAATAGGCCCCCTATGGCTCCTTGGCAATATTTTTCATTTAATTTTTTTAACTTATTGGATTTTTTTACTTAAAAAAAGAGGTTTTCTGTCCTGCTTCACCAATCCTGCCCATCTAAAGTTATAATGTAATATGTATTCTTCCCCAGGTTTTTTTTAATGAAAAATTTCACTTTGCAACTTGCCTCTTTCCCTTAAAATTCTAGGGATGTTTTTCCAGGTCAGTTCAGATGTAACTCAATATAAAAGTTAAATGTTTATTCTTTTTATCAAAGCAATTAAAGAAACTATAAAGAAAGGGACTAAGTTGAGACAAGAAACATAAAGAAAAAGTATTAACCCATGACTCTACAATCTGTGCAAAGTCTGCTAATAATTTAAAAATATCATTAATAGATGTAAATAGGTAGTAAATCCATACTGTACAGATTAGTACAAGATATTAAGTAAAAACTTTCCCTCTTTTCCTTCCTCCATATTCCTCTCTCCAAAGGTAACTACTCTTCAGAGCTTCTCGTGGGTTTATTCTAGAATTTGTATATCTATGTGTGCATTTGTATATATATGTGTGTGTGTTTGTGTATGTGTTTATCCCACACATATCGGAGACCATTCATGATTGTGTACCTTGATTTTTTCTTCTTAATTTATGTGATAAATCTTTGCCAATGTGACATATACAATCTTGTTTTTAGTGGTCATATAGCATTCCATCTGAAGGTTATTCCCAATTTATTTGACCAGTTTCCAATTAATGAATGCGTTCCTGATTTCTTTTTTTCCTCTATAATAATGTTGTAATGAACATCCTTTTGAACACACTTTGAAGAACTTTTGCAAGCATACATTTAGGGTATGTTTCTAGCAGTGACATTACTGGATGAAAAGTGCATTTAAATGATTGTTGGCTATTGCCAAACTGCCCTCCAGAAATCACTGTATCAATTGACACTCCCTTTACTTTATTTCTAACCTTATAAGTGATACACAGCATTTCATTATTTTGGTTTTCATTTCTTTAATTATGAACAGGATTGAGGTAATAATACTTCTGACATTGAGTTGCTCTGTTTGATGATTCACATGTTCATTTGGAGGAATGACAAATCTGATTATAACAAAATAAGTAATGTTTGTATATAATCTAAAAATTAAATTGCAACTGACAAGTTCTGTGACTTTGAGAAAATCTCCCTGGGCCTCAATGTCCTCATTCTCACAATTAGGTTGTACTAGACAATCTCTAAGAACACATCTAATTCCAAGTCTACAAGTTGAGTTGATACAAGAAAAAAGGATCAGGGGCACCTGGCTGGCTCAGTAGTAGAGCGTGCAACTCTTCATCTCAGGGTTGTGAGTTTGAGCCTCATGTTGGGTGTAGAGATTACTTAAAAAAAAAATAATAATAATTTTTAAAAAGATAAAAGGATCAAAGGCATCACAATTAGAAACAGTAAATGTCTGAGTCCATTTGGGCTGCTGTAACGAAATACCATAGACGTAGTTGATTTTAAAAATGTATTTCTCACACTTCTGAAAGATGGGAAGTTCAAGATCAAGGCACCAAGATCCATTGTCTGGTAAGAGACTGCTTCCTGGTTCATATGTCTTCTCACTAAAACTTCACATGGCAGGAGGGACAAGGGAGCTCTCTGGGAACTTTTATAAGGGCCCTAGTCCCATTTATGAGGGCTCTGCCCTTATGAGCTAATCACCTCCCAAAGGCCCCACTTCCAAATACCATCACATTGGGGATTAGGTTTCAATATATGAATTTGGAGGGGGGGCAGAAACATTCAGTCGATAGCAATAAATAAGCCACAATGTATAGATGTTTTTTTAAAAATCGAGAATAATAATGCACAGCCCCAGGGGAGAGTCTTATTTATTCTTGACTTTTTAAATGTATTTTCGTATCTTTATGTTTTAACTTCTTAGTTAAATGGTACAGAGCCAAACTAAAATGTTTAAATGAGGGGAGAAACCCTTGTTTAAAAATTATTTCTTATTTAGCAACAGGATCCTTTCCAACACTGTGGCTTATATTATGAATTTTTTTGTAATTTTTTTATTATGTTCAATTAGCCAACATGTAGTACTTCATTAGTTTTTGATGTAGTGTTCAACGACTCATTAGTTTTATAAGACTGGTAGCAACATTGTTCAATTTTTTTTGTTTGTTTGTTTTTTTAAAGATTTTATTTATTTATTTGACAGAGAGAGATCACAAGTAGGCAGAGAGGCAGGCAGAGAGAGAGGGACAAGCAGACTCCCCGCTGAGCAGAGAGCCCGATGCGGGGCTCGACCCAGGACCTTGAGATCATGACCTGAGCCGAAGGCAGAGGCTTTAACCCACTGAGCCACCCAGGCGCCTCGACATTGTTCAATTGTATCAATTGTTTTAGGTAACATTATTTTATGTATTTACTTCCACATATCTATATGGTCCTAATGTGTCATTTCTATTGGGAATATTAATTCATTGCCCAAACATATAGCAGTTTGCCTAGAAATTTCTCCACAGTGGTTTTTCAGATACTTTCCAATTTCAACTAGAATTCTATTAGCCACGTATAAAAATAGCTTTTTTTCACACAACTCTGTCAACAATTGATTTATTTTTACTAATTAAATACAGTTAAGATGACACCACATAGTTGCTCTGATTCACACAATTTGAAATTCTTCTGGAAGCTTAACTTTTGGGTTTTTTGTTTTATTTTGTTTTGTTTTTAAAGATTTTATTTATTTATTTGACAGAGAGAGACACAGCGAGAGAAGGAACACAAGCTGAGGGAGTGGGAGAGGGAGAAGCAGGCTTCCCGAGGAGCAGGGAGCCCGTCGCGGGGCTCGATGCCAGGACGCTGGGATCATGACCCGAGCCAAAGGCAGACACTTAATGACTGAGTCACCTAGGCATCCCTGGAGGCTTAACTTTTGAATAACATTTGATATATTTCTTCTTACATAACTGTACATTCATATTCTTTGGCCATGCTTCCATTAGAAAATAGTTACTGCATTTATAAACCAGTATCTCTCTTGCTTACATATTTTGGGGCTAAAATTTCTGTTCCTGCACATCAGTTACAAGTATCTTTCCCACAGTGCCTGGGTGGCTCAGTCGGTTAAGCATCTGCCTTCCATTGGGGTCGTGATCCCAGAATACTGGGTTTGGATCCTGGGATTGGTATCTGGCTCCTCAGCGGGGAGTTTGCTTCTCCCTCTGCCCGTTCCCCTGCTGGTGCGCTTTCTCTCTCTCTCTCTCACTCTCTTTCTCCCGCTCAAATAAATAAATTTTTTAAAAAAGTATCTGTCTCATTCAGTTGTTTTCATTATTCATCGTTATGGGAAAACATTTCATTTCTTATTAGATCCATTTCACCACAGTTATTTTATTACTTTAATTCTCAAAAAATTACCTCCCTTCTACAGCTGACTTAAGATCTGTGATTCCACTTTCTTCTAGCTTTCTTTGTCTGTGGATGGCTTTTAATATTTAACTCTTTAACTAATTCGAAATATTTAGGATGTGATACAAGTTATTTCTGTAAATTTATTTTTCTCCATTTTCATATTCATTTTCTTTAACACATTTATTAGTGATTCACTTTTATTACTTTGTGAAACTTCACATACCATATATTGATATCCTAAAAATGTTATTCTTTTACTCTTTATTGCTACTTTATCATTCTACTTTCTCTACTTAGGATAGTACCAGAAAATTATGACAATCATTTAAAGTTTGGCAGAGTAAATCCTAAACTGTTATCTTTTCTTCTAAGAATATTGCTTGGTTGCATGTTTTTCCATAAAAAGTTTACAGATAGTCCAGTTCTCTTAAGCATTCTGTTGGGATTTTAATCAGAAATCAGAATTAAACCTAGAAATTAACTCATGAGATACCTTTTTTATTATATTATCTTCCCAAACAAGAGCATATATATTTCTTTATGTGCTCAGTCAGGATTCTTGTTTCTGCTGTTAAAGGTGTCCACTCCTTTTTTTAAGTTACAGATGTCCCTCATCAGATTAGTAGCAAACAGTTCATGTTTTTATTATCCCTGACGTTTCTGAAGCATGGATCATGCAGACTTTGTTTTCACCACCCAGTCACTTAGCATTTTGTTGTTTACACAGCAGTTTCCCATCCATTATCTCATTTGAGACTCACACCAACCCTGTGAGACAGGTCAAGTTCCAGACTTGTGACTCCAAAGATGAACACATGTAAGAAGTTAGCCCAAGGCTATTAACTGCTGAAAATAAGTCTCAAGCTCCAGTCTAGAACCCTTTCCATCTCCATTTTGGATTGACTAAGAAAACAGTGTAGGGGCACCTGGGTGGCTCAGTCAGTTAAGCATCTTCCTTTGGCTCAGGTCATGATCTCGGGGTCCCAGGATTGAGGCCCTGGTCGGGCTCCCTGCTAGGTGGGAGTCTGCTTCTTGCTCTGCCCTTCTCCCACCCCTGCTTGTGCTCTCTCAAATAAATAAATAATTTTTTTTAAAAAGAAGAAAAAAGAAAACAATGAAATGCCAAGTGTTTTCTTTGTTATTATTGTTGCTTACTGTCATTTCCCTTTAGATCAGTAAAAATTCATGAAGGTTCACATGGTGCAAGAAAAAGCACAATAATCCTGGCATCGTCATTTATTACTGTTGTGCTGATAAGCAAGGCTTAAGATCTTTGAGTGAAATCGGAATACCACCTGTCATGTCCACTTAGCGAGGTTGTAAAGATAAAATGGCATCATGTAGACGAATATCCCAAAGAAATTTTCCTGAGGCAAAAATCACCAAATTTTTCTTAGTCAAAATTTTAACGTAGAAAGTGAGGAGTGACCTCCAAGTTTTCTTCCTACGCAAATATTCCGTCATTCAAGGCTGTTATTAGGAGAGCAATTTACGTTTAATTTAAGGTACAATATTCTTGCTTGATAATTGCAGTTTCCATCTTTTACTGATGGTGGCAGTGCTTGTCTCTGTAGACACCAGAACTTTTGGAGTTACAACAATCTTGGTAGATTTCATAAAACCTTTATTAGGTCTGCTACGTGTTGTATAAGGCCCGTGGGTATTTTGTAAGTGGAAATGAGGTAAAAGTTTGTCTTACGTTAGAATATAGTAATAGTCTCTTTTTTTTGAGGGGCACCATTAGGATGTCCCTGGCCGTGAGGTTAGAATTCCTGTCAGGTGATTGTGCAACTCTGAGTCAATTCTTTACACTAGAAGGTTACGACATTCTTGTTGGCGGCCATCGCTGCATCCGCGTCAGTTGTTTAAGTAGGTTACAGGTCATCCTGCACATAGACACCCCTTTTTTATTGCCTATGTGAATGGCAGTGTGAACCTTTATTTCTTTTCAAGGATTTTATTTACTTTTACACAGAGCGTGGATGAGGGAAGGGGCAGAGGGAGAGAATATCCAAGCAGACTCCCCGCTGAGCACAGAGCCCACTGGGGGGCTCTATCCCTCAACCCATGAGATCAGGACCTGAGCCAAAACCAAGAGTCCAGCGCTCAACCAACTGACTGAGCCACCCAGAGGCCCCAGCAGTGTGACCCTTTAAAAGTACAGTCCATGGAAGGGAATAAGATACTCTGGTTTACCTCTTAGACACTGGATTTTGTATACTTTCATAAGCGGAGGTAGTCTTGGGCAAAAATTGTGAAGGTTATGTCATTTATCCTCCAGCTCCTATCTTTTCTTCCAGATCCTCTCCTTGACCTTTTGCCCAGTTGTCTTCTGTCAGGAGGAGCCAGATCTGAGAGGCAATATTTAGAGGAAAGAGCATAGCTCTGGCATCAGAAAACCTCCGTGGTCGTCCTTACTCTGCTACTTTCAATTTGATTGACCCCAGATTGACCTGGTTTCCTCACTTATAAACAGGGATGAATGATCGCTTATTGAAGGCTGCCAGAAAATAAAACAAATAGGGAAGTATTTATGTAATTTATACATTTAGGTTATTAATGTACCAAGATCTGAACATAAATATTTTATGTATTGCTCCTTACAGCAATCTGTGAATAACCCCAGGGTCTCTGCACATGCTGCTGGCCTAGCTGGAATAACTTCTGCCTTTTACCCTCAGGATTCAGATTCTAGAAGGCTGGTTCGAATTCCCCTCTTAGAGGCTCCAGTAGCCTCTAAGCCACTTATGCTTACTTCTGTTTGGTCTTTACCACATGTTGCAATTCCCGTTTACCAGTCTGCATCTCCCTCTAGACAAACCAGAGTCTTTAAGGAGCAGACACTTTGAGGACATGCATTTTCATAGGTCCAGATAGAGTATAGGATGTCCGATAGATACCTGATACACAGGGGAGAGGAGGAATAAGAATGGATAAAACAAATACGGGTAAAATGATAATACAAGACAGACAAGATGTACTCTGGAAGGTAAAGTAGGAACAGGTCGTATTTGCTTGAGGAATCCACTTCATGGGAAGAGTGGAACTGGAGATAGTCTTTGAAGGAAGAGAATAATTTGACAGGCAAACACTGAAAAGACAGCATCCTAGATGATGGGAGCAGCCCAGTCGAAGACACAGACAGAATAGGGAAAGAGCAGGCTGTCTTTGGGGGGAATGGAAAGCACGCTCATTGGCAGGGGAAGAGTACAGATAGGGAAGTTGGGGGGGGAGGGTGCGGCTGGAGAGGTAAACAAGAGCTTACTCTGAATTTGGAGATGAGGAAGTTGAAAGACTTCCCACTGCTGCTTGGCCCTTGTCCATGCCTTCCCCTAAGTGCTCAGAACAAGCTCCTCCCCCTTTCCTCCTACCGCTTCCAGTCAGGCCCCAGCCTTACATCAGGAGCCTCTTCTGGGACTATCAGAGTAAACCTCTGCCTGAGATTTCCTCTCATTGCCTTTTCCTCCTACTATCCGTTTGGCATCAAAAAAAAACCCCTCTGTTGTCATCCTTACTTGGTCTTCTGACTTTGTCACCCTGATTTAAACAATCAGAATCTACAGACATCAGGCCGCGCTGAATTTCACTTTTTTGAATGGTTACACGATTTCGATGTGATCCATACATGACAAATAAACCGATAAGGTGAAACATGATAAATCGCCAACTGAGTCACTTGGACAAGTGGTGTGGTGGGCTGGGTGCAGGAAGCAGTGGGTTTATGTGAGCTAGCAGGACCAGTCCATAGGTTTGGCTTTTTGTTTTCTTGCCATGCCCTGAAGACCTTCAATAACCTGGCATCTCTGACCCTGGCCAAGCCTGACCAAAGCAGACCCTCTGGGGCATGGGGCCCGAAGAAGTCTTGTCCTCTTAACCTTGTGCCAGTGCTTACTGTCATGCTAACACCTTGCCTCTGACCTCTTCCTTGTCGGCCACACATATGACTGTATATCTGTGTCGCCTTCCCGATGTGCACAGCAGTTTGCTCATTCCAGGGAATACAGCTCTTCCCTGAACAACCTGGCTGGCCCTTTGCAGTTTAGGGCCATGACACGGCCTAGAGATTGCAGCCGTGGCACCATACTGAATGTTCTGGAATGATAGTTTTGATCCAGAGCCAGCCACCATCCGCCATCTCTCTAAACTGCCCTTCTGACTGCTGACAATCTTAGAAGCCATTCCCAAAGATAAGTTCATTCCTCTAGCCCTTGGACTGCTCTCTTCCAGCTCATCACCATTCGTCACCACCATGACTGTCTTTGCTGGGCCAAAGATGAGTATGTCAGAGACATGAAAAGGGAAAAGTGTACTAGGTTGCGTTGCTGGCCCCAATTTTTCACCCCTACCAACAGGCAGACAATTGCCATGGTCTCATCCTGGGTGGAGTGAATTTCCCTGCCACCTGACTTTGGGCTTGGCCATGTAACTTGCTTTGGTGAATGATACCTGGATGGAAGTGCCACCGTGACAATTTTGAGCCTAGGCCTTAATGGGCCTTGCCCATTTCTATTTGTTCTCTTGCACTTATGCCATCTCCATAGGATGAACATGCCTAAGAACAAGCCACGTTGACCAAGGGGAAAAAGAACACGCATGGAGCAGAACCACCCTATCCTGTACCCGACATGCAGTGAGAAAAAGGGCCACCCTAGCTGCCACATCCTGAAGCAGTGACATCCAGCTGAGCCTGGCCTTGGTCAGTAGAACCTCAGGCAAGCAGCAGATGAACAAAGACTTCTTGTCCACCCTATCTGTCCCGTGTCACCACTGCTGACCATATCAGGGTGACCACTTGATTAAAGGGAAGCAAAAGGTACATAAGATGAGCCAATCAAAGCATCTTTTCGAGGGTTTGTGTGTGGAAACAAATTGTAATCAGTAAGGGACAGTCAGGTAGACTCGGAATCTGAGGTGTCATTTGGAGCCCTGGGCAACCTCATAAATAGATAGGGAAAGCCAGTCTTGAGAGTGAAGTGAGAAAACAGGGCATGTGTTCAAAGAGTTTCAGAGAAGAGTGCCAGAAAGACAAAAACAACAAGATGACTAGAGTAAAATCAGTTCCCAGAGGCCTCCAGCACCAGCAGACACGAAGCCTCATTGAGCTGCAGGTCTTGTGTCTAAGAAGCTGTCAATCTTGTCAACAAAACCATCTGTCATCTCCCACTCGGTGTGTGCACGTGTGCACATGTGCACACGTGTGGAGGCACACACAGGATTTTATTTTTAGCTAGCTTAAGTGGGCTTTGTTCCTCGTAACTAAAGAACTGGACTAAGATATTTTCTATAGTGGAGGAAGAGGAAAGATCATGTGATCAAAAACCACACGGACTGCAGGTGGGACCGTGTATCATGTAGCTTTTGCTACGTAAGAAACCACCTTGAAGTTGAAGGGGCGTTGAACCACAAAATGCGTTGCTGGAAGTTTTGTGGAATGTGATGGCTGGGATATTTGGGACATTTGTGATGGCTCTTCTGGTCTTGTCTGGCTGGGCTGATGCTGGTTGTTCTAGAATGGCCTCACATGTCTAGCGATTGTTAAGCTGTTTTTCTAGTAGGGCCTTCGTGGCAACGACTTGTCTCTCCTCTATGGGGGTCTCTCACCCTCCGACTGGCTAGCCCAGGCTTCCCCACGTGGTGGTTTCAGTACTACCAGAGAAGAAGCAAAAGAGCAGTCGCCCAAATGAGGAAGCTCATTCTAAGTCTCTGCTCACGTCATGGTTACTAGTGCTCCCTTAGCCGAGACAAATCACGGAGTATAGACCCAGAGTGATGGAGACTAAGCAAGGACTGACATGCAGGGGGGAGTGAACACTTTGGAAGCCCTTAGGGCAACAACATAGCAAAACTACAATGGACAAGGAGGGAGAAAGGAATACTGCCAGGAAGGGCCTGAGTGCAAGGCCCAAAAGCCAAGGGTGTGGTATTTTTTTTTTTAAGATTTTATTTATTTATTTGACAGAGAGAGAGAGAGAGAGAGAGAGAGATCACAAGTGGGCAGAGAGGCAGGCAGAGAGAGAACGGGAAGCAGGCTCCCCGCTGAGCAGAGAGCCCGACGTGGGGCTCGATCCCAGGACCCTGAGATCATGACCTGAGCCGAAGGTAGAGGCTTTAACCCACTGAGCCACCCAGGCACCCCAAGGGTGTGGTATTTTTAAGGGAATGAGTTTAGGAAAACCTCCAGTTTGCTATAACTCGACCTGTATACTTTTGGAAGGGTACAAGCCTTTAACTCAGGGACTTGTCACTCTACAGTCATGGAAACATTGATCTAAATAGTTATAAAATATACCATAAGCATCTATACTATTTTACTCTCGCCGGAATGCCTAATCTCTGTTTCCTCCTTTAGAAAAGAAGCATTTCTGTAGAATTTTAACAAGGGGGGAAAATATCAAAAGATTGAAAAAAAAGTGTTTCCTGAATACTGTTTACATAATAAGCTCTCTTATACTTGATAGTAGAGAAGACTCCCAAATAATAAACATAATTATGGGGGGGACTATTCTGTTGCAACCACTTCACTGGGGTACCACCAAAGGCCCCAAATCCTTACTTGAAATGGGGCTTGTCCCTTTAAGTATCATAACCACATAGCTGTGCATCATAAGTTAAAAGGGATCACTCTGTTCCCTATTCCTGAACACATATGTCAGCCTGGGTGTCCATATCTGCAAGCTGGCAGACAGGAGGCTTCCAAAGGTCACAGCGGTATGGGCTCTGTCATCTGTGGAATATGCAGGCATCCCAAAGGCACTAGATTACAGCAAGTTCTCCTGAATAGGCAGAGATGTCATATCTCCCCATACAGAAGAAGAGGGAGTCATGAAAGGAGAGCCATACAAATGTATGCTCTCCTCGTGGTACAAATGCTAATTTACAAATAGAGGTTATTTCTCCTTTAACTATGTTCCTCTTGCTATGTTGCCTAACTGCAAGTCAACAATTGTGACATCACCATCATTTCCAGGCAGCCAGACACAAGCTACAAAGAAAAAATTTCCATTCGTAGACTGCAGTATTAGTAACCAGCACTTAGGGAAAAGGACATGAAAGGGGAGTGGAGAAGTTAAGGTATACAGTATTTGAAAACGTAAGTACAAAGTATATATGACAAATTTCTGAAAAGCAGGGATTTGTGGACCAACTGTTTTTATTTTTTTTAAGATTTTATTTTTAAGTAATCTCCATACCCAGTGTGGGGCTCAAACTTACAACCCCGAGATCAGGAGTCACATGGTGTACTGACTGAGCCAGCCAGGCACCCCAAGGGACCAAGTGTTTTTAAAAGGAGAAAAAAAAAACCCTCTGTTCCCCATAAGCTAGTGATTTCATGTGTGCTAATATTTTACAAAATTTTAAAATGACCTTTTAAAAAATTAAATGTGTGAGCTTATTTAAATACAACAAGAAAGAATTCTAGTAAAATTTATTTTATCATAAGCAAGGAAATAGGCCAACATAAGCCATGTGGTCAAAAATAAAGAAGGTCAAGATCAGAGAATTGAAATGGCAGTGGGAGGGAAGCAGGTGATTTCTCAACCTAGATAATAAATGCCCAGTAATGCGCAGTCAGCCAAGGAACATGAGTAGAGGACAGAACCATTCAAATATGTTGAAACTATCTCTACGGGTTTTTAAATAGACTTTATTTTTTAAAGATTTATTTATTTGTTTGAGAGAGAAAGAGAGCATGAGCAGGAGAGACAGAGGGAGAGGGAGAGAGAATTCCAAGCAGACTCTGCGTTGAGCATGGAGCCCGGTGTGGGGTCGAATCTCACAACTCGGAGACCATGATCTGAGCTGAAACCAAGAGTCGGTGGCTGAACCAACTGCACCACCCAGGCGCCCTAAAATAGACTTTATTTTTTAGAGCAGTTTTAGGTTCACAGGAAAATTGAGCAGGAAGAACAGAGATTTCATATATACCCCCTGCCCCCATATCCACAGCCTCCCCCATCATCAACATCTCCCACCAGAGTAGTACGTTTGTTACAACTGATGAAGCTACATTGCCGTATCATCATCCAGACTCCATAGTTTACATGACGGTTCACTTAGTGTTTCCATTCCATGGGTTTAGACAAATGTGTAATGACATGTATCCACCATTATAGTATCATACAGAGTAGTTTCATTGCACTAAAAATCCTCTGTACTTCGCCTATTCATCCCTAAGTCTCCCCCACACACGCCCAACAACCCCTGGCAAGCACTGATCTTGCTGTCGCTGTAGTTTTGCCTTTGCCAAATTGTCATTTAGTTAGAACCATCCTGTAAGTAGCCTTTTCAGTTGGCTTCTTGCACTTATTTAGTTATATACATTTAAGTTTCCTCCATGTCTTTTCAAGGCTTCACAGCTCATTTCCTTTTGGCACTGAATAATAGTCCATTGTCTGGATGGACTACAATTTATCCATTCACCTACTGAAAGGCATCTTGCTAGCTTCCCAGTTTGGCAATTATGAGTAAAGTTACTATAAGCCTCTGGTGCAGGTTTTATGTGGACATAAGTTTTCACCTCCTCTGGGTGAGCATGATTGAGCATACTAAGGAGCATGATTGCTGGATCATACAGTAAGAGTATGTTTGGTTTTGTAAGAAACTCCCAAATGTCTTCCAAAGTGGCTGCACCATTTTGCATTCCCACTAGCAACGAATGAGAGTTCCAGTTGCTCCACATCCTTGCCAGCATTTGGTGTTTCTCTATAGCTTTTAATTCCTCATTCTCTAACACAGAAAGATTGATGACAGAAATAAAGACCTAGGTTTCATGCACAGTGGTGAGGAATGGGGCCTTGGGAGAATGGAGTACAAAAAGTATAGTAGAAAACTCTGAAAAAAGACCACAGGGGCACCTGGCTGGCTGGGTTAATAGAGCATGCAACTCTTGATCTCAAGGTTATGTGTTCAAGCCCCATGTTAGGTGTAGAGATTACAAAATAAAATTTAAAAGACCACAGCTTTAAAAAAAAAAAAAAAAAAAGACCACAGCTTTTTTTTTTTCAGTGATGGCCTAATTATTTATATATAATGTTTATATGTTTACTTTCAGAAAAGAGCACTATTGATTCATTGTAGGTTGGCTCGTTGTAGTTTGGCTTATGCTCGGAGTTCTTTTTTTTCTTCATCAGTAGTGGTAAATTCATAAGATACACATGTGTACCTCACCACTTGGTGACCAATCTCATACATTTAAGTGACCTTGGACAAGTAACCCAGATCCTTGCCTTTATTTTCTTCAGCTCTAATAAATGGAGTTGAGCTAGACAATTTGAAAAAATTCTTCCCAGTCCTTTTTTTTTTTTTTTTTTTAAAGATTTTATTTATTTATTTGACAGAGAGAGACACAGTGAGAGAGGGAACACAAGCAGAGGGAGTGGGAGAGGGAGAAGCAGGCTTCCCGCGGAGCAGGGAGCCCGATGCGGGGCTCAATCCCAGGACCCTGGGATCATGACCTGAGCCGAAGGCAGACGCTTAACGACTGAGCCACCCAGGCGCCCCTCTTCCCAGTCCTTTAATTTAAGAAATTACATCCGTATGTTTCTTCACAAATAAGAAGTGTCCCCAAAGTTATGTGTTTTCAATGGAATGCTTCCTAAGAGAGGAGAGTTTCCCAGTAAAAAGGCAATGAATGTACTTAAGATCTTTGTTCCTCTTTCCTTACATGCCATTCCTATGTGATAAATGATACATTTTCTTCCAAAATTTTTCCTAATCAGGTTTAAATATGGAGCCTAAACAACTAAACTATAGTTACCTTTTCTTTTCAAAAGCATACTTTTTAAAAAAGAATCAGCAAGGGGCGCCTGGGTGGTTCAATTGGTTAAGTGTGTGACTCTTGATTCCAGCTTGGGTCACAATCTCAGGGTCCTGGGATCGAGTCCCATGTTGGGCTCCCTCTTTAGCGGTGAGTCTGTCTTCCTCTCCCTCTGGCCCTCATGCTCTCTCCCTTTCTCTCTCTCTCTCTCAAATAAATAAATGAATCTTTAAAAATTACATTAAAAAAAAAGAATCTGCAAATGAATGATTATAATCCCATTGAGAGTAGAAAATGCCCTCATTCAACATCTATTTTTGTGCTAAAAAGAATAACCCTTTATTATCTGTCGTGATTCTGTGTACTAGCTGGGCTCAGCTGGGTGATTTTTCTGCTCTAGGTGATATTGACTGAGGTCACTCATTCAGCTGGGTTGCTCATTCAGTAGCTGCAATCAGCTGGGAGCTCTACGGGAGCTGAAATATCCAAGATGGTTTCATTCACATTTCCGGAAGTTGGTGTTGGTCAGCTAGAGTGCATAGTTCTCCTCCACATGGGTTCTCATCTGCTGGCAGGTTCAATTGGCTTTCTTAAAGCATGGCAGCTGGGTTCCGGGAAGGAAAGGCTCACTCTTGTGCAAACGCTTATCAAGTCTCTGTGTCATGTTTGCTGATGTCCTGTTGGCCATACAAGTCACATGGCCCAAGCCCAGTCTCCTCTGCACCTGTGAAGACATAGAAGTGACTTGTGATGACTGAGCAGAGATGGGAATTGTTGCAAGGAGATGGAAATGTGTGTAAGATCATGGGTGGGTTTTGTCTGCTTATCAAAAGAAATATTACTGTTTCATAACAATGTTATTAATATGGGCAGCCTTTGACACAATGTACTCCAAAGAACAAGTTTATATTTTGAAATGGTTTCTACAGCTGAGACTCTGTGTGTACTGCCCTACTTGTGACAGTTTTATGTGTTTATTTTGTATCTAGCAGCAGAGCCTAGAGTAGAACCTTAACACAGTGAAAGAAATGTGGGAGGGTACAGCACAATGACGTTATCACCAGAAGATATGATTCCATTGATTAGTCATTCATTCACTCATTCAACAGTCCCTTATAGAACACCCAGACCCTAGTGCTAAAACAATGACCAGGACAAAATCCCTGGCATCAAAGAGCCTAGGTCATTGCATTCTGAGGGGTCAGGGTAGGGAGAAGGTGGCAGGAATCTGCATCTCTAACAATGACTCGGACAGACTAATGGTTGAGAACCTCTGCCTTAACCCTTTTTCTACCAATATTCCAAGTGTATTATTTGTTAGCAAAGAACTAAGATTTGAGAGAAAAGGGTACTAACACAAGATAAAAGACAGATTTCTCTTAACATGGTTTTGTCGAATCCTAGAAAAATGGAAACTCTAGCATACCCATAGTCCCATGGTTATCAAAGTGTGCTCTCTGTGTCGGCAGTATCAGCATCTTGCCTTTCATGATTAACCATGCTGCTTGTAGAGCACAGTCACACATCCTCCCATCCAAGTCAACAACATTTGCCCTATTTGGCAGATGAGCAAAAGGAAGCCAGGGAGAAAATTAGTTACTCAAGGTCAGGAAGGTCAAGTGTTGAACTCAGACCAAGATCCTTAGCTTTCCAAACCAGTGTTTCCTCCGCTGCTGTACTTTCAGACCTGGAATGGGTGACGGGGTGAGCAAGGTGGACTAGCATCCTACCTTCTTCCTTTTTATTTATTTTCCTGGCTTCCCTTCCCTCAGCTGCTCTAAAAGGGCAGTAGGCCTGATGTCAGGAGCTGGAAATTCTAGTCCTGGTTCTGCCACAGAAGGCTGGCTGGTCTCAGACAAGTCACTTATGCTCTCTGGGCCTCATGCACCCCATTGTTACTCTGCCTCAGTAATAGTATGAAAAAGGAAATCGGAGTATCTATTGGCTGATTTTTTACATTTATATAAATTCGAGTTTTCAGACTGCAGCTAGGGTTTGAAGGGTTGAGAAGGGAGCAGGCAGGTGGGAGTAATTCCAACTGGTTAAGAGGAAATAGGACTAGGAGGTTCAGAGTAAATATTTAAGGTGTGGAGATTAGATAAGGCGAGCTAGACTCTTCTGTTTAAGACCCTTGCCTTTGCCCTTCCCTGATCGCCAAGAGGGAGCTTAGAAATATGTGTGACCCCTGAAACCTTAACTCATCTTTTGGCCTCTCAGTTTTTTGTTTTTTTGTTTTTTTGTTTTTTTTTAAAGATTTTATTTATTTATTTGTCAGAGAGAGAGAGAGAGAGATCACAAGCAGGCAGAGAGGCAGGCAGAGGCAGAGGCAGAAGCCGGCTCCCCGCCAAGCAAGGAGCCCAATGCGGGACTCGATCCCAGGAACCTGGGATCATGACCTGAGCCAAAGGCAGCCGCTTAACCAACTGAGCCACCCAGGCATCCCTTGGCCTCTCAGTTTTGTTTTGGTGAAAGGAATTTGGGTGTGAAATACAGGCTGTTGTGGGAACCACAGGATTGGTTCTCTCATGTACATCTAGCCCCACTTATTCTGAAATGTTTGAATTCTGATCCCACTATACTGGTAAGCAAATAATTTGTTGTCCTCTTAGAATCTGAGAGTCAAAAGTATGTGAGAGTTGGAACATGGTCACTTTTTTTAAAAAATGGATTTATGTGGTGGGTTCAGTGGCTTTCTTTTTTACTGCCTTCTAGAATCAAGGAAATCCTTATCTATATCATTTAATTAATGCCTTTCGTGTTGTTTAGAAGCAAGTTAGCCTATGTCCTGTACATTTGCCGGAATGCCTGTCTGTGTCTTCTTCCAGGAAATTCAGAAATACTGATTCATCTGCCCTCCTCTCCTATGCAGGCCAGTTTATCAGTAGTTATTAAGTCCAGGATTTCTATAAGCAGGCCTCATGGGGAACACCAGACTCTGATATCTACACAGAGTATAGGAAAATTTCCTTCCAGAGCAAGTATGGTTAAACTATAAACACAGAGATGGACAAGAGAGTGTGGTGTAGAGTAAGGGGTAAAGGGGAAAAAACAGAAATGATGTTCCAGAACCCAGATTAGGGAAAAGGATGGAAGGAAATGAAAGAGGAACAATAGTAGAGTCCTTTTGAAATTGACAGACAGCATGGTGGTTTACGTAGTTATTTTAGTGATTTTCAATCAGCATCTTTTAAAAATTGGGGAATGTATACAATTTGTGGACACAAGAGACTCCCTTTTGAAGCTCCATTTTTCTGTCCAACTAAGGAACTATCAAACTGGACCAGAGGCAGCAATTCTTTTACAAGCAATTGCTCATAAAATTTCAATAGAACAAGTGGCATTCAGATTATATGAGTCCAGTAAAGTGAATTAATACATACCAGAGACAGGTGTGTTTGACAGCACCAATAAAATAATCAATAGTGTAGAAATCAGAAGCAGTTCCACCAGTCAGCACCAAATTACCAGGATTTTTTTTCTTTCTTTGTCTAAATGATGTAATTACCACTTGCTTCTTTCTCATAAGAACCCCTTGCTTTCCCCACACGAGCAGGACACTTTTCCCATGCCTCTGGAATTTGTGCACCCGAATTGCAATTCTGAGATCACAAAGGCTTGTCTTCTTTTTCAATTTTGCCTCCTTTTCTCAGTTCACATAAATGGTGTGAGAACAGCATGGGATCTGAAGCGATGCACCACTCTGACTCGGGATTCAAACATGGTACCTGCCTAAGCAGGCGGCTCGGGGTTCAGCTGGTGAGTTCTCTTAGTTCTAAACCTCACTGTTTCGGTAATTTTCTTTTTAAGTAAGCTCTATGCCCAACGTGGGACTCGAACTCATAACCCCAAGATCAAGAGTCACATGCTGTACCGACCAAGCCAGCTGAGAGCACTCCGCCTCCCACCCCAAAACGTCCTCTTTTTGGTTGAGACTCAGGCCCAAGTTTGGGGTGTCTTTCTCATGTGGGCTTTTGTCTGTCTGTCTGAACTAACTCTCTTCTGTCTGGTGATTACTCAGTGGAGTCTTTGGTTTGGAAAATCGCTGTGGGGGAGCAGCCTCTGCTCGGCACCCCGGCTAGGTATATGTTATGGGGCCATTTCTTGTAAGTTTCTGTCTTGTTGGATCAATCCTACTTAACGTTACAGTGGCCACTCTGGGCATCTTTGGAGATTTCAAAATTAGTTTATTTGCATGCACAATTGGAAAGAGAAAAGAGAACCAAGCAGCTTGAGTAGGAAGCATAGTTCACTTAGTATTTAGAGGCCTCTGAGAAATTAAATCATTCTAAACTTGCTTCCTTACACAAAAATAACTAAACTTTCTAAAGCCGACTCTGACCTCCCTCAGAGATGATCTAAACCAAAAAAGCTTTTGAGAAACTGCTACAGATGTTGCTCGTCCTCTACCTTCTCCCTCCTGCTCTTCACCCGTATATCCTAGGATTTTCTTAAAGATTTATTGATTTATTTATTTTGAGAGAGAGAGAGAGAGAGAGAGAGAATGCACACATGAGTGCGAGAGGCAGAGGGAAAGAATCCCAAGCAGACTCCCCACTGAGCATGGAGCCTGACACAAGACTTGATGTGGGGCTCGATCTCAGGACCCCAAGATCACGACCTGAGCCAAAACCAAGAGTCAGTTACCCAACTGCACCATCCAGGCTGTCCTGTATATCCTAGTTTTACAGAACTTCCATTCTATAATATCAACCTGGAGGTTCCTCTGGACCCTCCAGTCGTCCAAACGCCTTCTAAACTTAAACCTAATGAAGGAGGTTCTAAGACTTCATCAGTCATTTATACTCCTTGGACCTAGGCAGAATTGTGAGCTGCTACAAAGGACATTCCCAATGTCCTTGAAGACCCTCTAGGGTTTGCTAAGGAATTCGTTTTAGTTATTCAGACCTATAAACCTGGTAATTCTGATCTTTATCAACTTACACACATGCTTGTAAGTGAGGGGAATATACGAGGATGAATGGGAAAAGTAGGCTGGACAAAGCCTTTTGATGATTCTTCTAAGTGAAAAGCTATAGGTAAAACAGAAGCTTTTAAGCTAGCTAAAGATTTACATAAAACTATCCCTAAGATTTTTCAAAAGACTATAGATTGGAGAAGCAAATCAACAATGTACTCAATGGCCAAATGAATCTGGTTTTTAATTATTATATGTTAAAGAAAAACTTTTAAACAATACTTTGGTATTGACAAAAGTAATTGTGAGAACCCTTTCCAAAAAAATTTAACTCCACCTTTGCTACTTAAAAGACAAAATTGGCCCAAATACCCTAAAAGCACTCTCCTGTCTAAGCACACAAACAACAGGGGGGGAAATGAATGCTCATTTAACAGAATAGGGCAGCTCCGAGGACAAGAGGGGATCTTTCCTTACTTCCACCCAATACCTTAGGGGAAATAGATGTTATTGGGAATGGGGTGAGATGAGGTCTCTCTCTCTCTTTTTTTTTTTTTTGAGTAAAGTAGATGTACAATGTTATACTAGTTTCAGGTGTACGACATAGTGACTCAACAAGTTTATACATGATGCTGTGCTCACCACACGTGTAGCTCCCATCTGTCACCACACAACTCTAATACAGTACCATTGACTGTATTCCGTATCCTGTGCCTTTCATTCCAGTGACTTACTCATTCCATACCTGGAAGTCTGTCTCCCATTCCCTTTCACCCTAAAGACATGGAAGCAACACTGCCAGCGTTAAGCCCCACCAACCTTCCTTTCCCCCTTCTTCAGAATACACAAACACTATAAGTGGTAGGAGTGTCTCATGCCCCATGACAGTTTTGAAATTCTTACCTATCCCTTTTCAGCTGGGGCCCTTACAAGGCACTGATCAATTCCTTCTTGTCCCTACAGACCCTATTCACCTGGCAAGAATGTTTAAAAAGCAGCTCTGTAGTCAAAAGTTGGCCAGATTAGAAGCTGGTATTCAGCACCTGATAGGAATTTTTTTAAGGCCTCTCCCCTAAGTTAAAATTAGAACTACATACCCAGAGGGAAAGAAGCAAACTGAGGATAACAGAGTCAGAAGGGTAGATCAACCTAAGATAGCATTTAAGTTGCAACGCAGTTCCTTGAGGGATTAAAAGCTCCGGTCTTTATCCTACAAATTTTGGCAAAACTAGAAATACAGCCCCAGAAACAACTGAAAATCCTTCAACCTCTCCTTTTCACCAATCCCAAAACACCCACTATTTACCTCAAAAATCTTGTAATGTCTCTGGGAACTCATATGTAGATCAGCCTCTATTCCTAAAACTTGGTGGGGGGTGGGGGGAAGTTTTTTAAAATTACAAATGTCTCTAGAAGCACCCTTGCCCAAAATCCAGCCCATAGCTTCCATAACGTTACTCGTCAAGGACAGATACAAATGCTAAGTGCCTAGTAGAAAAAGCTTAAGCTGAGCAGGAAGCCTTAACTGATTGATTCCATGTGCCAGAAAAACACTTTGGATCCAATTGTTCTTTTATAAACTAGTGAGTTCTGAATTATCCTACTTGTCTCATGGCTAAAAAATTTATTCTACTTTTTATTTTATTTTATTTTATTTTTAAGTAACCTCTACCCCCAACGTGAGGCTCAAACTCACAACCCCAAGATCAAGAGTCCCACACTCTTCTGACTGAGACAGCCAGGCTAAAAAAATTTAAAACAATAGTTTTTTAAGGTTACCATTTGTGTCTTTTTGTTCATAGGTGTTATACATGTGTGGTATTTACTACCTCTGAATGGTATGGCCAGATTTAATTTATAAAAGAGCTCTGTTTAATTGGCTTAAAGAAAATTAGTGCTTATATAAAGTAAATTCTCAGAGATGTAATAGAAATGAACCCAAATATGTTTCCAATTCATGTGATCTAAGATTAATCCTTAATATATAAAAGCTAATTGAAGTTGGTTGGTTTAATTAAAACAGGCATGTTTTTAGAGTTGCCAGCATTAGATATAAAACTTTTATTCTACCTAAGTTTGCCAAAAGTCAAATTAGCTCATGTTATCTCTGATACAGAATTTGTCAGCAAGAAATATAACTTACAGGTGATGGCTAGCTGTGTAGTGTCTTGCAAAATTTTCATGACTAATCTAAACATAATTATTAAGAACAAGTGAATTAAATAGACGTATAGGTGTTATGCTTAACTAATGAATCATTGAACACTACATCAAGAACTAATTATGTAATCTACAGTGGCTAACCGAACATAAAAAATATTTTAAAAAATAAATAGATGTAAGTAAGATAAAGGTTTGTAAATGAGCTTTTCAGCAATATTTATGTCTACTTAAATAGTTTCCCCAAATCCTTTTTGGTAACTTAAAACCTTAGAGTTTTGTTAAGTTAAATTACATGATAGATAGCCGAGATCATTTCCAAATCAGGTAAAATACTGAAACATTAATTACTAAAACATAAGCTTATTTACTTTTGACTTCCTATTACAGAGAAACTAAAGATATTTAGGTCTACTGGTAAACATGTTTTGCGCCATACTGAGAAATTTACTGTAAGAAGGCATATGTTTCTAAAAATTATGAAATGTATTCATAAATTTGCCAGTCTAAGGAATGCTAGTATCGGGGCACCTGGTTGTCCCAGTCAGTGGAGCGTGCAATTCTTGATCCTCGGGGTTGTGTGTTCAAGCCTCACGCTGGGTGTAGAGATTGCTTAAAAATAAAATCTTAGGGGCACTTGGGTGGCTCAGTCAGTTGAGTGTCTGCCTTCGGCTCGGGTCATGATCCTGGGGTCCTGGAATAGAGCCCCGCATCAGGCTCCCTGCTCAGTGGGAAGCCTGCTTCTCCCTCTCCCCCTGCTTGTGTTCCCCCTCTCACTGTCTCTCTCTGTCAAGTAAATAACTAAAATCTTTAAAAAATAAAATCAAAAAAATAAATAAATAAATAAAATAAAATCTTAAAAAAAAGGGTGGGGCACCTGGCTGGATCAATTGGTAGAGCATCTGACTCTTGATCTCAGAGTCATGGGTTCGAGCCCCACATTGGGGGTAGAGATTGCTTTAAAAAATAAAAAATAAATAAAATCTTAAAAAGTATGGTAGTATAACAGTTCACAATTGTTTACTTCTTAGTTTTCATTAGCAATTAAGGTTTTCAGGGGCACCTGGGTGGCTCAGTTAAGTGTATGACTCTTGATTTCAGCTCAGATCATCATCTCAGGGTTGTGAGATAGATCTCCATGTCTGGTTCTGCACTGGGTGTGGAAGCTACTCAAGATTCTCTCTCTCTCGGGGTGCCCGGGTGGCTCAGTCGTTAAGCGTATGACTTTAGTTCAGGTCTTGATCCCAGGGTCCTGGGATTGAGCCCCACATCGAGCCCTGCATCGGGCTCCCTGCTCAGGGGGCAGCCTGCTTCTTCCTCTCCCACTCCCCCTGCTAGTGTTCCCTCTCTTGCTGTCTCTGTGTCAAATAAATTAAAAATCTTTAAAAAAAAAAAAAAAAGATTCTCTCTCCTCTCCCTCTGCCTGCCAAACCCTGTCCACCTCTCACTTGCCCACTCTCTCTAAAAAAAAAAAGAAGAAAAGAAATTAAGGTTTCCTGGGGTGCCTGGCTGGCTCAATTGGTAGAGCATGTGACTCCTGATCTCGGGATCATTTGTTTGAGCCCCACGTTGGGGTAGAGATCACTTAAAAAAGAAAAACAAGGTTTCTAAAAGTTAAGAATTCTACTAAATAGGGGCGCCTGGGTGGCTCAGTGGGTTAAAGCCTCTGCCTTCAGCTCAGGTCCTCATCTCAGGGTCCTGGGATCAAGCCCCGCCTCAGGGTCCTGGGATCAAGCCCCGCATGGCATCGGGCTCTCTGCTCAGCAGGGAGCCTGCTTCCCCCTCTCCCTCTGCCTGCCTCTCTGCCTACTTGCGATCTCTCTCTCTCTGTCAAATAAATAAATAAAATCTTTAAAAAAAAAAAAGAGGCAAGACACAGAGGAAGCCATTTCAAAAAAAAAAGGATTCTACTAAATATAATTTAAGCTACTAGAAATAAGGAAACATTTTCATATGCCAAGAAAGTAGGATGTTATGTGTTCCATAAGAAAAGATATGAGAAATGGAGTGTGTTTTTTGTTGAGGGAAAAGAAAGTTTTGTCCTAAAGCAAGGGCAGTTATTTAAAGAGGGAACAGACAGAATCTGAATGTAAGAATGAGCATTGTAGAAAGACTGTGAAAAGGGAATCTTTGAAAAAAGATTTATGCTTGGTCAGGACAACAATTGGAATGAATGAGTTTTTTTCAAGACCTGGAGATAGTCACGTGCTCTACTGACTGAGCTAGTCAGGTGCCCCTGGAATGAATGAGTTTTAATGTCAAAGGTACACTGGTACAAGATTAGAATTGGTTTCCTCTCACTGTTAAAACAACAAAGTTTTCTTAGATTATTGGTCCACTCTCAGTAAGAAATTATAAACAAAGGTTTTTGTCTTTAACGTACTCCAGGTAAGAAAACCGAAGTTTCGAGATGTTTTGTCTTTATCAGGTCTTTGATTACTTAAGGAAACTGAATCTTCTCAATATTAAAAGAGCTAAGTTTTGTTAACAACTATGTAACCTCTATTTGCTTTTAGAATCTTTTATTGTCACCTTGGATAATAAATAAAAGAGTATTAAGTTTTGTAATTATCTGTGATCCTATTTAGGCATGTGTTTTAAAAACTTATATTTTTAACAAACTTCCCCCAATTCAAATTCTAAATGAAGTCTTTTTCAATAAATTGTCAAATTACCAATGCACTGTCAGGTAAGTGATGATAAACCTTAGGTTATATTGTATGGGTGAATTGCTATTACTGTAACTGCTCTAGAAATAATAGTAAATCCCTAAAGTTTTAATATGTTCTGGTACAATGTTATCACTTGTAATTCAAATTATTAAAGTGTTGTGTGTCACAGAAATAACCACATTTCTTTGTCAGCTGCATTGTAATGAACTCTGATCGGATCTTGAACCGTGGCCATTTTGAGTCTTTTGTCATTTACAGTTCTTGTTTTATACTTGATGCTCTTGCAAATGTGTTTCAGCTTCAAGGAGATTCATGGAAAGGACTTTTGACAAATACAGGTTTCTGATAACAAAACTGAACCGGATAAGAATTTTTGTAACTAGTGTGAAACCTGGATTCAAACAACAAGAATTAATAACATGGGCCGGAATAAACTGAGGAAGATGATCACAGTTTTTATGACTCTTCTTTGAAACTTTGCTGGTTTTCTAATGTTTGCTCTTCCAGATTTAAGGAAACTTTCCCTCTTAAGCTATCTATGACTTACAGAAATTTGATTAAATATTCCTTTGTGAACAAATATGAAATATTTGTGTTTTTCTCCCTACCTGACCCCTCCAGAGTTTAGAAACTCTCGGTGAATATTCCTATTTTCATGGCAATTATAGTTATTTGCAAAACTTACTAAGAAACTGCTTTCCCGGGGTGCCTGGGTGGTTCAGTGGGTTAAAGCCTCTGCCTTCTGCTCAGGTCATGATCTCAGGGTCCTGGGATTGCATCGGGCTCTCCACTCAGCGGGGAGCCTGCTTCCCCCTCTCTCTCTGCCTGCCTCTCTGCCTACCTGTGATCTCTCTCTCTGTCAAATAAATAAATAAAAATCTTAAAAAAAAAAGAAAAAGAAAAAAAAGAATCTGCTTTCCTTGTAACAGAACACCATTGCAAACATTGGTTATATTACCAAGGCTTTGACTGGAATGTTGTATTTGAGAGAGAAGTGCATAGACTCAGATATGACCAAATAGCTTTAGGGAACTAAGGTTGACTTTAAGGAGCCAATGAAGCCCCTTGGAACAATAAGCCTGATACGTTGCTTACAGGGTTCCCGGCAGCCTTACCAGATGAGTAAGGAAGGTCACTTCCTGGCAGGTGCAGGAACCTCAGGATATTTGGGGGACCTCAAAAAGGGAGGATTCACCCAAATCCATAGCTATTAATTATACAAAAGTCTGATGGCAAGGTATTTGCGTTGGCTTCTTAGCCTGAGGAAGCTGTTGAAAGGTCAATCTAAAATTGCTTATGAAAAGTTTCAGCAAAGCAGATTTAAAAGAAGCTATAGAATCAATCACTATTCTTGCTACACTTTTGAAAAGAATCAGGCCAAGGTGTTGAAATTGGACTTCTTTTACAAATTAGTATTCATTTGGCTATCCTTGGTGGAAATGAGGGTGATTTTAGAGAGTGTTAAAAAACGAAACCCAACTGAATAAAGATCTAATTGGTTTTATTAAATGATTCGTGAATCAAGCAGCACCCCATCTAGCGAACAGAGGGAAGCTTTGAGAAATTGTACAAAATGGAAGGTGTTTATAGGAAGAAGGGTGGGGCCCGAAAGTTATTAGTAAAAGAAAAGGATTGTTCTAGGTTGGGTCACTTTCCCTTGGAGGAAGAAGGAGGGGGTCTTATCATGAAGATTACTTCATCTTCCTTGGGGGGGGGGGATGGAGAGGCCCCACCTGACAGACTCCTTGGCACCGATGAGGAAAATTCCTGTTGGACCAGTTAAGATTACATTTCTGGATTTGCAACAAGATGGGCTGAACTAGAGGGTATTTTGCTAAGCGAAATAAGTCAGAGAAAGACAATTATCATATGATCTCACTGATATGTGGAATTTAAGAAACAAAACAGAGGATCATAGGGAAAGAGAGGGAAACAAATTGTAAGAGACTCTTAATTATAGGAAACAACCTGAGGGTTGCTGGAGGGAAGGGGGGGATGAGGATGAGGGTAACTGGGTGATGGACATTAAGGAGAGCAGGTGATATAATGAGCACTGGGTATCATATAAGACGGATGAATCACTGACCCCTACCTCTGAAACTAATAATATATGTTAAGTAATTGAATTTGCATTTTAAAAATTACATTTCTGGAGGAGATTGAAACTGAATTTTTTTAAAGATTTTATTTATTTATTTGACAGAGAGAGAGAGATCACAAATAGGCAGAGAGGCAGGCAGAGAGAGAGGGGGAAGCAGGCTCCCTGCCAAGCAGAGAGCCCGATGCGGGGCTCGATCCCAGGACCCTGAGATCATGACCTGAGCCCAAGACAGAGGCTTTAACCCACTGACCCACCCAGGTGCCCCGAAACTGAAATTAAATTAGGTATTAAGTTCCAGTTTGGGAACTCGGCATAAATCACACCATTTTGGGCCTGTGGTTTTCTTTTTAAAAAGAGAAAAAAATATTGCAGTAACACGTGTGCAGATGTTAGATCCTAGTTCTGATTGAGGGTTGTTGTTTCCCCGTAAAACTGGGCTGGATCCTGAACTCTGGTGTCCTCAAATATCTGGCTGTGACTCTCCAACTAAGGTTTCTAGTTTTCTTTCCTTCTTTTGACTTGGAGTCACTGAGAACTAAAATTGCTGTTCTGGGAATGCCTGGGTGGCTCAGTGGCTTAAGCATCTGCCTTTGGCTGGGGGTCCCGGGATCCCCGGGGATCCCTGCTCAGCAGGGAGTCTGCTTCTCCCTCTGCCCTTCCCCCCATGTGCTTTCTCGGTCTCTGTCAAATAAACAAATAAAATCTTTTTTTAAAAAAGTTGCCATTTTTCCTGAAGCCCTGCAAATTGAAGCTAGACAACTTCAGATAAACTTAAGAGAAACTGCCACAATGGCCCATGTTTAGACAGTCTTCGTACCTTTTGCTGTATGAGCCACTCAAAAAGATCACCAGAGATATTCAGACTGCAAACCAGGAAAATTTATCAGAGTGCCACTGCCTGCTCTCACTCCCTCTGAAGATGGTATGAGCCTGACATCTAGAAATCTCACTGGCAGCACTCAGGACCACAATGGTTTTGTAATTTGCTCCAACCAATAACATTTATTTCCTTTGTTTTCCTTTTGTTTCCATAGATAGGCTTTTTTTTAAATTACCTGATTGCTTGCACAATATGGGCCTAACTTTGGGAACCCCCTTGCAAGACTGCCTCCCGAAATGAGACACAACTGTTTAACTGAATTTACCTACTTTCAAAAGACTAGTTCCTGAGATATGGAGCAGACCTCTTACTTAAGGTCCAGAACAGAGCATTTAAACTCCAGCTACTGGGGAATAATACTGATCTCTGATATTTTTCTAGAAAAAAAATCTTGATCAAAATGCTCCATTTTTCTTTACAACTCATTGAAGTAGGCCAGGAGCAGCAATTGTTTTACATACCGTTGGTCATAAAGTTTAAACAGAAGAACTGGCCTTCAGATCCTAGGAGCCCAGTCAAGTGAATTAATACATACCAGAGAGAGGTTTGTTTGATGGCACCAATAAAATAATAAGATAGTAATCAGAAGTGCCTCCACTGGTTAGCACCAAAGTAGCAGTTTTTTTCACTTCTTTATCTAAATCATATAATCGCCCCTTACTTTTTGCTCATAAAAACCCCTTGCTTTCCCTACATGACCAAGACCCTTTTTTGATTTCTCCAGAATCTGTGCGCCTTAATTGCAATTCTGAGCCCCCAAATAAAGGCCTTTGTTGTTTTTCAGTTTTGCCTCCTTTACTCCGTTGATAAAATGATATGCAATAGAGTAAGACAATGCAGAATGCATAACATGGAAAGATAAATTGTTTTAGAAACATTTTTCAATAACGTAAATATGCATAAAGTATTTTTATGTATAAATATATATATGAAATATAAAACGTATGCGCAGGCGCGCGCGCACACACACACACACACACCTGGAGTTGTCAACTGTTTCTCACAGTGGGTTTTGATTCAAAGTTTGAAAAGCCCCTGAAACATAGGACTCAGAAGGATCCTGGCAAGGTAAATTCAAGGTCAAATGAGAGAGCCCCTTTCCTCTCCCTTTGCAATGTAGAGTAGTTAATGAAGAGAGAGGAAATTGCGTGGGAGGGAGGGGACACCCGAGTGAGGTCAAGCGAGGAGCAAGGGCGCATCAGGACAGGGAGGTGCCTGATTCCCGATTGTCAGCTGAGGTACCCGGGAAGGTTGATTCTATGCTCTTCCCTTAAATGCTAAACCGAAAGAACTTCCGCGTTCCTTGTCCCTGAAAAGCGTGAAAAGAATGGGGATTCGCTATGCTCCCGGAGGTCACACTACATGGGGCCAGTTCCCGCAGGGGGAATTATTATCCAAGGCATGGAGAGGGGAGGTGGGCGGGGCGTGGGAAGCGCGGGAAGGCCTGACCAGGTCAGTCTAGAAGAGCGACTCACGTCGTGCTTTGCACAGCCCACCAGAGGAACCAGCAGTTCTGCACTCTAGGACCCATTCGCGGGAGGAAGCCCCAGGGCGCGAGTTGGGTGTTGTGCCCTTTCCAAGAGCCTGAGGCGCTCCCAGCCAAAGGGCAGCACTCGCCTCCGCCCCCGGCCCTGCGGCTGGATGGCTCGGCCCCCGGGTCGCAGAAGCCCACGTGACCTGCTGCGCGGGCCACCGCCTCCGCCGCGCCCAGGCCCCGCCCCCGTGACGTCTCACCGCCCTCTGATTGTCGGAGCGTTCCGCCTCTTTCCGCGTTCGCTAATTGGCTGGCCCGGCAGGCAGCGCCCCCCCCCCCTCCGCCACGCCTCCGGAGTCGTGGGGAACGCGTTTGGGGGCGGGGTCTGGGTCGGAGGGGCGGGGTGAGAAGGTTCCGCGCGGGTAAAGGGGCTGCCTGGAGCGCGGTCCGAGCGTTCTGCTTTCGCACGCCGCCTCGCCTTCCCCGCTCGCCGTCTGCCCCTCCCCCGCCCGCCGCCGTCACCGGGGAAACGGGCCGCGATAGCCCGCTGACCCGAAGCTGGTTTCATGGCAGCCGCGAAGAAAGCAGTTTTGGGGCCATTGGTGGGGGCAGTGGACCAGGGCACCAGCTCAACGCGCTTTTTGGTGAGCCCAGGGTGACATTTGAGTAGGCGCTGAGCCGAGGCGGGAGCCCAGGGACCTCAGGGCTGGCTGTCGAGTCCCCATCCCGCGCCTTCCCCGACCCCGGGCCCGGTCGCTCGGCAAAGGGTGGAGGCCAAGGCCCCCAGAGCGGGACCTGCCACGCTGGAGCTGCCCTGCGTGGCCCTGAGGGACCTCGGCCTCTCGCGACCCCCGCGGCCGAGCTGAGCAGCCCTGGCCTTGGTGGTGGAGCCGGGTTACCTACTAATAGGGGACTCCACCCCCAAAGGGAGCTACGACTCGCCTAGCATCCGTGCAGAGCGACCCGCCTGCAGCCAGGGACAGGTGGCCACACTGACCGCTACTGCGGGCTTCCCCAGGAGCATTTGGCCTGCGGGGCGCGGGACGTCCTTGGATGGGGCGAAAGCTGTGTCACGGCTTAGGTAGACTAACACAGCGTCCTTTGGAGCAGTAGAACGAATATAGTATTGGCGTGAGGATGCGTTGTCATCCTCTCCCACAGAAATTGCAGAAGGTGGAATGCCGGCGTGGTGGGGTGGGGGGGCGGCGCTGAACACATTAGGAAAAAGTCACACTACACTGCTTTTACCAGCATCTTTATTTAATTTCGGAGACTCGAAAATTTCAGTTTCTGATACTTTGCCGGTTACAAACAGATGGTTTTCTCTGTGCTTCACAGCATAAAGTGACAGGAAAATTCTGTTTCCCTTTTAATTTACCATATATGACAGCAGTTTTATCACGACGGAGTGCTATTTAAGGGATTCTGCTTATTAATATGTTTTGTGCAATTAGGAAACTTGCTCTTAAAGTGATGTAGTACCCAGTTTAGTAAGATAATTTAAAAGTAATTTAAATAAATGGTTGTTAAGAACTCAAGCCTTCAATGGACATTTGACTCATTTCACAGGTTGATGTAAATATTGAATGATTGTTTAGCTCTGTCTTCACTTAAAATCATTTTTTCATGCGTTATTTTGTATGGGTATATATTGTGTACATATATGTATACATTATATATGAAGTTTATATGTTTCTTCCAAGTTCTGTTGAGCTGACCACTTGACTAAAACCTGCATTTGTGCCTTCAGAGACAAGTGCCACCCATCTCTCTTGTCTAAGGTGAAAAGCTTTCAGTCCAATTTTAGTTTGAATCTTCTTTAATGACTTACCCTGGTTTGAGCTGCCAAGACGTAGTTCTACTGTCTCTTATATTGCTTATCTTTTGATCACCCAGGGCAGGTTTCACTTTGTCTTATTTTCATATAAATGTTTGTAAAGTAATCCTGAATCATAAGTAAGATAGTCTAACTGGATTTGATTAATATATAAAATACACAGTCGTCATGACCATCTCCCCAAATTAAGAAAGGCCATTAAGACATGTGTGTTAACTGTGGGTTAATTTTTGAAATCATATTCAAGAATTGCCCACACAATGCCCACCGGGGCCAGCCAGGTAGAGAAGGTAGAGAGCAGACTCAGGCCAAGGCGGACAGCCTACAGCCGCCAAGCAGGAACACCAGGCAGCATTGCCAGAGCTTCAGATTTTTTAAGAAAAGCTGATAGTCTAGAGTTTTCAGTGAAATCTTTCTCTTCTTAAATGTTGGCAACTAGTTCATAAAGCCCAGTGGGGGCCAAACTCAACATGGCGATTGTTCTCAAGTTTATACAGCTTTTGCCCTCTGTGAATATGGGTAAAGAATTTCATAACTTTGTAGGCTTCCTTTTTAGCAGGCAGCCTTACTGTGCTTGTCTTCCTTTTGACTCTTCACTATTGCTGTCCATGTAGCCCAGCAATCTTCTTTATCTATTGCAGGTCATTCCTCAGATTCTGCTGCCCAAGAGGCATCTTTCTGCATTGGTGGGGGAAGAATTCATCAACTTCATGTTAGCACAATCATTTGTTCAGTGTGTGACATGAACAACCCAAGCCCCCCGAAGTTGGGTTCTCTTTACTGGGCTCTGTATGGCATGATCTCATTGAGTAAGCTAAGGTGCAAATCCAGATTCCCATCCTGCTTATAGAATGATGCATAAAAGTTGATCAGTTAAGTTCTCTGCTTCTTGAGAAACAACTATGAAGGCATGCCTCACAGGTACATAAAAGACAGACATCATGTGTGAAGTCGAACAGAACTTAGGAACGGTTTAGCGAGGTATTTTCTTCTTTGGTTATAAGGAAAGTGGTTGCTAAACCACTCCCTGCGAAATGCAGATAATAGATTTGCTGAATAAGTGCTTCGATCCCAAGGTGTTTCCCAGGAGTTGTTCCAGTCGTTTTGTTCCGTGTTGTAATTATGACTCAAAACTCATTGCTTACCTTCTCAGGAAAGAATACAGTGGATGTGAATTGTCATAAGGAACCTTATAAAGTTAAAGGTGTTTGAATAACTTCCTGACCATTATTCATTAGATTTGCATACCTCATTCCACTTTTATAAGACCCATAACCTTTGCAAGCTTTCTTCTTCCTTTTTCTGTACTAGCAATGTTAGCTTTCTCCCATGATGGGCACAAGATTTCTTTATTCATGCTCTTTCATCCGAGCAAATTGCCTCCTCCCCTGTCCCCCAGATCTGCTGCCTGAAATTCCAGTCTACTTCTAGATGGTGCCTTACTGCCATCTCCTAGCAGGTCTTCCTCAAACCCTTGGGATTTCTACCCCTTCCCATATTGCTTTTCTTACACCTCTCTTTCTACCTCTTATCACCTGATCTGTATTATAATTATATACCTGCTGTACTTTGGAGCAGGGACCTCTTTTGAAGTCTTGTTGATCTCTGTTCCTTAAAACGTCTTGGTCAACACCACAAATGAACGTGTGTTTTGTCTGCGGGGAGCACTTGCTACATATTTATTGAAGAGATGTTTATTTCTCTTTAATAGGTAAAATGAATTTTGATTCCAGTTTTTTTTTGTTTTGTTTTGTTTTGTTTTTTTTTACCTTGCCAAAAAATCTTAAAACTTCCTTACTTGGGTATGTTTATTTAATTTCTTCTATTTTAGCAGTAGACCTGCCTTTTTAGAACATGCTCACTTCTAGTTGTCAAAGAGTCCCCCCTGTGACCCTATGCATAGGCTTTGTGCTAAAGGAAAAATTTCATACTTGTCTGATAGGAGAGTGAACTGAGGTTGGCACATGATTACTCAGATTACAGAATAGGAACTTCTTGGAAAGAGAATCAGTGTAACAGGTTTTAAGGAGGGGCTGTTTCTTTAGAAGACCAAAGTTTCAGCTGAAACAGTCAACTTCCTTCTTTAATTTGGTAACTTTGTTTTTCCCCCATGAAGTTGGATGTTACAAAAAGCAAAGACTTGGAATGTGCTGTGACTTGAAATGTGTTAGATGCAGCAGCTGAGGATTTTTCCAGCATTATCTCATTTAATCCTAACCACCATGATGTAGGTAGTATTATTAGGCTCCTTTCCTGTGCCCAAGGTCACAGAGTAACTGGTGGAACTAGGATTCAAGGCCAGGTCTGTGGCACTCAGAGGCCTGCCCTCCTAATTCCTGCCCTAGGCTTCCTGGCTGCCTGGAGCACTGTGAAGGGAAGAGAGCCTGGGGAACACCACTTACCCACCGTTCAGGTGTCCATTCTGAGTACAATCACAGATGAATCTTCACCAAGAAAAATAGACACACACGTTGGTTTCACAATATGTCAAAACAAAACAAAACAAAAAACCGAAAGAAGTTGCCTTTGAATAAGTCTTGCTGATTTTGATCATCTTGTGACTCAGATTCAGTGGGTCCTGGGCAGGGCTCAGGTGTAGTCACCGTGGATAAGGGTTGCACAACCATTTCGTTCCAGTAGCCAGCATCTCCGAAGCATGGCTAGATCTATAGTTCCCTGCTTGTTTTGGCAGGAAGCATTGCCTTGGCCCCAGTTGTTCCATCAGACTTTGAGATCCCCTAAGGCTTAGGGACCGATTTCCACTTTCCTTCTTTCATTCAACACATTTATTAAGCACCCATAAGGGGCTGGGGACTAATGAAATTTGGTAAAAAGCCAATCTGGCTCCTACGTAGGATGAGACCACTGTTGTGATAAGTTGTGTTTCTTTTGTGTTTTCTTTTTTCCACTAGGTTGGCTTGTTTTCTTGCCCATCACCTTACACAAATGGCAAGAACACAGTCTCATCACAGAGCTGCCACCCCCTCGTTCTCTGGTCTCCCATAAGCATTGCATGTTAAGAGCTTTCAATTTTGAGTCCTTAAAGGGCAGGATGGTATCTGTTTTTTCGTCCCCAAAGCCTAACACAGCACCTCGCATGTAGTGGGTGCTCCTTACATGACGACATCTGAGCCCTTCAGATGTGTTGACTAGAACTCTAGGATTGGAAGACCAGGAAGGGTAAAATTTGTGGAGTCTTGGAAAAAGTCTAATTTGGCAGCTATAGCTTTGTTAGATATAGTATATGCTATTTATTTATTTATTTTTTAAAGATTTTGTTTATTTATTTGACAGAGAGAGATCACAAGGAGGCAGAGAGGCAGGCAGAGAGAGAGGGGGAAGCAGGCTCCCCGCTAAGCAGAGAGCCCGATGCGGGGCTCGATCCCAGGACCCTGAGATCATGACCTGAGCCGAAGGCAGAGGCTTTAACCCACTGAGCTACCCAGGTGCCCCAGTATATGCTGTTTAATATGTTTTATTTTAAAGAAAAATATAATGTCATTTGCCATGTTTCCTTACTTCTGTGGCATGTTGGAAGATGCCAGGATGCCTTTTGTGGTCGGGCTGGCAATGTAATATATTTGTAGCCAGTATTTTTATTTTAGGTCATTCAAATTTATGTAGTATCATAGAGTTCTAGAGAGGGAGTTTACATTCCTGAAAAATGTTTTATCACATAGTGAAGCTGAGTGTGGTGTAAAAGCGTAGGCTAGTGGGGAAATCACGTGAGGAGGGAAATGAATGTGCATGTTTATGATGGGCTGGCTGAATTAGTCATAGGATGAGTGCGCAAGGATAAGTGAATTCATCTTAGGACCCCAAGGGACAGTTTCTTAGTAAGGACAGTATGTCGTCTCTTTGCCGCTGTCCTTCTAAGATGAAGAAGGCCTGCATTGTTTCAGAAAGTCCTTAGATAGTTTTTTATAAAAATAATTGTCCTTATGTCTTCACTTTTTAAGCGATCTCTCTCCTGCAAAGCTGGAATTGAGTCATGGATTAGGTTTAGTGGTGACTTCCAATTCTACCACTTTAACACTATCAGTAGCCCTAACAATAATAATAAGCATTAGTAGTAGCAGCAGCAGTAGTGGTGACATTTTTGGGGTACATGCTATGTGCCTGCACTGCTAAATTTCTACATTCACTTCTTTAGTTTTTTTTTTTTTTTAAGATTTTATGTCTTGAGAGAGAGCGCGCACACACACACACACACACGTGTGTGTGTGTGTGTGTGTCTGCATACAGGACTAGGGGGAGGAGCAGAGTGGGAGGGAGAAGGGGATGGAAAGAATCTCAAGCAGACTCCCTGAGAAGCAGGGAGCCCATTGTAATGGGCTCCATCCCAGGACCCTGAGATCATGACCTGAACCGAAGGCAGAGGCTTTAACTGAGCCACCCAGGTGCACCCCCCTCCTTTTTTTTAAACTTCTCTTCTTCAGTTTGTCATTGCCTTCCCCATAAAACAGACTCTAGAACTGCTAAGTGATTCGGGCTTAGAGATGAATACAGCATGGGGGGCTTTGAGTCCTCACCCCCCACCGGTCAGTTGTGCTGCCGGCTGGTCGGTAGTAGCAACGGCAGTAATAGTAATGAAAATAGTCGCGGCAGCAACAGCAGAGGTCTCATCATTTGGATGCCGACTATGTGCCTGCCCCGTGTGAGATACTTTCCATAAATTCTTCGGTTTGATCCTTCGACGGATGGAAAAGTCGAGGTTCAGAAAAGTTAAAGTCAAACCGCTGACGTGGGCAGGACTGGCGCTTGACACCCCCCCCCCCCCACAGCTCTGTGTGCTTCCCGGGCCAGTGCTCTTTGCCTCCGTGTTACACCAAGCATGAAGTTCTCATCGGCCTCTCTGGCCAACACAAAATTCTGAGAACAGATCCACCTCTTTCTCTCTCTCTCTCTTTTTAAATTAATATATAACCGACATGTAACCTAGTGTAAGTATAATGTGTACAAAGTGTTGTTTGATCCATTTATGTATTATAATACGATGACCACGGTAGCATTAGTACCTCTGTCATGTCCCAGAATTATCATTTCTTTTTTGTGGTGGGAACAATTAAGATCCAATCTCTTGGCACCTTTGAAACTTTTAATACAACATTGTTGGGTCTAATTGCTATGGTGTGTATTAGAGCTCCGGGACTTACCTATCTACTAGTTCCAGGTTCGTAACCAGGTTTGTAATTCTTTAAGCTTACCACCTAAAATACAAGCAACTGCCCACTGGGCATCTCTCCGCCTCTGCCCAAATAACACCCCAGACAACACACAATCTAAAACGAACTCTGCAATCTCCTTAACCCCTTTGTGTGCCACCCTAGCCTGTGTCTTGTAGACACTGCCGACGCTAACCTGTCCCCTGTCATCCATGAGTGTCCCTCCTTTTCCTTTACTCCTCCCCCTGCAACCCCTTGACGCATCTAATTGCTTGTATCCTAAATTAAATCCTCTCAGCAATGCATTTCAGTTTCTTTCCATCCGCACTGCTGCTCCCCCTCTGACAGGAGCCCTCGACTGTCTCACCTGGGTCCCCATGGACACATGGTAGCTGTTCTCCCTGCCTCAGTCTAGCCTCCCATCCCTTCCCAGGCCCACACGCACTCCCTTCCAGTCCACCTTAAGTCTTAGCCTAGAAGTTACCTCTTTTGATAGCCCCTCTCCCTGACCCCCATGGGTCTGAGTGAGGTGTCCTTTCTCCTTTTATGTCCTAAAACTCTGTATTTGCTGCCACTTAATGAAGGACGAAAAGATCATAATTCGTATTAGCGTGATTTTGTACTGGAAAAGCACTGAATTGGCATTTAGAAAACTCAGAGTTTAGTCCTGTTGGTGAGTATTATCCAATCTTCTGGAGCTTTACTTTGTATGAGAGCATTACATTAGGGCCACGGGGTTCAGTTTGTGTCATACATTTGTTTTTTGCCTTAGAACTCCATTGTTAAGCTTTTTTCTGAAAGGGCCTAAATCTGGAAGCTAATGTCGATCAAATGTGAAATCCGAGGTATGGCGTGGCCCAGAGGCTCAGCTGGAGCTCCCTGTCCCTCCTTTCCAGCTTCTGAAGGGTCCCGGAGATACAAGGGGCACATTTTGAAAATGCTGGCCCACAGGATCTCGAAGGTCTCTTCCAGGAAGCATGGATTCCTTGTGCCTTCAAATACTCCTTTTAACTAATTTTCTTAAAGAAAGCCTTCAACTCTGTGCTTTTGTGCATCTGAAGTTTTAACTGACTTTTAAATTTGATGAATTTCAAATCTGAAAAGGGAGAAAAAATGAGGAATGTCTGTAATTTTGAGGTCTTTCTCCTTTGCCACCTAGTGAGTTTTAAACAATGACCATGGTAGAACTTGTATAAAACAAGCTATAGAGCCACTGCCATCTTAGGTTGACAGTAGCTTTTGAAATCTGCTGGAAAACATCAGACGAGCATTCTCGCTACGGGGCATTGTGTTCTCATATAGAGTTCGTAACCCTCCAGGCAGAAAGTATTGTGGAAGCATCATTAGCCTTCTTTGTACATTTGTCTATCTGCAGACAAATGGACAGTCATTAAAACTCTTCACATGAACCTAGATGTATGAGAAAAACAGTACTGCAGAATTTCACTGTCCTGTACAATAGCCACTAGCCACATGTGGCTATTGACCACTTCCGATGTGGTTAGTCCAAATTGAGACGGACCATGAGCATAAAATATATACCAGATTTCAAAGACTTGCTTCTAAAAAAAGTAGCAGGTCTCATTAATAGTTTTTGCTATTGATCACATGTCAGAGTGATAGTTTTTTTTAGCTATATTGGCCTAAATAAAACATTAATAAAATTAATTTTACCTGCCTCTTTCTACTGTTTTTCTAAATGAAAAAACTTAAAATTACATAAGTGGTTTGCATTGTATTTCTGTTGAACAATGCTGCAGTAAGCAAGTTGACGATTCTAAAAATAGGAAACCTAGAATGTGCCCCACAAGCTTGGAAGTGTTGCACAGGGTCAGCTCCTAAACCTCTAAAGATGGTGTCTATATTCTGCACAGTTTCAGAACTCTGAAAAAGTAAGGAGGTCCAGGCTCCATCCTGTTACATCCAAATGCTGTGTGATCACCAGCATCGTGGTCTAATAAGCCAAATGGAATCTACCAAAGTTCTTCCATTTTCTTTGCCTGTTCCAAAGGCTTACAAATCCATTATTAGTGTGAGGGTCCTGAAGTCAGCCTGGTAAAAACTACTAGATGGTGGAACAGGGATCCTACTCCATCCAGAGCCCCATAGGTCTGCTACTGAGGTCTTTATGAATCCAGCCAACCAGAGGGACACCTTGTCTCTTAACCCAGAGTGCTTTGGGGATTTGTGAGTAGATCCTGGGAGCCATAGTGGTATGGATAAAAATAATGCAACTGTGGTTTCCTATTAGAGATTTCCTGCTACATAACCATTTCTCATTTAATTTGATAATTTTTCTCCCAATAAGTACCTGGTAGACCATATTTTGTCAGGCATTCAACAAATATTTATTGTCGGCCCTATGCCAGGCACTATTCTAGGCCCTAGAGATACTTCAAAATAAAACAGGACAAATGGAGTGAACATCCTGGAGATACACCCTAATGCTAAATTGTAAATTAAAGGGATATTATTTGGGGTTCCGTCAAGGACCTTTTATTTATGTCAAGTTAACCTTTGTCTTATAGGATATTTTATCTCTTCCAAGGACTTGAGAATTTACCTTCTTGATTTCACTGTATTTATCACTTCCTCCCAAAAGGGAGATCGTGTGCTGGGGAGGGAGGGCGGGCAGCAGCTGCTCACGGTTTTCTCTTCTTACTTTCCCTTTCATAGACTGCATTGAGCAGGTAGTTTTCTCCCACAGGAAACCTAGGCATGGAAACACTTTCTTAACTAATTGGATGTAACTTTACCACTGTAATTACAGTGATTTCGGAAGTTGAGTTTAATTAAAATATGAATCCCGACTCTGAAAGCCTAAGGACTTTGGTACTCAAGTATAGGTACACGCAGGTGAAAAAGAATGTATAAGAGAAAAGGTGGTGAAGTTTTTTCTTTTTAAGATTTTATTTATTCATGAGAGACAGAGCAAGAGGGAGGCTGAGGCAGAGGGAGAAGCAGACTCCCCGCTAACCAGAGAGCCTGACTTGGGGCTCGATCCCAGGACCCTGGAATCATGACCTGAGCCAAAGGCAGATGCTTAACAGACTGAGCCACCCAGGCGCCCTGAGTCTGGTTTTTTTTTTTCTAAGTATTGTTTTAGCAGTAGTAAAATTGTGGAGGATTGTACAGCACTTCTTCTTTGGTAGCTTTCATCCATTGCTGTACCGGGACACCTGGGTGGCTCAGTGGGTTAAGCCTCTGCCTTCGGCTCAGGTCATGATCTCAGGGTCCTGGGATCGAGCCCCGCATCGGGCTCTCTGCTCGGTGGGGAGCCTGCTTCCCCCTCTCTCTCTGCCTGCCTCTGCCTACTTGTGATCTCTCTCTGTCAAATAAATAAAATCCTTTAATTAATTAATTAATGTTTTGTACCAAAGGTCAACAATTCATGACAAGTATGTTACAGGGAGCACTCAGCCGGATGGGTGGCAGGAAACACTTTTGCCCTGTCGATAGGGCTCTGTTTACCTTTAGGAGAGCTAGATGCGTTGCCGCGCTTCCCTTTGAAGAAATCTGTGCATTGCCCTTCTCTGCCTGGGCATCTATGACTCTGTGTCTCTATATCCAAGATGGAAGCAGAGTGGAACCTTACACCGTCATCAGCATTTTGCCACCTCTCTCTTATTCTTGGTTTTCCTATTTTCTCTTGAGATCCATGCTTATTAATTGGTTGATGTATTCAGTTTCCTACACCTGGGGCAATTTTTTTTTTTTTTAAGAATAAGGAATTGTCCCTGTAGCTTCATGTCCAATAGATTTCTCTTTATCATGATCCTATCTGAAGAGAAGGTAGAACATCCTGTGTGGCCTTACAACTGATCGGACTTTTTCTGTCAGTGACTGAAAACTTAAGTTGCTGAATAGCTCTGAACACCTTTGCTCTCTACGTGCATTTTCACCCTAACATTGCAATATGTTTTTCAGGTTTTCAATTCAAAAACAGCCGAACTACTTAGTCATCATCAAGTGGAAATAAAACAAGAGTTTCCAAGAGAAGGGTATGTTTCCTGATTTAATATGTAAAGATACCTCATGTTTATTAATCCATCTCCCCTTACAAACCCTCTGGCCTTGTAAAGCAAACTTGACCAAACCCCTCCTGAGAAGACTTGAGAGATAGGTTTTAGTCAAGGAAAGAAATAATACCTTGGTGGCTCAGCAACAACACGTGGGTGATTGATGGCTTGGGAATTCAGTGACAGGAAAGGAAGGGGTAATAAAGTAAGGCAGAGGAGTATTAAATATCGGACATTCCACACTGACTTTGAAAGCATTTAGTTCTCCGTCCATCCTTGGCAAAACACTGCTTTGCTGGTTGGAGTGTAAGCATTCACATCTCTTATCATCTAATGCTAAAGTCATCCTTCTTGGGAATAACGTGCATATGTAGTAGTTGGGATTAAATAGAATGTTAAGTATATTATTTAGAATTTAATGATGTTTATGATACACCCACTTTGAAAAACTGTGGCAATTTCTTATGAAATCAGCCATATATCTGCAGATTCTGCTCTTAGGAATTTATCCAAGAGAAATGAAAGCAGAAAGCATATGGCTATAGAAAGACATACATGAATGTTTATAGCAGCTTTATTCATAATACCCCAAACTGGAAACAACCCAAATGTCTGTCATCTGTGGAATGAATAACAGTGAAATACCATGAGGCAGATTTTAAGACGTGAACTGACGCGTGCAACAACATGGTTGATTCGTATTAATATGAAACATGAAAAAAGCTGAACACAAAGAAGTACATACTACATGTCTGTATCTGAGATATAAGAAGAGACTAAAATAATCTAAGATGATAGAAATCCAAAAATTGGTTGCCTGTGGAGTATGTGACTGACATGAAAGAGGCATGAAAGAACTTTTAGGAGTGACAGGAATAATTCTATATCTTGACGGGGGTGTTGGTTAGATGGATACATACATTTGTTAAAATTCAACAAATTGTGTACTTTTGGTCTGTTTATTTTACTTTAAAATTTAATTCGATTTAAGAAAGAGAAAAAAACCTTGATGCCCTACCAAATTTTAGTATTTTCTTTCCATGAAAAATGTTCTCCTGCATTTTAGAGAATTAGTTTAATAGTAAAAGCTATTGATACGGTACCAGCATTAGAATGACTGTCCACAGGCCTAATCCCAGTGCAATTTGGAGAGAGAGCACCTGGGTCTTAAAGAGACAGAAGTTAGAAATATGTGAGAGGAGGTTAGGTTTTTAGAAAAAGAATTTAGAGACTACTCAAAGCTCAGGAAAGCCTGGCAAGCTCAAGGAAGATCAAGAAAAAAGGCATTTGGAATTCCCTTGTACTTGCAGATTGTAGTGTAGGATTTTTAAAATTTGGGGTCCTTTTTACTTACGATTTTCCTTAATTGCCATTTTTTTCCCACATTTTTCTTCCTTGTCATTTATTATGAGCCTTTCATCTTTCTGAGGTCCTCGTACCTTACCAAGATGGCACTGGAATTGGGTCTGAAAACTGGAAGCAATCCCTTGTCTACATGAAATAATTACTGGAAGAAATTTAAATTTTTCCCCTAAATTCTCAGGAAATTGTTTGGGAGAAAAATGGCAAAAGAGATTAGTATACTTCTTTGACTTTTTAGAATTCCTTTTGCTTCATAAATAAATAAGTACATACACAAATAAATAAGTAAATACGTAGATCAATCAGTCTATCCATCCCAAGACTCATATATATATTTCAGTCTACTTAGAAATAGCTAGTGACTAGTGAAAACCTGTAGATGGTTTATTAAAATTCATCAAAGCCACAGGATATAAAGAATTGGGGAACTGATTTCTTATTGGATTTGAAAAAATTATTTAAAAGTAGGTAGAGTATCTGCTATTTGTGGTCATTACTTGCCTTCTTTCAAATGATTAATTACTATATGAAGAAAAAGAAAAACATAAGGGAATAGACTGTTGTTTAAAATCATTTGTTTAGAATATTGGCGATGCTTTCCTTTGCTGACGTAATTTTCGTTGATTTATGCACCAGCCACACCTTCATACTTGCATAATTCTAGAGAAATAAATTACATATGTATTGCTTTCTTGTGGACTAACCAAATACATTCTTTTGTTCAAAGATGGGTGGAACAAGATCCTAAGGAAATTCTGCAGTCTGTCTATGAGTGTATAGAGAAGACATGTGAGAAACTTGGACAGCTCAATATTGATATTTCCAACATAAAAGGTATTTTTAATAGAATATTTTTCTCCATGTATGATTATCTCAATCAAATTTGTACATTGCTTCATTCAGCACATAACCGAGTGCCTGTGTAGCGGCTAGCATCTCTGTGACCCCAGCATGCGACAATAAATGGAAGATTAGGTCCCTGTTCTCATGAAGCTTTTATTCCAGTGGGTGTGAGCCCAGCAATAAGAGCAGACAAATACAAGCTGACCTCAGATACTGAGGAGTCCCGTGCAGAAGCTCAAACTGGGCGACACAGTGGGGTGTGCCTGCAGAGGCTTACTTTAGTTTGGACGGCTAGAGAGGGCCTCTCTGAGGAGGGGACACATTTGCTGAGGTCTCAAAAGCCTAAAGGGGCCAACCATGCAAATAGCTGGGAGAAAAAAGTTTGAAGAAAAGGAAGCGGCATGTGCAATTGTCCTGAGGTGGGAATAAGCTTGGTGTATTTCTGGGTCAGCAAAAGGCCAGTGTGTCAAAAGCGGAGTAAAAGAAGAATGAGGGCGGGGGTGCATCAGGGGTTTCAGTAGGAGCGGAAATCCGGGAAACGGATAGGGCCTTGTCAGCCATGGTTAGGAGTCTGGATGTTACTCTTAGTATTACAGGGAGCCGGCCGTGAGGTTTTAAGCAAGGTGACAGGACGGCAGGATCTGACTTGCGGTTTGAAGACAACGTCCTCACTACAATGTGGAGCCGTGTGGTGAAGTCGTGAAGGTCTGAGTGTGGACGCGGGGACCAGTGTAGAGGCTGCTGTGAAGTTCTGAGAAAGAGGATGGTGACCTGACTGACAGTGGTAGCAGGGGAGGCGTAGAGAGGGGGCGGAACTTGATGGGATACTGGAAGTCAGGGCGATAGCGTAGTGCTGTCGGGGGAAGTGATGGGTCAAAGATGATGCTCGGGGTTTTTCTGGAGCTCCCAGATAGATTGGGGAACAGCTAAGGGAGGGCGTTGGAATCCAAGCATTTCACTGAGAGAATCTCCCCGAAATAATGGAGAGTGTTAGATCATTACAGATCTCTATTAATTCCAAGTAGTTTTATCGTTTTTAAAGATTTACTTATTTGAGAGAGCGAGAGCACGAGCAGGGGGAAGGGCGGAGGGAGAGGGAGAATCTCAAGCAGACTCCACCCACTGAGCCACCCAGGCGCCCCCTTAGCTAGTTGCACTCTACGTGAGGGCAGCCATCAGTTGGTGGTGATGGTGCCTTGATTCACATCACATTGGCTCTGAGATTTACCAACACTCCTGAGTTGAAACTTTGATTACTTACTTATTTTGGTGGAGATGCTGGGGAGAACCTTTGAATTTTTTTTCAGACTTTCATCTATCTGTATAGATAAAACTTACTTCAAAAAGACTGGACAGGGGCACCTGGGTGGCACGGTCGTTGAAACATCCAGCTCTCGGTTTTAGCTCCGGTCGTGGTCTCAGGGTTGTGGAATCGAGCCCGGTTTGGGACTCCGTGCTCAGCGGGGAGTCTGCTTCAGATTCTCTCTCCCTTTGCCCCTCCTGCTTGTGCGCTCTCTCTCTCTCTCAAATGAATGGATACATCTTTAAAAAAAAAAAGACTGAATGTTATCAAAACCATTCATGGAGCAGACTCACGTGCTAGATGTGCTAGGGAAACAATGGGGCACAAACAGGGTCATGCAGCTATGAGCCAGTGAGGGAGACACGTGTTAATGCAATCACAAATTCATGGAATATCCTACCCTCGTTTGTCCCTACATCTATGTGGAAGTGCTTCAGACTTCTTTTAGAGTTGCATTCACCAACTTGTAGATGAGCTGTGCATCAAAGCGATGGCTGGTTGGATCCTTGAACTGTTCTCACAGCTTTTACAGCCCGAACGACCTAAACGCACAGGAGGCATTCAGTAGCACACTCCGTTGTCAAAGTACCCATTACCGAAGACATGAAAAATCTAGGTGGCTTACAAAGCCACGTTCAGGATGTGGATTCCAGGGTGATCAGCCATGGTTTTGACGTCATTCTACCTCCCTTATAGATAGGGTAGGCTGCAACACCTTGGCCTTCTGGACCCTGAGACGCGGGTGCCATTCCTTTTCCTCTTGTTTTTGTGATATTTCTAAAGGTGATGCACAACTCTTGTCTGAGTGCCTTGCCTTCCCCTTGCACTAAGCGCTCTCTAGGAGCACGTGGCTCTCTCTCTGTCCTACACTTCTGTGTGGCTGGCCCTTGCAAAACCCATACCTGAGTCAAAGTGACCCGGCATTTCCATCTCAACAAATACCAGCCGGTGGCCAGGGTAGAGACTGTTCCACGCCTCCCCCTCCATACCAGTTGTGCTAAATTTTCTTTTTCCCAGATAATTCATTGAATTGGCACTGCCAAGGGCCAGGCTTTTGCTTGCTTACAAAGAAGTGTAGCTCACAGAAAAATGCTCTGAAGGATCTTCTGTCACCTAAACCTAGCTGCAAATGAGGGAAAAGGGCTTCTTGGAGGTCATATAGCTATTTAGTAGTGGATAACATTAAAGCACAGTTCCCCTGTCTTCTGGGCCAGTGCTCATTTTCCTGAGCCACAATGATAACTTCACAAACCACTTCACTTTCTGTTTTTCTTTCTTTCTTTTTTTTTCCAAGATTTTATTTATTTACTTGACAGAGAGAGAGAGATCACAAGTAGGCAGAGAGGCAGGCAGAGGGAGAGGGGGAAGCAGGCTCCCCGCTGAGCAGAGAGTCTGATTCGGGTCTAGATCCCAGGACCCTGAGATCATGACCTGAGCCGAAGGCAGAGGCTTTAACCCACTGAGCCACCCAGGTGACCCTCACTTTCTGTTTTTCAAACCACTACACTTTTTAGTTCCTATGTAGCAAATTAATCAGTTTTTTCAGCCGAAGACCAATTTTTTGACAGTCTTACCTGTTAATCGTTAAGAGTTTAGGGGCGCCTGGGTGGCTCAGTCAGTTAACCGTCTGCCTTTGGCTCAGGTCATGATCTCAGGGTCCTGAGATTGAGGCCCGCATTGGGCTCCCTGCTCAGCGGGGAGCCTGCTTCTCCTTCTGCCTCTCCCCCTTGCTCGTGGACTCTCTCTCTCTCCCTCTCTCCCTCCCTCCCTCAAATAATAAAAATCTTTTTAAAAAATCATTAAAAGTTTATCATAGCTGGTTGTATTTCTTTTTTTTAAGATTTTATTTATTTATTTTTAAGCAATCTCTACATCCCTCTGCACCCAGCATGGGGCTCCAACTCACAACCCTGAGATCAAGAGTCACATGCTTCTCTGATTGAGCCAGCCAGATGCCCCTAGCTGGTTGTATTTCTTTTGCAAATTCTCATTTGATTGGTGTTAGTTGTCATCCACCAGAAACTTGGTGGATTTCAAGTCTGGATGAATAGTGTCTCCAAAATGAAAGTTCCCTCTCCAGCTCAACAGCACACAAGAGTCCAAGACAAGTAAATAGGCTGCCTCTTTCCTTAAAGAGTTGGAAGCTCTGTTTGCCTGTGACTGGACTGAAGGAGCTACCGAGTATATACAGGATTAAAGTACCAGATACTCTTCATTCATCTTCATGTGATAGAAGCAAAACATAACATACACTGCTTTAACCCTGAGAACATAGGGCTGCCTGGCTAGCTTAGTTGGTAGAGCATACAGCTCTTGATCTTGGGGTCGTGAGTTTGAGCCTCAGGTTGAGTATGGAGATTCCGTTAAAAAATAAATTTAAGGGGCACCTGGGTGGCTCAGTGGGTTAAAGCCTCTGCCTTCCGCTCAGGTCATGATCTCAGGGTCCTGGGATCGAGCCCCGCATCAGGCTGTCTGCTCAGCAGGGAGCCCGCTTCCCCCTCTCTCTCTACCTGCCTCTCTGCCTACTTGTGATCTCTCTCTCTATCTGTCAAATAAATAAATAAAATCTTTAAAAAATAATAATAATAAATAAATAAATAAATTTAAAAAACCCGAGAGCAAAAAATTTTCAGTGATTAAGTTCTCTTGTATCAAAGGTAGTTACCACACTGTTAGAGAAAAGAGAAACCCCCCCCCTACATCCACTGCCTCGCCCTGCCAAACATATCCACACACATTTCTGTCTTCTCTACTCGGGGCTGGGAGAGGGGTCTCAGAAAGGCACCTTGTTCTCCAAAATAGCTTCCCAGCTGCGGCTGCATCTCATTTCCAAACGTTACAACAAGTGCCTTAAGCACACATTTTCCAGAGGCTGTCTTTCTTACAAAGCTTTAGACCTCTTCCCACACAGCACTTTAAGTGGTCCCAGAGCCTTCCTCCGGGGCTCTTACTATTTCACTTTAGGTCGTTTTAGGGTTTGGTTTTTTTTTTCCTAAAAACGTGTTCCAATTATAAGTAAGGATTTTATTTTTATTAATTTTAAGTGGGCTCTAGGGCCAACATGGGGCTTGAACTCTCGACCCCAAGATCAAAGAGTTGCATGCTCTACCGACTGAGCCAGGCAGGTGCTCCTGATTTTATTTTATTTTATTTTTGTATTTTTTATATATTTTTTTAAAAGATTTTTTATTGTTCATTTGAGAGAGCTAAGAAGAGCACAAGCATGATCAGGGGGAGAGGCAGAGGGAGTGGCAGAGGAAGAGGGAGGAGCAGACGCCCTGCTGAGCAGGGAGCCCGATGTGGGACTCAATCCCAGGACCCCAGGATCATGACCTGAGCCAAAGGCAGATGCCCAACTGAGTGAGCCACCCAGGCGCCCCCTGATTTTATTTTTAAATAAAGATGCCTATGGTCCATAATTCTACCAACAATTATAACACCCTGCAGTATTTCCAAAGGCTTTTTCTAAGTATTTTTTCTTAACTGTCATTATAACTTTTCACAGGCAATGTCAAGCAAAATTAAACCAGAGATTGTGAAGTTAGCATTTAACTAGTTAATTTTACTCACAGTACTCATTGTTGAGAAAAATACCTACATAGGAAAGAATATACAGGTGAAGCATGAGCCTCTTAGATACAATGTACTACGTTGAGTTTTATATATGCCAATGATGATAGTACTTGTAATTAAAAGACTGTGGGTCCAGGAAATTATATATATTTTATACATGTAACTCTCATATGCTCCTAAATGGGAGATAAACCAGGGTGGAGAATTATAGAACCTGAATACGTAATTCTGAGAAAGAATTAAAATTAGGCACTATTTTTTTTTTTAAAGATTTTATTTATTTATTTGTCAAGGGGATTGAGAGAGGGAAAGAGCACACAAGCAGGGGGAGTGGCAGGCAGAGGGAGAAGTCGGCTCCCCACCGAACAAGGAGCCCAATTCAGACCGCTAATCCCAGCACACGCACCTCTCTTAATAGTGCCTAATTTTATGGGATGCCTGGGTGGCTCAGTCGGTTGGGCATCTGCCTTCGGCTCAGGTCATGATCCCAGGGTCCTGGGATTGAGCCCCGCATCGGGCTCCCTGCCCAGTGGAGAGCCTGCTTCTCCCTCTGCCTCTGCGACTCCCACTGCCTGTGCTTGTGCTCTCTCTTCTCTGTCAAATAAATAAAAATTTAAAAACCTTCAAAAATATTTATGTATTTTAGAGAGAGAGAGCGAGCATGCACAAGCACGAGTAGGGGGAGGGCCAGAGGGAGAAAAGCAAACTCCCGCCCTGAGCAGGAAGCCCAACATGGGGCTCGATCTCAGAACCCTGAGATCGTGACCTGAGCGAAATCAAGAGTCTGGTGCTAAACCAACTGAGCTACCCATTTTCTGGTGACCCAGAAAAGTTTTCTTTAAAAAAAAAAAACAAACACGGGGTGCCTGGCTGGCTTAGCAAGTAGAGCATGTGACTCTTGATCTCAGGGTCATGAGTTCAAGCTCCACATAAAAAAAAAAAATCTTAAAAAAATACAGAGGATTTTAGGGTAAAGTAATAGGAAGTTGGAACATTGAAAAAGTTCAGAGGTACTGCAAAAGGCCTGTGTGACCTGAGGAGAAACCAGTAATGGAGATGTATTTATGGCTGTAGGACAATCCCGAGAAGCTCTTTTGCTGGACTTTGACTGTCTGCAAGAAAAGCAATATTACTTGGCACAGAGGAATCAAGTTAAGATAGAAGGGAAAGAAGGAATGGTCAGGGAGGAACCTGTGACCAATGAGTCAGATAGAAAATAGCCCTAGATTACATTCTGAATGTAAGTTAGAGTGAGCCAATAAAGAAGGGTAGCCCAAAGGGTAGCCCAGAGGATAGTGACTCGGAGACCATAGCTAAGCGAGCAAAAATTAACATAGTGGGGAGGAATAGGAGATTTTACTGGGCCATGAATTCATTGTGATCCCACAGTGTAAAGTTGTCACTAAAACTATCGTGTTCACAGTATTCCAATTTAGCAGTCCATTGCTGAGGTCCCACGGAGTTCTCTGGCCTCTGTTTTGTCCCCAGTACTGCTGGGCAATTCCTTTATGGGTCCTGCTCTACGAGTATTAGTCCATTCTTTCCTCAACAACATTGATGACAATGAGGGGCACTTGGGTGGTGCAGTTGGTTAAGTGACCAAATCTTAGTTCCGGCTCAGGTCATGATCTCAGGGTCGTGGGATGGACCCCTAAGTCAGGCTCCATGCTCAGTGTGGAGTCTGCTTGAGAGTCTCTCTCTCTCTCTGCCCCTCCTGCTTGTGCTTTCTCTCTCTCTAAGATAAATTAATTACTTAAAAATAATAATATTGATGACAATGAATGGAAGCAGTAAGGAACACTTATTGAGCAGTTACCATGTGCCAGGCACTATCGTAATATGCATTAACTCAGGGATTCCTCATGGTAACCCTGTTAGGTGGGAACTATTACCTCCATTTTACAGAAGATAAAACAGATTGAGATCCAGGGTCATGCTGCTGGGAAACAGGAATTCGAATTTGAACCCCAATAGTTTGGTTTCAGAGCCCGAGCTCTAATTGAATAGTGCTCCAAACCGCATGATCTTATTTTGCTTGAGCCCATTTGAGCAGATAACCTTGTGTGCTACTTCACAGAGAACACTGAGGCTGTGGGGGCTTAATTCCTCATTTCCTATTCCTGTACTTACCTAGAACTCTTACCCACTTCCCCACATCACAAGGAAAGCAATATCCTTCTGTGTTCTTTTTTTTTTTTTTTTTTTAGATTTATTTATTTATTTATTTGACAGAGAGAGAGAGAGAGAGAGAGAGAGATATCACAAGTAGGTGGAGAGGCAGGCAGAGAGAGAGGGGGAAGTGGGCTCCTTGCTGAGCAGAGAGCCTGATGCGGGGCTCGATCCCAGGACCCTGAGATCATGACCTGAGCCGAAGGCAGAGGCTTTAACCCCCTGAGCCACCCAGGCGCCCCTCCTTCTGTGTTCTTGAGGCTCCTCCCTCCACCTGTGCATTAATCTCATCCCCTCCTGTCACTACAAGAATCAAGCCCATGTCCAATTGATTTCCAGCTCCCCTGCTCCCCCACCACATTCTCCTTTGTCTTCCATCTTTATTCCTACAAACATTAGTGTCTTCTGTTTTTAAGGAAATGCCCCCAAATCTCTTTCTTTTACTGTATGCCTCGAAGTTTCTTGAAATAGACCATCAGTCATCTTTGTACCTTTAGAAAAGGTGTTCTAGTAAGTAAATTTGCATTGAATATAGGTTATTTAGATAAACTGCTAGCTAGACTCTCTAAGAAAAGAAGAAAGGGCTCAAATAAATAAGAAATGAAAGGGAAGAAGTTACAACTGATACCAAAGAAATACAAAGCATCGCAAGAGAATGCTATGAACAATTCTAGGTCAGTAAGTTGGACAACCTAGAAGAAATTGATACATTCCTGGAAACCTACAATCTTCCCGGACTGAATCATGAAGAAATAGAAAATCTGAATAGGCCAAACATTAGCAAAGAGCTTGAATCAGTAATCAAAAACTAAACTAAGCTAAAAGGCCTCTGCCCAGCAAAGGAAACCATCAACAAAATAGGCAACCTACTAAATGGGAAATGTATTTGCAAATCATATGTCCGATAAGGGGTTAATACCCAAAATTACAAAGAACTCCTATAACTCAATAGCAAACAAACAATCTGATTAAAAAATGATCACAGGGGGAACCTGGATGGCTCAGTGGGTTAAAGCCTCTGCCTTCCGCCCAGGTCATGATCTCAGGGTCCTGGGATTGATCCCCGCATCGGGCTCTCTGCTCAGCAGGGAGCCTGCTTCCCCCTGTCTCTCTCCCTGCCTCTCTGCCTACTTGTGATCTCTCTCTCTCTCTCTCTCTGTCAAACAAATAAATAAAATCTAAAAAAAAAAAAAATGATCATGGGACCCAAATGTCATTTTTCTAGAGAAGTCCTACAGATGGCCCACAGCATATGAAAAGATGCTCATCATCACTCATTATCAGGGAAGTACAAATCAAAACCACAATGAAATATCCCATCACACCTATCAGAATGGCTGTTGTCAAAAAGACCATGACAACTGTTGGTGAGGATGTGGAGGAACGGGAACCTTTGGTGCTCTGTTGGTGGGAGTGCAAACTGGTACAGCCACTGTGGAAAACAGTATGCAGGTTCCTCAAAAAAGTAAAAACAGAATTACCATATGATCCAGCAGTTCCACTTCTGGGTATTTATCCAAAGCAAATGCAAACGCTAATTCGAAAAGATAAATACACCCCTATGTTCATTGCAGTTATTCACAATAGCCAAGATGGGAGCATCTATAGTGTCCATTGACGGATGAATGGAATATACAATGGAATATTATTCAGCTGTTAAAAATGAACTCTCGTCATTTGTGACAACACGGATGGACCTTAAGTGTACACTAAGTGAAATAAGTCAGAGGAAGACAAACACTGTAGGACTTTACTTTTATGTGGAATTTCAAAAACAACACAAACAAAACAAAACTCATAGATGCAGAGGACAGATCGGTGGTTGCTGGTGGCGGGGGGGGCAAAAATGGAAGAAGGGAGATGAAGTATAAACTGCAGGCATAAAATAGATAAGTGATGGGGATATACTATACAGCATGGTGACTACAGTCCACAATATGGAATTGCATATTATGTAACTTTGGATGCTGACGGGAGGATATTAGATTTACTGTCATCTCTGCAGTATATATACCTACCCAATCGTGTTGTATACCTGAAACTAATGTTATGTGTCAATTATAGACCTCAACAAAAAATATATATTGTTCATTTTCCATAGGCCAGTTTTCATTGCTATTACACACAAAATCTCCTTAAAGTAAAATCTAAGTAATTACTTTTTTATTTAGATTTTAGTGTATTGTCTTAAAAATAAACTGTTGTTTTGAGCTTTAAAAAGATTACTTAGAACAAGGGAACTATTGGGCCTCCTCAGGTCTCTGCTGGTCAGAACATTCCTATTGTGTTTTATTCTGGGTGTACAATTTGAACAGTATGGACAGAAAGTTGCGTGTTCCTAGGAGGGGTGGTGAAGGGATTTTAAATCATGCCACATGGAAGGGTGCCTGGCTGGCTCTGTCGGGAGAGCATCTGACTCTTGATCTTGGGGTTGTGAGCTTGAGCCCCATGCTGGGCATAGGGATTACTTAAAATAAAAAGAAATAAGCCATGCCATATGGTGGGAGCAGCGGAAGGAAATTGGACTGTTTAGCTTACACAGGGGAAGAGAAGACCTGGGGGACAATAGAGCCGCCTCAAGGTTGTGAAAACTTGCAGGTAGAAGAAATATTAACCTCATTCCATGTCTCTCCGAAGACTTAGCAGAGATCTGTAGGTGAAAGCCACAAGGAAGAGGATTTTTTTTTTTTTTTTAATAACAAAGTTGTGAATAAAGATTGGTCTGCCTTGAGAGAGGTAGTATTTTGTCACTAGAAGTGCTGTCTGAATGGTCACATAATGAATGGTTTTGGGGGAAATTTTAGCGGAAGACCTGTTATTGATTATATAGCCTTTAAAGTCAGTTCTCACCTTACATTCTGAGAGAGTTCGATCCTTCAGGCCAGTGTGTTCAACCCAGGCTGCATGGTAGAATCACTTGGGGAGTTATAAAGAAAAATACTAAGGTTCAGATCCTACCCCAGTCTGTTAAATTGGAATGTTTGGGTCACGGCCTGGGCACTGATTATTTGTTTTTAAAAGCTCTCCAGTTGGTTCTAATGTACAGCCAAGTCTGAGAACCTCTGATAGAGCTGGATCAAGCTGAATTGAATAAAATGGCATGGATTAGTATTTTTACCTAGAATAACTGTGACTGCAGTGTTTGAGTTGTGTGAAGGTCAGCATAATGTAAATGCCATCACATGTTGTATTTATGCCTTATTCAAATTCATATGTCTTAGAACATATTCCATTGCGGAAACAAAACAATTTCTGAAGAACCACAATAGAAGGTTGCACAGTGTGAAGGATTTTATCTGTAGCTGTTTTCTTAAAATGCAGGTGCGCACGTGCCCCCAGAGGGAAATTGCCCACAGCAATTCATAAATAAATGGATAAGGTGATTATTGGTCTCCATAGAATAATAAATTGGGTATTGTAAATTTGGAATTAGTGCATTCCCTTTTTTATAAGGTCACCTGGGAGCCTTTCATTTGGATACAGACCTGGGTCCATATTGTCGTGTGCTCGTAGTGAAGTGGGGAGCAGTGTTGCAGAAATAAATAGAAGCACTTGACAGTGGGTGTTTACTTTCCCCAGAGCTGCTCACAGACAGTATATTCATTACCTCTACAAAAGTGCCAAATGTTTTTTCAAATTGTTATGTTTCGTTATGCCTGTTAAAAAAAAAAAACAAAACACATGAGAACTATCCTCCTGAAGTAGTTTTCTACTTGTTTAATTTGTATTCCCTTCTGTTTAATCTTCTCTTTCAAGCTATTGGTGTCAGTAACCAGAGGGAAACCACCGTAGTCTGGGACAAGGTAACCGGAGAGCCTCTCTACAATGCTGTGGGTAAGCTGTTGTTCATGGATGTCAAATGCAAGGCCTTTCTCCACTTGCAAGCACCGTCACCCTGAAACGTCTGGCTGAGAAAGCATGCGGTCGTGTTTCCTATACTCGGATGGGATGGCCAGAATAGTCCTCTAAGAACTTAGTTGTTCTCTATTTACCATCTTCAGGTATTCATTGACATCTTGAATTAAGTCTTTCTCTTGCTTTCTCCTTTGCCTGATTCTTTGTATTATACAAATGGTTCAGTGTTGCCACAAATGTTTCGTAGTCCCTGCTGTTTCTGACACCTAAAAGAGATCTCGCCGCCTCCCCTCAAAAATCAGAATTACACGTGTTCACAGTCATCTTTCTGTAAGGTGCTTGTGTCCTTGTTCTTCCCATCTAGTAATTCGAATGGACTCGTCTGAGGTTATGAAAATAAAATCTCAACATTTTAGCTCCTTCTGCTACGCATCTGGCTATTTCAGCAGGGGTTCAAGAACTCAAAATTGCAAATACACCAACATTAGGCATCACATCTTACTTGAATGTAAATGACCACGAGTATAATGTAGCATACTCTTCACACATGACATTTGGGCACGAAATGACACTGTCAGTTGCTAAAAGGAAAAGTTTGTTGTAAATGTACAGTCACTGAAACACATCATTCTATTCACAAATAGCAAAACACAAGTTTTTGTCAATAAAATACCAGGTTGTGAGGTGGGGAATGGAGGCAGAAATTGTCAGAGATGAGATGATTTCTAGAGTGAGCTATTTTTACTTGATAGTTATTTTAGTGGTATAGTTACTTTAGTATTGATTGGAAGAAAGTGATACTCAAGCGGAAAATAAACTAACATGGTGCCTTGTAAGAGTAGCATGAAACCTTTAGAAAAAATGTTTATAAATAATTAAGGTATTTAATGTTATTGTGTTATCAGAGACCATTTAGTATGTCTTCTGAACTTGTGATAAAAAAATTAAAGGCTCAAAAATGTCAAAGAATTGCAACCATAGGTCTACTACACAAAAGTACATGTTTTAAATCTTTATTTTGTTCTCATTCTCGTGAGCAAGTCATTTTGAATACAAGTAAAGCAGGTTATTACAATTTTCATGACCGATACCCAGGGGGTATTCTTTCACGGATCACTATTTGCCAACTTCTTGAACCAGTTAGCATTTTACTTGTTTTCCCTTAGGGAAAAGGAAGGACTTTCTCAAAGGAACCAGAAAGTTCTTGTTAAACTCTTAACTTTGAATTGTGAAAATGCAACTTTGGACTTTGAGTTGTCATTTTAAAATAATGCAACTAGGTTAGTTGAAGTTATACTTAAAGTAAAAGATGTAAGTAAATATTTTATCAGAAATACTTTCTTTTCTGATGTGCTTGTACTCGTTTCCTTTTCTTCTACCTTTGTCCCTCTGTGCCCCATCCTATGTGCTTTTCAGTACTAATTTCTACTGCGTCTGTAGGATGTGAAGAACTTTTTTCAGTAGTGAGCCAGGCTCCTGTCTCGAGAACCTCTTATGTGTTTGGTGCTATCCTGCGTACGTTATAGAGGGTATGAGTTATTGGCCAGTTTTATAAACATTTTGTAACCTAGTTTTGGTAAGAGGCTAACACAAAATTAGGGAGTCGGTGATAAACTATGCTGCTAAAATGAATAGGAATTAGAGCAAGTACATATTAGTATGGATTTTTAATTTTGGGCATACCTTTGGGGGAGCTTGAACTCCATCCTAGGGCTTGAAGAATGTGTTGAATTACATTAGGAAAAAGGAAAAATGAAGGCTAGTGTGAACAAGTTATGAAAGTGGAAATGTCTATACATATTTCACCAGAGTGAAGAGACTGATCAGATTCACGGACAGGATGACTTATTTATTAGTTTTAATAGAACTAGCAGTGATAATAATGCTCCATAAGCCCTAACATTACCGTGTGCTACACATTGTGCTAAACACTTTGCCCATATTATTTAATCTCAATGACCCTGAAGCAGGTTTTACTTGCCTTGTCTTACAAATGAATTACGGGGGGAACAGCTACATAACTTGTCCAATGCCATATAGCTGTAAGTAGAGGGTAAGCCACAGTTTGCACATAACTCTCTCCAACCCCAAAGCCTATGTTGTCATTTGGATAAAAAGGGATTGGTGAGGATATAGAGGGTGCTGAAAGCCGTATACTGGGTAACATGGGACAAAATGAGTAATAAAGGAGAGTTTACCTTCCCATATGGCGGAATGGGTTATTTCAAATGCACCTGTCTACTGAGAACAGCTCGAGAAGTTGTACAAAACAAAATAAAACTGTCTGAGGGACTGGAAGGCTACCAAGACAGTGAGGAATCATGGGACCAAAATCCAGGAGAGAAGGAAAGCCCAGAGAGATAAGCCTGGCATTTGGTGCTGCTTATTCCCTAGAAATACTTGTAGATTCTTAGAGCAGTATCTGAGGCTAAGCAGCATTTTCATAGGTTCATGGAAATAGGGAGGCAAAAAGTAGTCAGTGGCAGGGGTAGAGATGAATGTGGGCAAAATCCTAGACTTTTGATGGCGACTGTGAAGGGCCACCCCTTGCAGTGAGGTAAAGTAGGAATACACTACCCATCACAGGAGTTAGAGCCCAGAGTCAAGTAATTTAAAGCACTGAGAGGATCATGGTGATCTAAGATTGCTAATGCTCCTAGCCTAACTTCCTTTCCGAAACAAAAATGAACCCTTTCTGGAGGAAAATTATCTCTAGAATTTTTCATATATGATTTCTAGTTTTCTATTAAAAAATCAAGCATACAAAGCAAGACATGACTAAAAACCAACAGAAACAAATAACCTTAGAAACCAACCCATAGGAAATCCTGATATTAGAGTTACCTGACTTTAAAGTAATCATAATCAACATGTTCAAGGAATCCCTTGACAAGATTGATCACCTTAGCCAAGAGTTGGAAAATTAAAAACAGAAATTATGGAACTGTATTAAAAATTCAGTTGATGAATTTTACATCAGATTAAACACAGCTGAAGATGAATTAGTGAACTGGGAGAGAGATCAGAAGTAAATATCCAGACTGGAGCACAGGGAGACAAAGGTTTAGAAAACAGAAAAGAATCTGGGAGAAAGATGGGGTAAGGTGAGGAGGTCTAACATATTTGTAATTGGAGTCCCAGGAGAAAAGGAGAGAGAAAGAATATGGTTTTTCAAAACCGATGAAAGATATCACAGATTCAAGAAGCACTGTGATTCCCAGGCAAGATAAATACACAGAGAGCCATATGTAAACATATGCGGAGACCCGAAGATAAAAAGAAAAACTTTTATTACGTAGCCAGAGGATATGACCTTCAAGAGAGCCATACTGACTTTCAGTTGATTTTTCAATGGTAACAAAGTAAGTCTCAATACCACAGAATGAAACCTCTAAAGTGCTAAATGAACATAACTTCCATCTAGGATTCTATACCCGTGAAAATATTCTTAAGGAATTAAGGTGAAATATAAAAGCAAAGACAAAAACTGAATTTTGATGGCATAAAACAATAACATCTTACGATGTTCAAAATTTATTAAGAATTAGAATACATGGCAGCGGTTGTACATGAAAGGAATTTGGGGTAGATGAGTCTAAACTGTTTTGAGGTCCTTGTATTGTCAAGGATGCATGTTTTAATAATCTCCAGGGTAAGCAATGAGGGTAAAATAATGTATAATTTACAAATTTATAAAAGATGAATATTGAATGATTTTTTTTTAAAAAAGGCAAGAAAGGAAAGAAAAAGGAATGTGAAACAGGAAGAAAGGAAGGACAAATAGAAGGCATTTAAATCCAAATATGTATGTAAGTATATTAAAAAGGACGAGATTCGTTTCTCCGCAGTAAAATCTGGCAAATGTGTTGAGACTGCTAATCAGTGGATGGAATTAGTGCCAAGACAGTGGAGAGAAGGCAAACCGGAAAGACCTTTCAGAGGAAAGTCACAACCTGTATGTTTGTAAATCAGATAGGGCATAAAGATAAGGGGCGGTGAGGGATGGTGGTGGACAGGGCTGCAAGATTTTTAGCCTCAGAGAACAGAAGGAAATTAAGATTTAAGAGCTGTCAGCCTAGGAGAAAAATGGCTTGCTTCTTTGAACAAGGGGAGTACTGGACTTGTAATCAAAGCTCATTTCTGAGAAATTAGGTTTGTGGCTCTTGTATAAAGAGATTGTTCAAATGCAAGATGGAGACTTAAAGTCATTACCAGAGAGGTGAAAGTCTCAGTTTATTATAGATGACATCACTGTAGGAATGAATGTAAATTATTCAACAAAAGTTCAAGTGCCCTTCTGTGTACAGGTTCTGTGATAAGCCCTAGGCAGCTGGTGACGAACCAGGCAGGGCACCATGCTTCCCTTTGAGACTCAGAAGGCTAAGGAGAGGAATCTAGAAGTGAGAAGGAGGAAGGCGAATAGAGAAGGAGAGGGAAGGAGTAATTAGCTGAGAAGGGAAGTCACTACTCGATTATGACAAGGATAGATTCTGCCTCCAATTTTATGTCACCCAGGAAAATGCTCAGGTGTCATATGTCCATACAGTCTCAGTTGAGAATATCAACATAATATTAAATCTTCAGCAGCTTTCTCTTAACACAGGGTGGGATTGGTGGACTCTTTTCACCTATTTTTGTCTTTGAGCTTCATCTTTGTTTATATCACAGTCTGTAGGTTTGATTCTGTCTTCTCTCTCTCTCTCTCCCCTTACCCCCGTCCCTTTCTCTTATAAATCTGTCACTCTAGGCCTGTCCTCTTCCCCTCTCTCTTTACTTACTCAATTATGTAACCTATGAGCAGTGTTTGTTATAGACAAGCCAACGAGAGAAGCAGTCTATACTTCTCTTTCTTAAAAATTGCTTTTTTTATGTGGCCTTCTGGTTAGCCATCAGCTTACTCACCCCCCAGTACCTGTCCTGTCAGTGGACCTGAAATACATTTGATGAAGAAGCTGAAGACTGAGAAAGGCTGTTTTTTTCTTGCTTGCAATAAAGGTGTATATGTTTACTGATGTCTTTTGTAACAGATACAAGCACAGAAAAAAAGTTTAAATTGGTCCATTGAGGCACAGATGGCCTGTTTCGTATAGTTTGAGAATGTATGTATTAATTGTGTGGTGAGCGAGGCAGACATTGGTGTGGTACCTAAAATAGAGCCCTGTCACTTGGCATCACTGCTTTCCAGTCACTGGGCCATGATGTAGCCATTGACTCCGATGGGCCTCCCGGCCGGATTGCAGGACCTTTGTGGCCCTGGGTCCTTTGGTTTCTCTCGCCTGCCTTCACTCATCCTTGTCCCTGTTGTGCTTTTCTCTCTCCCTCTTAGCATTCCCTTCATCAGTATTTTCCAAGGACTTCCCTCCACCCCAACCCCTGCCATTTTTCTAAGCCTTTTCCTTCTAAAACCAACTTTTTTAAAAAAAAAATTTTTATTTATTTGACAGAGAGAGACACAGTGAGAGAGGGAACACAAGCAGGGGGAGAGGGAGAGGGAGAAGCAGGCTCCCCACCGGGCAGGGAGCCCAATGTGGGGCTCGATCCCAGGACCCTGGGATCGTGACCTGAGCTGAAGGCAGACGCTTAACGACCGAGCCACCCAGGCGCCCCCAAAACCAACTTTTATCGGTGGTCTGCATACCTTGCTGGGTTTACAAATACACTGCAGATGAAACCGAGCACAACTACAACCGCACAACCAAGCCCAAAACCACTGAAGTGGGGGGGAAAGGCTTGAATCAGTGACGTTTAATATCTTGTGCACATTTCACTGATGCTACCAGTGAAACGTTCTGCCCTAACGAGAATGGCACAACTGTTTCCCTCCCTCTGGGACAACTTTTGTCATTCTCTGTTACAGTTGATGGGTGTGCATTGCAAGCCTAGCACCATATGATCCTTGCTCCAATAGCTTTCTATAGAGCACAATTCATGCTTTAATATAAAAATATTATTCATATTAAAGACATATCCAGGTGGGCAAGAGTCACTGATTTAAGACCTTCAGTATATGAAAGAAAACCATTGACAAAAATCATTTGTTTCCGATCCATTTTTCTTTATTTAAATGGTATGGCAAACATTTTTTCCTAAGATGTTGGATTTAAAGTTTCCTGTGGCTCAGTCAGTGGAACATGTGACTCTTGATCTTGGGTTGTAATTTTGAGCCCCACGTTGGGTGTACAGATTACTTCAAATAAAATCTTCAAAAAAAACAAAAATAGGGGTGCCTGCATGGGCTCATTCGGTTGAGCATCTGACTCTTGATTTCGACTCAGTTCATGATCTCAGTGTCATGGGATCGAGCCCCACATCAGGCTCTGCACTCAGCACAGAGTCTGCTTAAATAAAGCCTTTTTAAAAAATCAAGTTCCCTATGACATATAACTGTTTATGCAGAGTGTTGCAGTTATAAACATTGATCATCCTCTTTGCCTTTTTTACTTTTTATGTACTGGTTAACCCTGGGCCAGTGATTAAACCTGTGTAATGATTTGTCAAGAACTGAAGGACCTTGAGCTCAATTTTTTTTTTTTTGCCAGGAAAAATTACTTTATTGAAAGAACTGACCAGTTACACTACTATTTGCTGAGCCAAGACTGGAATCAGCTTAATTCTTGACATCCCTCTAGCTTTGAGTTTAGTGTGTGTATGAGGATGGTAGCATTGTTCCAAATCTATTTTTTTTTATTTTTTTCCCCAATTACTTTTATTTTATTTTTTCAGTGTTCCAAGATTCATTGTTCATGTACCTTGAGCTCAATTTTTTTAACCTTTTCTGGGACTGGATTATATTTCAGAGTATCAGCATGAAAGGAAACCATAAATGACAAGCTACCTAAAACTCGGGAGCACACTTGTTTTTACACAACAAAAGTGTGGTTTTGTTTTCATTGTTTTGCTTTGGAAGGGAGCAGATTTTTTTATTCTTCTAAGATCTCGAATATTCAACTTGGGTCAAGATATACTTAATTTTTCCTTATTTCAAGTCGTTTATTACAAGATTCTTTGAATGTCTGACATTTCCTTCAGTCTGGGGTAAAAAAAATTCTGTGTATTTTGCAATTGATGAATTCTTCAACTCTGGCCAATTTAAAAAGAAACTGAATTTGATTTCAACTCTGAGGTTTCTGATCTTTACCATGTCTTCATATTTCCATTTAAGACTTTGAATTCATTCTGGCTTACCTGCATCGTAGGGGTTTCATGCTGGATTCAGACTCTGGGTTCAAATTCTGGCTTTTCCATTTACTACCATTCTGTGCCTCTTCCCTCGACAGTTAAATTGGAGACATTAAAAGTGTGGACCTCTTAGGCGTGAGGTAAAAATGAGTGAGTTAATACATGTCGACTATTTACAGTGCCTAGCAGATAAGAAGGCTTCAGTAAATGGTAGCCATGGCTACTGTTCTGAATTGGCTGATAGTCTTTTTAATCCAGGAATGCCAGATGGAATGATTGACTTATACATGACAGATGTTCTTAGGAGAAATGCAGAGCTTACCTGGGTCACACGTACTTGTGTGAGTCATGGGCATTCTGGCATTTATACACCTAATAGTTGAAATAGTTTTCAGCCCCCGCATGGTGGCGAATATATCTTTTAAATCACCCCCCCCCCCGTACACCCCATTTTTCTTTTGGCCCCTTGTGATTCCTGAAAATGTCATCAGGTGAGGGATAGTCATCAATTATAGCCTCTTGTCCTTTGCAAGTGACCTCTTACCCAGCTTAATTAATAGTTTAACTTTTGGCAAGTGATAACACAAAGCGGTTAAATCTGGTTGACTATTATTCTGTCTCTGTGGGGGAAGCAAGCTGATAACACTTTGTGTAACTGTCAGCAGTCCTTGCTTGGGGTGTGCTCCTTAACCTGGGGCCTCAAGGGCAACTCCCTTCCCGTCAGCCTGTAGCTCCTCACAGTCAGCCCTCCCAGAGGAGATGCATTATTTGCCTTTGCTTCTAGTCCATTGAAAATAATTGCAATTATTTCTGGTTGATTTTAAATTTTTTTCCTTCTATTCTGACTAATCAGAACTGATACAAATTTCTAAATATTCTCAAAATCATTTCTTCCCACCAAACTGACCCTGGTCCATGGGTGTGTTGAGGTAACTGCATTTCTCTTCACTCTTAAAACTTTGTTTTTCAGACCAAACCAAATCTAATGGACCTATATTGGATGTGACTTTATTTAATACAAGTGAAAGTTTTTATCACATCCTCCAAGTGAGTTTTTTTAAACGTACTCACTTCATGGTTTGAACCATTTAAATCAGATCGACTGGGTCTAAATAAGGGACGTGCCTTATAAAAGCAGGCTGTCTAGTGTTCCGGACTCCCTAGCATCGGTTTTCCTTATTTATTTATTTATTTTTCCAAATTACTCTGGAACTTACCAGTTCCGTGTTCCCTTGGGACATGCTTCTCCTGTTTGTGGCGGTGGGCTCCACCTCCCGCCACCCTATCAGGAGAGCGCTTCCTTGGGGCCCTGCCTGCCCAGAGCAGCCTCTTCCCGTCTTCCTGTAAATCGCCCCAACAGAGATGGCGGCGCGCTCCTGAGCGCCCCTTTCTGAGGAAGGCTCGCTCGCTCCAGCACACAGCCGGTTCCGGTTCAGGGGTTGGGTGAGCAGGCAGTAACCCGCTGAGCCACTTTTCTAACCAGGGTGCAGCTATGTGGCGAGGCAGGGAAGAGTCATCGTGAAGTGGAAGCACGCATTATGTCCCTGGTCCGTGTCCACACGGATGAAGTCACCCAACCAGAGACTCTGAGTGCACCACCTTCGTTTCCCGTCTGCTCCCTGTCTCTTCCTTTTCTTTTTCTATGCTCACACGCGTAGAAAATGTTCATTCTGGTGAACTTGCCCAAGCGGTCTGCCATTTTCCCAGTGGTCAACGACAGAACACAGACCTTGAATCCGGCCACCTCTAGCATGAATTGCCATTATTTCTCCTAATGCTCCAGCCGCTCCAGTTTCTCCCGGCCCTTCCGATCCAGTTGCCGTTGTTCACTCTGGCTCTTCGGTTCCGGCTGCTGGCACTTCCTCAGGTATTGGTGCTCCGGCTCCTGCGCACTTCCTGGCCTTCCGACTCAGACGTGATGGGGAAGATTGACCACCACTGCTGGATGTGGATCTGGCGCTGCTTTTGATTGTTCCCAGAAATTATCTCCACAAGGGCCTTGGTCCTCCAGCGTGGGGTCTTCTCTTGGGCTTTTGGTCTCTTTTCCTGCAAATCTAATTCTGCCATCTTAGTTTCTTTAATGAGTTTTCTAATTTTTGTGTTCTTAATTCAATTAATTTGGAGCATTTGTGAATTGTTTGGTAGTGTATCAATCACTGACCATTTTTCTCCTTGGCAGTTGTACTAATTCATCCCATGTATTCTAATGGCCTTAAACCCCTGGGCTGTAAGAACAAAGTGAACGTGCCAGCCTTCTGTGGTCATGGAATAATGGCAGGAGAGGGACTATGGGGACCATCTACTCCAACTGCCTTACTTTATATTCAGGAGATCTAAGCCACGAGGGGTAAACTGACTTGCTTGAGTCACATAGCTTGTTGCTGGCAAAATCAGAAGACCTAGAACTTTGCTCTCCTGATTTCACGTCCAGTATCTTGACTCGTTTGGGTGAGGGGTTGATTCTGTGGATTCTACCGTGGATAGAGTGAGGAGTAAAGTGCCCAGTTATGTAAGTGGTCTTTGTCCAGGAGCAGTCGAGTCACAGAGCCACTGGGCCTCGGGAGCCACCTGGTCATCAGTTTGTCTGTCCTCCGGTTTCTAAAGAAATGACGGGAACAAACTGCATATCCTAAAGTTTGTGCCCTAGAAAAGAGCTTCTCGAGTTCTAGTATATACTACTGAATAACTTGGGATGCTCATAGCAAAAGTAGAAAGACTCAGGCCTTCCTTGCCTAGACCTGCAACCAGAATCCTGCAAGGTGGGGCTTGGAATGTGTGGTTTCAAATTTTTCCAGGGGATTCTGGTGTGCTTTCTGGGTAAGGGCCACTGCTGTGGAATCTAGCAGTGTTTCTTAAAAGATGGGCACCTATTTAAAAGGCATGTTTCTGGGCTCCCTCCCTGGACCTACTTTTCTAGAATTTCAGGGGATGGGGTCCATCTTTAAGCTCCCTAGTGATTATTTACATTAAAATACAGAGAAGCCCTGATCTAGGAGGCTTTGAGTCATTAAACAGCCCAGAACAATGACTTTCAGGTCCTTTGTTCATGTCCCTTGCTGAGAAATATATTTTACATCATGATTCATCAAATTCACATAACTAAAAAGTTTCACAAGTCCATACTTAGCTTACTGAGTTGAGCAAACTCTGTTATTTTCCATTCTAATCCATCCTATTTCATTTTTTAAGAGTAGATAGTCAAAACACACCCAGTTAATTTTTAACTCCCAGCCCGGTGTAGCTCGAAACATGGAGAACTGAGATGTGTTTGTTAATTCTGTCACAGACTCAAAACTTCTCTCTTGAATTCCTCTCCTTTTCCCGATTACTCCTGTTAACATCTGCTGGGGTTGCCTGTGAGAAGGTCTACTTTTGTCACAGTCATGCCTTACGGCCCCTCTGTGAAAAGCGGACTGCCTTGGTGCCCTAGACAGGGGAGTTCTTGCCGACTCCATGCTGCTGCTGCTAATGGCTTATATCAATCACAGTGCAAATAATAGAAGACTCAACCCTAATTGAATGAAGTGAAAAATATTTTAAAAAGTAATTCTTTTGTTCATGGAACCAGCGGTGCAACAGTAGCTTAGTTCAGATGCTGTTGGATTCTAGACTCAGACCATATGACCTGGATTCCCCGCAAGTCTTCTGGGATGGTTTCAGATGTGGCCAGTTTAGCTCTCTCCTCATGGGGGCAGCAGGCCCAGCCACACACTGCCTGTGGCGCTGAGGAGAGGGGCTCTGGCAGACTGAGCACAAATGTCCGTTGGGCTGATTAGACCACACACTGTCTACTGAACCAGTCACTGGGATGGGGACATGATCCTGGAGCTGGGGGTAGTGTCGAATCTCGGGCAAACCACATGGCTGAGAATGAGGGAGGGACGATTTCCTGAAGAGAATTTGAGATACTGTTCCCAGGAGCAAGAGGAATACAGGCAGCAAATGCAGGTGGGGGCTACAGGCCACGGATTCCCCTGGTGTTCCTCTCTCTCCTCTTTCCTCAGCTGTGACAAGCCTTTTCTTGCCGCTTCTCACACCTGCAGAAACCACTTTTTTTTTTTTTAAAGATTTTATTTATTTATTTGAGAGAGACAGACAGAGCATGAACGGGGCGGGGGAGAGGAGGCAGATGGAGAGGGAGAAGCAGACTCCCCGCTGAGCACGGAGCCTGATGTGGGGCCCGATCCCAGGACCCCAGGACCACGACCCAAGCGGAAGGCAGACAGACACCCAACCGACTGAGCCACCCAGGTGCCCTAGAAACCAGTCTCTTTTCCTGAAGTAGCCACTGTCAAAATCAAGCTCAGGCAGCCCTCAGGGGAAATGACAATTTAAGTAATTAGAACTGATTAAAACTCCCAACCAAAAAGAACTGGTATTTACATGAAGAGAAAGGAACAGTCTAAAAGGTGAACCAAACTATGCAATTAAGTGGCCAGCATTCATGTCTGTAAGTGGGCAAGCCTGTTTTATCTTCCCTGGTGCCCTTTAAATAAACTATGGGCTTGAGGCTTTTCAGGAGGCATCTGAACACAGTCACTGCCTAAAAATACCAACTGACTGCTAACAGATTAAAAGTGGTAGAAGTTAAGTACAAAACTTAAATCTGACAAACAGAACTCAGCTGACCTATCGGTTACCTTCCACAGTTGCTTTATGTACTATGTGATACCTTCTCTTTCTCAGGCCTTCTGTCAGGAAGCAGAACGGAAATATTTTCACTAGAGGATCAGAAAGTGGACGATACTTACTTAGTGTAAATAATGTTGATCTCCTAAAATAGATTTTTTTACAATCCAGCACGGAGCAAGAATGGTGACCTTTAAACAATTCTTTTAACAATTCTGGCTTCTAGCCTGCTTTTGAAATGGAAAAGTTTAATGTACAGAAGCATTTCATCATGAGAGACTGAATCTTACTTTTTCCTTCAATAAATAGTACCAGGTTCTGTGCTTTGTCACAAATTGCTCCCAAGTTTTATAAGGTACCTGCTTTTACCCAGTACGGTGATCCTGAGCTGTGTTCTGCCCTTGGCAACTGGCCTGCCAAGCATGGAGATTTTCTCTGTACTCATGTATTCTTAGAAACTTCTTATCCAAAACATTTTTTCACGGTTTTTTTTTCCTATAAAAACGATACAAAATAAGTGCCCTCCGGTTTGTATTCTCCTAATTTGGTCTGTAATTTGGCATAAAAGCTTTAAATTCTTCCTCATAAATTTATTTTTTCTAACAATATGCCCATTCATTTCTAATTTTCTAATTTCAATCTTTTGAAAGCTCTAGCATTTTAATTGCTTATGGAAACTAATCAGTCTCCTATCCTTGACAGTGATTTCAGTAAGATCTGATTTTTTAAATGAAGTTTTTCATATATGTTATTATATTTTGGTCTATAGTGTGGCTTGATCTAAGAACCCAGTCTACCGTTGAGAATCTTAGTAAAAGAATTCCAGGAAATAATAACTTTGTCAAGGTAAGAGATCTCTTCAAAAGTATACTATAAGAATGCTTGTTTTTAAAAAAGGTTTAGAGATTTCACCTGAAAGACTAATCGGGCCTTACATTCTATTGCACAGTAGTTATTTGATATGTTAGACTATTTCTCTGCAGACAGTTGAGGACAACTCAAATATTTACCTTTCTGTCTTCTTGCCCTGTGGTGGATTAGAGGATTCATATTCTGAGGTCGATAGGCTGAAGGGGATTATAAAGTGTCCCAAGGGCTTAAACCATACTCTCTCTTGTTTTCTACCCTCTGTCAAAGAAAATTCTGGATGCTTTTGAGTTTTTAGGCATCTGGATTCAGGGAGAGAAATTAAAAGTCACTCCAGCTCCTCACTGACTCCTCTTCCACTTTTTTCATTTGAAGGAGGCTGATAGAAAGTACCTAAATTTCAGTCCATATGTAGAGCTTTCTTGAGTTAAATGAAGGGAGAGAGAATTTTCGAAACAGGCAAGGTATTTTTCTTATCAAGGTCAAGGCCCACTTCTCCTAGCATCCAAAAGAAGTTCTGTTTTTTTGGCATATCCCCTTCATATTTGCCAGTGGGACTCTTAAAACAGTGGTTCTTGGTTCTGAAACTAGGGTTCAAATCCCATTAATTGTAGCAATTTAACAAACCATTCCCTACCCTCACCCCCCAAATAACTTCAGGCTAGTCCTAAATATACCATTACCCATTTCCAATTCTGTTCCTCATTGTCACCCTGCCTAACCCTCACCCCCACCTCCAGCTGCACTTTGCTTCAAGTGATGCATGTTTTTCTCTTCGGTGCCATTTTAGACAACTTTTACACTTGCTACCTAAATCATTAAAATGAGATATTATCAACTACCTCACTGTTGACTTGGTGGGATGACCCTTGGTCCGTCAAATCAAAGAGGAATAGTCTCATAACTTATTTCCTCTCCTTATTTTTGAGTACCAATCTTACTTTTTTTCTAGGAAAGCTAGAAAACCATAAGTTAAGAGTCATAACTTAGAGCGTGCATTAAAGTATTAAATGGTTTGGTTTGAATTTTCTTACCAAACATATCCATAGTAGATAAGAAGGAAAAAGGTATCACTTTCTATAGTTAGGGGATAAATCAGGAAACTGAGGATTAGGGGAGGGGAAAGATAGTTGCATTATTTTGGTGTATGTATCTTCTTAACACTTTCATCAGCTCTTATAAATATATTTGGTATTTAATGTACTAACAAAAATAAGAGTTGGATCTGATCCGTTCTCGAGGAAGACTGATAAGCCCATATGTGTTTTATATTTACCATTTATCCTTTATTCAGCACACCCTCCCTTTGTTTAATGTACTCGCCGAGTTTTTAGGCAACTACTTTCTTAATATAGAGCAAGTCAGTGTTGCTTTCTTCTGGCATGTCCTTGAGCTCTACTTTATTCTCCACTTATTTTATATTATGTTATTTGAGTATATATGTGTTTGTGTATATATTTATATTTTTTACACATACAAGTATATTGTCATATGTTTTAAAACCTAAAATTTTCAGGTTATGGTTTAATATACTCTGATTTTTAACACTTTAAATTATCACTTTCAGGAAATATAAAATGAAAAGGCAGAATTTCAGAGTAGGTTCTGCACGTAATACCACAAAAGCTAATATCTACGTGCTCACCATCTAGATTACAGGGTGTTGTGTCATTTAATTTTCTCTTTACCTTGCAAGTGGATGCTCTTTGAACTGCAAACATATCATGGTGATCTTTGTTCATGAACATGCTTTTCTGTGCCATGAGACAGGAAAATTATTTTTATCCGTATTACCACGGGACTGACTTTAGGGCCATTGAATATTTTGTGATTTGTTGAGGTTCTTGGTTTGGGGTTTTATTTTTTAAACTGTTGGGAACTTAATTTGCTGGCTGAATTTCATAACTGTGTTTAGTCCAAGACAGGCCTTCCACTTAGCACTTACTTCAGTGCGGTGAAACTTCGTTGGCTCCTTGACAATGTGAGAAAAGTTCAAAGGGCTGTTGAAGAAGATAGAGCTCTTTTTGGGACCATTGATTCATGGCTTATTTGGGTACGTTTAAATATAATGTATGTGTGAAGAAAGTTTTTCAGAATTTTTTTTAGACGGGCTTGCCTTCCCTCTATTTTCTACTAAGAGTTCAAACTTTTTAAAAAAGGTTTTATTTATTTATTTCTTTAAGAGAGAGAGAAAGAGCGTGTGTGTGTGTGTATGCATGAGCTGGGAGAGGGGCAGAGGGCGAGGGAAAGAGAGAATCTTAAGCAGGCTCCATGCCCAGCTTGGAGCTGACGTGGGTTTAGTCTCATGACTCTGAGATCATGACCTGAGCAGAAATCAAAGGTTTGTCACTCAACCAACTGAGCCATCCAGGCACCCCGAGTTAAAACTTGTTAGCTGGCAAAATTATTAAGAAAAGCCACTCAAGAGACAGCAGAACATTTCGGCCTCCATTTAGGAGGCATTTTTGCAAAAAGAAAATAGAATAGAGGTTGCAGGGGGCTGGGCGAAGAGGGATGGGGAATGATTGCTAATAGGTATAGAGTCTACCTTTGGGATGATGGAAATATCATGGAACTAGATAGAGGTGGTGGGTGCACAACATCATGAATGTACTAAATGCCACTGAGTTGTCTGCTTTAAACTGATTAATGGTTAACCTGTGAATTTTTCCTCAAAAATTTTTAAATGTATTATTTGTGGAAAAAAGAGGCATTTTTGCCTACTTCCTCCTTACTTTTCTTGCTTAACTGCCATAAAAATGGAGGGAGATTACCAAAACCACATCTCATATTCATTATCTTTAGAAAAAGTAATTTAGGTAATTAATGAGTAATTCATAATTTAGGTAGTCTTTTTCTCTTGCCTATCATATACTCTTTTCCAGTGGTCATTTCTTAAAAGAAGTAACTATTTAACATAATAGAACACCTATGTGACTTTTATCATTTGCTGTCAGCATTACACAGCTGTCTCTTATTAAGCCAGAATATGAAAAAATCATAGTGGAATTTCGAAGTATAATCTTTTTGCCTAAGCAGAACACAGATGAGTAGAAACTAACATTTTAGACATTTCCCAGAGTTATCTCAAAAGTACATGTTCTCTCTTCCCCTTTCTCTTTGTTTGTTCTCTGTTATTTTTATTATGGGCATTTTCAAATATACCCAAGAGAGGGAATAGTGTAATGAACCTCTGCAACAATGGACCAGCTACAGCAATCAACTACGGCCGGTCTTGTTTCAGCTATACTCACATGTGCTTTCTCCCCACAGATAATTGTAAAGCAAATCCCCACACATATCATTTCATTTTTAATTACTTCACTAAGTATGTGATTATCTTTTCAACATTGAGGAGGGCTTCAGAGGAATATTTTCCCCATTCTCACTTGCCAGATCCCCAGAGCAGATCTTCCAGAACCAGTACTAGGAAGCAGTCCTTTCCCCAGCCCTCCCTGTGCTTGGCCAGGCCACGCTGGGCTTGGTGCTCTCTTGGCCCACAGTTTTCATACCTGTCACAGTTGAAATAGTTCTGACAACAGTTCTGACAGTCAGTTGCTTGAAACCAGAGTGAGGCAGGGTGGGGCCCCTGTGAGCTGCAGGAGGGAGCTCAGTTAGCTGCGGGTGGGGGACCTACTCCCCGGATGCTGAGATGCCTTTTCTCCACTGTTGTTCCTTTCTCACCTCTTATTGCTCCCACACAAAAGAAAGCAGCAGTGCTCGGGGGTATTAACATGGGAGAATTTAAAACTCTTCTTTCAGGATACATGCTTGGGTAGGCAGAACCCAATGAGAATTGTTATTCCAAAAAACTAAATCACAAACAGAGAAACAGCAACGCAGAGTTCTGTAAGATCCTGAAGAGGCAGAGTTGCTGATATATTTCACTTTTCCAAATGTGGTAAGACTGCCTTTTCCAAAGATAACAGATGAAAACAAAGCTGATTTTTTTTTTTTTTTGGTTTAACCTCCGATTTACTAGAACTCTGCTGTCTAATATGGTAGCCACTTAAGCACGTGTGGCTACTGAGCACTTCAAATATGGCCAGTCTGAATCAAGATGTGCCGTGAGTGTAAAATACGTACTGTACTTAAGTAGGTAAAATGTTGGGGTGCCTGGCTGGCTCAGTCAGTAGAACATGCCACTCTTGATCTAGGGGTTGTGAGTTCAAGCCCCATATTGGGTATAGAAATTAATTAAAATAAAATAAAATAAAATAAAATAGGGGCGCCTGGGTGCCTCCGTCGATAAGCAGCTGCCTTCGGCTCAAGTCATGATCCAAAGGTCCTGGGATCGAGCCCCACATCAGGCTCTCTGCTCAGCGGGAAGCCTGCTTTCCCTCTCCCATTCCCCCTGCTTGTGTTCCTGCTCCTGCTGTCTCTCTCTCTGTGTCAAATAAATAAATAAGATCTTTTAAAAAATAATAAAACAAAATAAATACATAGGTAAGATGTCTCAGTAATAATTTTTCATATTAAAAGGATATTTTGAGGGGTGCCTGGTTGGCTCAGCCACTGGAGCATACGACTATTGATCTCGGGGTTGTAATTTCGTATCACATATTGGGTGTAGAGATTACTTGAAAAAATTTTTTAAAATAAATCTTTACTAGATAAATAAAAGGGTATTTTGGCTATATTGGGTTAAATAAAATATATAGTATTATTAAAATTAATTTCACCTGCTTCTTTATACTTTTTAAATGTAGCTATTAGAAAATTTAAAATTATGTATGTAGCTAGCATTGTATTTCTATTGGACACTGCTGAAAACTAGAAAAATTAAATGATTGGCATATTCCATTCTCCTGCTTTATGCACTCTGCTACTGATTATGGCCCTTGACAACATGTAAATTAAATTGCAAATTAGGGGGTGCCTCAGTTGGTTGAGCATCTAACTTTTGATTTTGGCTCAGGTCATGACCCCGGGGTCCTGAGATGGAGCTCTGTGTTGGACTCTGCGCTCAGCGGGCACTCTGCTTGAGGATTCTCTCCCATTCCCTCTGCCCCTCCCCCTGCTCACATGCTCTCTCTCTCTCTCCCCCCTTCTCTTTCTCTCTCTCTCTCTCAACTAAATAAATAAATCTTTTTTAAAAATAAAGAAAAATAAATAAATAAATAAATAAATAGCAAATTAGTACAAATCTAACCTGTCCTTTTATTCTGTCTAGAGTTTGACAGGAGGGGCCAATGGAGGTGTCCATTGTACGGATGTAACAAATGCAAGTAGGACAATGCTTTTCAACATTCATTCTTTGGAATGGGATAAAGAACTCTGCGAGTGAGTTGTGTTTTGCCCTAAAAAGCATTTCCCATTACGTTGGCTATTTATGACCTAAATCTTAACTGTTTTCAGATGTTGGTGGAGCACCAAACTTCGTCGATATCTCAACTACAGTATACAAGTCTATACTGTGTATTCAAAGAAGAGACTATTGTTGAATATACAGCAAACAGGCCAAATTAATTATCTTCATTAGGAAGATTGGGTTTCTTTAGAAAAGTACTTTGTTTTCTGTGTGCTTCTTATTTTTTATCGGCTTGTATAAAGATAGAATGATAAATACCCAAACATACAACTGTGTTCTGCTGGCTTATTATTTAACTCCACGCTCAAATATGTCCATTTTTTAGTCGCTATTTACATTTTTGTCTTTAAAAACATATAAATGTTTCTAGGCATTTATTTAAAATAGTGTTACATACCCAGTCTTATCTTACTGTTTTTCAGATTTTTTGAAATTCCAATGAAAATTCTTCCAAATGTCCGGAGTTCTTCTGAGATCTATGGCCTAATGGTAAAAAAAAAAAAAAAAATTAATTTTATTTAAAAAGAAAAGCTTTACTATTCAGAATTCAAAAGTCAGTTGTGTTACATTTTCTAGTTTGAGAGTTGTGACTTTTCTGTAAGTGTTGGTAGTATATAAAATAAGAATTTAGTACTGCTTAAATAGTTTTATAACTTAAAAATTTTAGAATCCTTCTTACCAGTTGGTTTTATATTTTATAAACTTAAATTGGCCGTTCTTTGAGTATTCTACTTTTAAAGTATTAATGGAATAATCTAACTACAAAGGGTGGCATGGGAATGTTTGAGCCTGTTTATTCTTTTAGTTGAAATAACTTTAGTAGTTTGTGCTTATAATTTGTAGGAAGAACTCTTCACATTTTAGTGCTCTTTTTCCTGTTGAATCTCTTTTAATGGCCTAACCACGTTTTTATATTAGATTCTTTGTCAGCCTGAGCAAAACTTTAGCAAAGAAACTGAAAACAAAGAGTCTGTTTCTGATTTGTGATTGCTAATTAAACTGGTTTCCATAAGGGACATTTTACTGTTGCTTTCACAGAAACTGAGAGAAAAAGTACTTTCAGCAAAAAGTATGCTTAGCATCATTGAGTATCTCTGATTACACATCAGGGATGAAAACCTCCAGGAGTATTTGAACTGGTATTTGAGCACAAAAATCTAGAATTTATGATAAAATTTGAAAATACATCTAAGGTCAATTACAAAAATATGTATTGTTTAGACATTTCATGACAAATATTAGAAACTGTTCTTACAGAGTTAATAATAATAGAGTTGAATACTAAGTGCTCTGGATAAAGCTTGAGCAGAGTTCATAAATATTTCATTTATAATAAAGCCTTCTAAAGCATCGTGGAAGTTTCTAAGAGAAGCACAGCTCATCTGCAATAAAAGTGCTTGGATGACTTCATAGCTGTCTACAGACTGCCTTGGATCAGAGAAAAAAACTTATCCTTGAGAAACAATTTTAGAGAATTGTTGGAAAAGCATTTACTGGCCTAGTTTTTTTCTTGCATTTAAAATATTATGCTTCTGTCCTCCTTTTTCCCCCTTGCTGACTATAGAAAATCTCTCATAGCCTGGTGAGTAGGTTGCCCACCAATTATGCTACCCATTCATTTGGAAAAGATACAGTGCATTTCCATTTAGTTTTAGACAAGCAGAAGTCCGTTTACTAAGCAGATTTATCTAGAATCTCCATGACCCTCCAAATTGCTATAAGCTCTAGACAAGTTCTAGGTTTTCTTTAAACTCAGTCATGTCTGTTTGTTTTTAAGTTTCCCATAAGACTGAAAGTGGTGTTTCAAAATAAAGACTAAGCTAGTTTTCTGGAATGAGAAATTCTGATGTTCCCCATGACAAAGTACAGTTGTGATGTGCTTTGGGCTTTGGCATAACAGGGAAGTTAGATGTAGTTTTTAAATGTCCTAAATGCCTATTGTAAATGATACTTGACCAACCTTTCAGACTAGTTAGTTGGAAATGCACTGTCACTTTTTCTGCATGCTTCACCAGAGGACATTCCCAGGGATCCTCCAGAGACCCCTCCCTGTGAAGGAAAAGGAGCGCTTTAGGTGCCGGAATGCACATTAGTAGATCCTGCTGGTAGTTTGATAATACCTTCAGTAGTGTCAGCAAAGGCTTCTTCTCATATTTAAGTATATGAAGATAGACAGCCTCTTGGTTTCCTACAGATTCACTTTCAGTTCCTTATGAAGTGTACCCTTCACTTATTATCCAGGTTCAGGTTTCCTAAGAGTATATCCAGTAAATAAAAAAGCAAGGTCTTGAATTAAGCAGAAGGCATGAAAGAAATAAAATAATATCCACCATGTAGAAGATGTTTTCTGTTTTGTACAGGGTTTCCACATATATGCTATTACTTCCTTATCATTGTAGCTATGTGAGGCGGCTTTTATTCTTCTAGATAGGGAATCTGAAGCTCCTAGAGGCTCACAAATGGGAGACCAAGGGGGCAGTCCATGGAAAGCTTTTGTTTGGCCCTGTTCCTAGTATATCACACTACTTCGTGGGTCACGTTCCTTCCCCCTAATTCCTTAATACCAGTAGATATTGTTTTGTATTATAATTTTTTTTTAATGAAGTTTGGTAAAATACACAGCCGCTTAAATCTCGTTTTTCTCCCTAGAATGCTAGCCATATTTGATCTAAATAAAAACCACTACGCATGACCTAAATTAACTCTTGCTTATCTAAACTTGAAGAATGATGTCGGCTGTGAACAAATAATACCCAATACCCAAACGCTCTTGGGATTCTTACTTCTCTTAAAAGCAGTTTAGATAAGGAAGGATAGTTGGTAAAATACAGCCTTCCAAAATGAGGCTGTTCCATGCCATTTTGATAGCTATTCCTATGTTTGTTTTAAAGGATGTGTTAATTTTCCTTATTAATGGCAATGATAACAAAGAGCTATCAGATCTAGGGATTCATGTTACCTGGACTCCATTTCATGCATCAAGAAATTGAGGCACAGAGAAGTTTCAGCAGCCTGCTCGGTGGCTTAACACTAACTAACCAAGAGTAGACTCCTCATCTCCTGATTCCCAGTCTGGTGTTTGACGTCCATTCACCAATACCATGTGTCTTCTTGTCATTCTAGAAATATGTCTAGTATCTGTCTCTGAAGCACATATGTAGTTGAAACACTTGCTTTGTCTTGTCTGCCCACATGCTCTGGCATGTTGCTATTCGTGTTCATTCCTGCCGCAGTTGTGTTAGTAGAGATAATAGTTTGTCATTACTCATAATCCTTTTTTAAACTTTTATTAGAAAGCTGGGGCCTTGGAAGGTGTGCCAATATCTGGGGTAAGTTTCCTCTCCCTGCTACCTCCCCAACCTTACCCACTTCCATATGAGAGGGTTTCTTCCTCTATCTTAATCAGTCTGCCCCTTCCGAAGCTATGGAAAAAAGGTAAAAGCAGCAGAATTGGCTGATTCTTGTTGTTAGGTGACACAATGTGGGCTGTTGAGAACCTTTTGACCAAATTCTAACTCTTCCTTCCCATACCTACTATCTTGTAGGGGATATTAAGAAATGGGGAAATGGCCAAATGGAAGCAACGCAAAAAATCAAGACAGTTCATTCCTTGATAAATGAAAGAAAGGAAAAATAAATCCTATGGCTGTTCAAAAAGGGAAATTAATTATATCGTCTTAGTGTTCTTTATTGTCATTTATGCTTTCAGTGTTTGGGGGACCAGTCCGCTGCATTGGTGGGACAAATGTGCTTCCAGGATGGACAAGCCAAAAATACGTGAGTTTAAGAAACAGACCCAAAAACCAATGGTGTTTTGTTTGTTTGTTTCTCCCTTTGGTCCTTTGAATGAGGAAAATCTGTTGAAGTTCACCCAGGCTAAAAATCAATAGCTTAGGAGTTCCAATAAATTTCTTGCCATTTAGTTTACCTTCTCTCCTTCAAATAAAATACATTATGCCATATGTAAACACACTGCTGAGGCTTGTAAAGACCTTAATTCAATACGTTTTCCATCCAGAAACTAAATTTTGGTTTAAAGTGTTAATGGTTTTGGTTGGGGGAGAGTGGAGGAAGGCAGAGCAGAGGGGAGGAAGAGCCATGATTTAAACTATGTTTCAGGGGCGCCTGGCTGGCTCAGTCCATAGAGCACGTGCCTCATGATCTCAGGGTCGCGAGTTCGAGCCCCAGGTTGGGTGTAGAGAATAAAAAATGTTTGGGGTGCCTCGGCGGCTCAGGCTGTTAAGCGTCTGTCTTCAGCTCAGGTCATGGTCCCAGGGTCCTGGGATCAAGCCCCACATCAGGCTCCCTGCTCAGCGTGGGGAGCGGGGTGGGGGTGGTGGCCTGTTTCTCCCTCTGCCTCTGACCCTCAACCCCTACCACCCCCACCCAGCTCATGCTCTCTTTTGCTCGCTGTCTCTCTCTCTCAGATAAATAAATAAAATCTTTAAAAAAATTTTTTTAATTTAAAGAAAATTTTTCAAAATGAACTATATATCTCAACATACACTGTTCCTGCCGTAGTCTTTCTCACTAAACTGTGAAGTTATATTTTTGTGGGTTTTTCAATGCTGTTTTCCTGGCATTGTGCTTTCTCCTTATTACCTGGAGTTTCTCCTTCGACGAGAAGTAGAAGGAATGATGGAAGTAGAGATTTGGTGCATTTGTTTCCTGATCTTGTCTCCTTACTACTCCTTCCTGGGGAATCTGTGTCAAGCCCCATATCTAAGAATGATAAGATTTCTGGCATTTTTCAGATAAGAAAACAGATGTTCAGAGTAGTTAAGCTAGTAAGTGGAAGAAGCAGTCTTTGCCCCCAGATCCATCTGATTCGACTTAGCCGGGGCTCTGAACCTCTCTACATTACCGTACCCTGTGTAGGAAAGATGCCCATCGACCCAGCAGGAGACTATCTACATTTATTTTTTTCTAGAGGATTTCCTAATTCTGTCATCAATGTTAACCTCAGTGGCGAAATTCTTCTTTTGTGGATAATGGAATGTCTTACCTTTTTAATGAATTGCTCTTGTGGTCTGGCATGGTCAGCGGTCCTCATGTGAGAATGTGACATCATCTGTGTGAGGTTTGGTCGGGGAGGAGGGGAGATGTGTAAAATCTTTGCAGGTCATGGTATCCTGAGGTTATGACCAAGAGAGCTTGAACGAGCATGAGTCTGGAAACATATTCTTTGAATTCTGGCTTCCAGGCAGCTGCACCAGGAGTCAAGAGAAATAATGGAAAACTAGGCTCTTTCCCCTCCACCTTTCTTCCTCGGCCAGGCACGCTAGTGCTAGTAAATCAGAGGCTCTCTCTTTCCTCTCTCTTTGTCAAGTACTTAACATGGTGTAGAGCACATGGGACGTTCCCAGTAAAATTGTTGGCTTTTCCTCCTCTTTTGACTACCTTCCCGCTTGAGCGTTATCGGCCAAGTCCTGGAAGGGTGAGTCTAAGCCAGGGAGGACTTACTGAGTACCTCCGCAGCCGCTGCGCGTTGGAGGAGGGAAACAGAAAATCTTAAGATCTTTGGACTTGTATTTCTCTTCCTGAGGGGAGAGAAGACAAATACACAATCATCTGAGAAGTCAGAACTTATGTGCCATAAGAAACTTGGAAAGACTGCTCTTGGGTTTCAAAGGAAGGGGAGAAAAATCACAACAAATCTTAATAACGAGATGCTTTGAAGAAGGAGCTATATTGGCGAGTGCACGGAACACTGAACAAACATGCCAAGAGCGAAACGGAGGACTTTGTTTAGAGAATGTAGAGAACATTCAGGTAGGGCGGTGGTAGGAAATAAGGCTAGGATCATATCGGGAAGCCCTAAATTTCAGACTGAGGAGTTTTTCTCTTGATTCGGCAGTGGGACATTTCTGAAGGTTTTTGAGCTGGTGTTGAGAGTGACTAGAACTGTTCATTATCAAAGTCCTCGGCCAAAGTGAGGAGAGACTGGGGCAAAGATGCCATGCAGGCATCCTGGTCACAAGGACAGGGACCAAAAAAGATGGGGACAGAGAGGGAGGCTGTAGGCGGGTATCCATGGCACTGCGGAGGGACAAGAGACAGAGAGCAGGTATGGAGTCTAGTCACCTGGGTCCAGTGGCTTAGCCCACAATCAGGAACAGGTCTGAAGAGTATGCTTTCTGTTTGGGACATGTTCGTGGTTCTGGTAAGCTGTATATTGCACACATTTGTAAATAAATGGAGTGAGTTCAGTATGAAAGTCGAGATTTTGAATTTCCTTATTTAGAGGTGATTTTTGAAGCAATGGGAATAGACACAATTACCAAGAAAAAGTGTATAGGTAGAGGAGATAGATGCTTAGGAAAAGTGAGAGACACAGGGATTGGAAATTCATAAAAATGGACTGCAGTTATTCACCATGTGGAAATCCAGCGTAGAGATACTTAAGAGAGGGAGGCTTGGTCAGAGGTGCAAAATGCTACAAAAGGTTATGGAGGCTGAGAATGAGAAGAGACCATTGTACATAGAAAGTAGGTCTTCAGCGGTGACTTCTAAGAATGAAGCTTTAGGAGAATGCTCAAGAGGAAAGCCGGGTTGCAAATGGCCAAAAGAGATGTGGGCACGTAGAAAATAGAGACAGTGAGACAGAACATAATTTGCAAAAATGACCATCTAGAAATGGTGAGCAAAGTAGGTGGTTCGTTAAGTTAACAGGATTGTGCCAAGAGTGGGGCATATTTTGTTTGTTTGTGCTTTTAAGTTACAAGACCAGAGAAAGTTTCTTTGGAGTCTGAGTAGAGACCAGATGGGAGTTGTAAAAATGAATGCGAGAGAAGCGATGGTCAGAATGAAGGCCAAAGAGGTTGGAGAGGGTGGGATTGAGAATTGACTCAATCTCTTCAAACCTCAGCAGGGAGCACATGACAGCCAGCTCAGAATTCAGGGGAAAGCCCATCTCTGTTTTGGTGCCGAGGAACAGATTACGGGTGATTCTCATTTTTCTTTCGGCTTTTCTATATTTTCTTATTTTTCTTGAATGAACGTGGATTATTTCAACATTTAATTTTGCTTTTAAGGACGAGAACCTAAGATAGATGCCCTCTCTCCCCGGAAGCATTAAGCATTCGAAAGGAAGCCTTGACCTTCACGGCTTCAGCTGGGGCCACTCACCCTCCTCCTGTGGGCCAGCTTTGGCTCGCTCCTCCATGAGGGATCGTGGGCAGCCTTCACCTTCACAGAGGTTAGAAAAGTCAGCCATCTTTCTGGGATGCTCCAACACAGTAGTCTTGCGAAAGGATTGGTAGACCATATAAATGCTGAAAGCTCCGTATATATTTGATGCCTGGGAAGAAAAATAATAAAATTTCAGAGGAAAATAATTGCCTCTGTACTGCTTTGAAAGTTGTAGCCTGTAGGTAGCAAGAGTCTCTTCATGCATTGATAATGCTCATTAATTACATATGAAGTATACTCACTTAAGAATTCACTTTTATTAAATGCCTTGAGCCTCTGTGTCAGTTTGGTACTTTCAGACTTATATACTACTGTTCAGTGTGCAGGGTGTTAATATGGGGGCTAAATTGGTACAGATTTCTCTTTTAAAAATGTGAAATAGGTAATTAACTTTTAAAGCATGAGACAGATAATCATTTTTAAGAATATTTATTAAAGGAGGGCACCTGGGTGGCTCAGTCATTAAGCGTCTGCCTTCAGCTCGGGTCATGATCCCAGGGTCCTGGGATCGAGCCTCGCATGGGGCTCCCTGCTCAGTGGGAAGCCTGCTTCTCCCTCTCCCACTTCCCCCTGCTTGTGTTCACTCTCTCACTGTGTCTCTCTCTGTCAAATAAGTAAACAAAATATTTAAAAAAAAAAGAATATTAATTAAAGGAGATTAACTTAAAATATATAGTTCTTTCAGCATCGTGGAAGTAAAGGGTGCAGTGATTTATGTGTTTTCCTTCGTAAATGTATTATTACCTGTACCTAGTCTTAGTTGACTGGTGTCTTTAAAAACGTAGATATTCGTTAATCACATGCTCCCTGAATGTGTGGGCTGTTTGTCTACAGGCAAAGAATATATTTGAGTGAAAAGAGATAGACTGTCTTGGGTTACTTCTTATTCACAACAGCGGTGCTTGGAAAAATGTTTGCTAGAAAAAAAATTGCCCTTGGTTTCTATTTGCTTCACACCCACATGATGGGGCTGACTTTGTGCTTGCTGGTGGTGGCTTCTGCTGGGATCCTTCTGCCTGCCCCTGAACTGAGTGCTCCCTGTTGTCCGACCTGCTGAAATATCAAAGCGCACAGCAGCAAGGCCTGTGGGGAGGGAATCCCAAGCCTTGGCAGAACGGTTTGTAGAGAGCCAAGGGTCACGGTCACAGCCAGCTCTGTGGAAAACTGTTGCCCTGTGACCCTTACTGGTATCACTTTGGATGACTTCTCTGCCTGGCACATGTCAAAACTACTCACTCATGTCCAAATGCCAGACTTGTCGCAGAGTCCAAAGCCTGTACTTACGAGGCTGCCGGAAAATAAATTCACTTCTTCCATGGCGGCCATGTTGTATTCTCGCTCTGACCCTCCCACTTGTTAGAACGGCCTAGCCTGCAGAGAGAATGGGGAAACGAGGCCTTTAGTAGCTTTCTCCCTCTATGCCACTCCAGTCACTGAGGTCCATCTCCACTTTCCCGCATTCTGGTCCTAGCCTCCCCTCCGTGCCGGAAGATAGCAGAAGATAGCAGTTCATGATTGTACTAACGACAGAGCTAAGCAGCCAGCCCCATCGGTGAAATGCTTCATTCCACGTGGGTTAGTAGCAATGTCACTGGGACTGGATGTAGAATTTGTTGTCATTTGGTGATATTTTATAAACACAGTCCCGGGTTGTGACTAGGCACTAAATACTATGCTTGCATTTTTCCATTAGGATTGCACTAAGTACATTTTCTTCTAGACTTAGTCTTTAAAATGTTATTCCAAAAGGAGTATGTGATGCTTGTAAACTTTTGGAACTTTTCTAAAACTTTAAGATAATGGGGTACCTGGGTGGCTCAGTTGTTAAGCGTCTGCCTTTGGTTCAGGCCATGATCCCAGGGTCCTGGGATTGAGGCCCGCATCAGGCTCCCTGCTCAGCGGGAAGCCTGCTTCTCCCTCTCCCACTCCCCCTGCTTATGCTCTCTCTCTCGCTGTCTCACTCTGTGTCAAATAAATGAATAAAATCTTAAAAAAAAAACTTTAAGACAATGACTTATTGTATGTCAATTTAAATGATTTGTATTATTGATGTTTCATGATTTATTTTTAATAAAAGTGTCACACTGTTTCTTCTTTCCCCAACTATAGGTATGGAACAGGCTGTTTCTTACTATGTAATACAGGCCGCAAGGTTGGTTTGGAAAGTCTTCTTTAACTTCATGTAAATCATGCTTGAGCATAATTTGCTATTAAGTTACTTATGATTCTGCAGATTTTATTTAATCTTTATTAGGGTTTAATTTAGAGCTCACTAAAAATGATGAAAATCACTAAATTTAAGTGGCTCTAGTAAGAACTATTTTAGGTTCTTTGAATTTTTTATGTGTGTTTTTGATTGTTAGTGGGATATCGATACTAGGACCGTGTCATATTCTTAATGCAAATCTCATTTGGAACAAGGGATAAACATTTTGTACTGTTTAAATGTATTGTTCTTAATACTGGTAATTTTGACTGTGTTTTTTAATAGTTACATATTTATTGAATTATTTTTGTATGTAGGTCATCTTAGCTTTAAAAAATATTCTTCCACTATCTTTTTATTTTCCTGGCTACTGAAATATTTTTCTCTTTCCTACAGTGTGTATTTTCTGAGCACGGCCTTCTGACCACAGTGGCTTATAAGCTTGGCAGAGACAAACCAGTGTATTATGCCTTGGAAGTAAGTAGTTTTCAATCAGTATGGGTAGTGTGGCAAACAATCAAAGCCAGTGAAAATCATGGTGCTTTCTAACACCTTTTCTGGTAAATCTTAATATGTAGGACTGAAAAAATTCAGGTTTTTTTCTTGGCATTTGGTTGAGTGGAAGGAACCCGGGACTGAGCTGGGGTCAGGACTCCTAGGAGATCTTGAGTATATGGGCTCCTTGGTTCCTTCACCAGTCCCTTGTGGCACCTTGTAGCTGCTTGACTTGCTCTTCAAGTATTTCTGTTAGCTGGAAAATTCTGTGTTTTTATAACTACGGTGCCCCAGTGTTCCAAAGAGAACCACTGGGTGCAAAAGCAGAGGAACTCTCTTCACGTGTCCAATTTTGATGTGGGGAAGTAAGTGAGGAGATTTATGAAATGTTTCTGCAGAAGTTTTTGTTTCAAACACATTTGTAAATTCTAGTAGGAATGTATCGGTCTAAGTCTGTAGGGCATGGTGAATTTCTATTAGAAACATTGCTTTTATTGGTAAGATCAAAGAAGCAGTATTCTTTTTATCAAATCACATGTATATTTTTTTTAAAGATTTTATTTTTAAGTAATCTCTATACCCAATGTGGGGCTCAAACTCAACCCCAAGTCACATGCTCTACTGACTGAGCCAGCCAGGCACCCTACATTCTTTTGTTGTTGTTGTTGAATATAGTGGACACACAGTGCTACATTAGATTCAGGAGTACAGCTTAGTGATTTAGCAAGCTTAGGCATTTGACTCTGCTCACCACAGGTGCAGCTCCCTTGTGTCCCATACTGCGCTACTGCAGTATCGTTAACTGTATTCCTTATGCTGTGCCTCTTATTCTTGTAACTTACTAATTCCATAACTGGAAGCCTGTCTCCTTTTCCCCCTTCGCCCATTTAGCCCATTCCCCACCACTCCCCTTAGATACATTCTTAAAGGTATCTCTTTATAATGCATTTTAAATTGTTCCCTTGAAATGTACAAATATACAGTTGATCTGAAGGCTTACTGAGGCTTGTTTCCTGAAGTATCCGATAATAATTTGGCCACAAGTGTTAGACTTCTGTTTATAGTTCAAACATTTTATTAGTTGCTCTGCCTAGAGCATGAAGCATTTATTTCCATTGTTTTCCTGCCCCCTCCTGACATAAGCACTGTACTCTCTCTCCCCCAGCCCCTTCTCTATGGATACTAGAAGCACTTGGGAAGCACTTGGTCATGTAATAATGGTATCATATCATCTCTCAGAAGTTGAATTCCTGTATGCCCTGTCCTGCTCTGTTTCCCCCTGTGGAAAGTGCTTGGTACAGATCTGGGCACATCGAATATGTCCTGGCTGTTAAAAGTTACCTATAGCAATTAAGTAAGCTGCTCTCTTTTTTCCTTATACTGGAGACAGATTATCTTTTAGAATTAGAGATGCCTTAGACCTGGAAAGGGCCCCTGGGATAGGGCTTACCAGGTCTTCACTTCCCTCCCAACACGAAGAGCCTTCTCTTCTTTCCTTCACCGATAGCCCTCCAACTTCTGTTTGAAGATAGTACCAAAACTGCTTCTTACTAACACCTCTACCACTGGACCTGGATCGACTGCCAAGAGCATTCAAATACTAGGGGGTGGCTATTGCTTTTTCTGGGTCTTTCTACTCCAGGATAAACTTCCCCAGTGCCCTGATGTCATATGGTTTCTGGATGCTTTCTAGTTCTAGACTGCCTTCATTACATGCATTCTGATTTGTCAGAATCTTCCAGAATGGAATAGAATATTCTACATGTAATCTGACTTGTCCTCACTAGTGTGATTTACTCCTCTCTGACCATAAACACTGCTTCTGCTACTCTAGCCTGAGAGTTCATTAATTTAGTCTAATAATCCCATCATATCATTGGCTCCAGGAGCAGATGTTAAAATATCTGGCTCTTTTTCAAATGACTCATTGTCTTGTCATGTCCTCTCTGTTCTGTATGTGTGCGGATCTTTTTTTTTTTTCCTCTTAAGTAATCTCTACACTCAAGCTGGGGCTTGAGCTCATGACCCCAAGATCAAGAGTCACATGCTCTACCAACTGAGCCAGCCAGGTGCCCCTTTTGTTAATCTATATTCAGGTCTTCGCTTCTTCCTGTCAAATTTCATGATATTGATTTTAGCCTCTAGTGACACAGTCTAGATTCTTTGTCACTCTTTACTCTGTTATTTTTCCAGTTTTGCCTCATCTGGAAACTTAACAAGCATATGCTTTAAGATTTTGTTTCAGTTCATATAATTTTTTAAAAGATTCATAGAATTTTAAAGCTGAGAGGGACGGTAGATTAGACAACAGGCTTTGCTATGCCCTCACAAGGCATTTGAGAGCAGGAAGTGAAATTGGAGTCACTTGGCCGTGGTAACTTTTGATAGCTAATTAGTAGCAGATCCAGGATGCAAATTCAACTTATTGGACATCAAAATCTAGACACCTGGCCACCCCTCTGCCGTCTCCAGTCTCCCGAGTCCATTTCTTTTCAGTGCATCTCGGATATGTCCCTCGCTTTGCTAACCCCGCAGCCTGCCTGAGCCACAACATACACACTTACTCATACACACACACACACACACACACACACGCACGCACGGTCACAGTAGGAGATAGGATTTTTTCTTTTTTTCCCTGTATCTTCTCACTTTTTGTTTCAAGTAACAGACATGTAAAAAAAATTGAACCAAACCAAAAAGAGGGCAAAGCATAAAGCTACACTGGTAAAACTTTCTCAGTCAATTCCTGCTAATCCCACTTGGTCGCGCCACTTCCATTTTTTGTAAGTGCTTACAAAGTGTATATTTAATAATCATTTCTTTAATTTGACAGATTGTTAGGGTTGGCAGTCTGAGGTATTAAAAATTTACCCTCCGTTCTTTAAAAACTGAAACCGTAGTTGCACATCTTGTCTTTTAATCTTGCATTCTCCCTCTGCTGATTTGAAAGCAGCATCATGCATTTCCTGTTGTTGTTGTTTTGGGTTTCTTTTCTTTTCTGGGTACCTTTAAATTTTGAAGATATTATTTTAACCATAGGGTGCCTGGATGGCTCAGTCCATAGAGTACCTGACTCAGTCTCAGGGTCATGAGTTCAAGCCCCACATTGGATGTGGAGCCTACTTTAAAAAGTAAATTATTTAACTATATATTTTCTTAGCAGTGTTGATAGTTATTTAGTAATTTGAATGTCCCACCCATGATGATGACCTCGAATGCTTTTCCTCTTTCACCTCCACCAGCAATCCTGTCATTGAGTTTAAAGTTTCCATCCCCTCCCTTTTTTTTTTTAAAGTCAGCTGCTTGCCCAGCGCGGAGCCCACAGGACTCCAACTCTGAGGTCAAGACCTGTGCTGAGATCGGGAGGAGTCTCAGCACCAGATACTTAACCACCTGAGCCACCCCCCCACTCCGCACCTCTCCTTTTTCTTAAGCAGGCAGTAATTAGTTCTGTTTTCTTATCAGTAAGAACTAGATAGTAAGTCATACTTAATGGCTTATTTTATCATTTTTTGTGTCCAGTGTCATTTCTTTGAGGTCAAAGCTTTTATGGCACTCCCCCCATTTTTTCTTGCGGAGGGGCCTCCTTTTGTGGTTCTAAGAGCCTCAGGTGGTAAGCCTATTCATTTTACGTTTGTCTTCATTTTGCCCTCTCTCTGGGGTGGGTATAAAATCTTAGGTGAAACTATTGTTTCTCCTACATCCCTTCTGGCCTTTTTTTTTTTTTTTTTTTTTTAAGATTTTATTTATTTATTTGTCAGAGAGAGAGAGGGCACAGTCAGGCAGAGTGGCAGGCAGAGGCAGAGGGAGAAGCAGGCTCCCCGCCGAGCAAGGAGCCCGATGTGGGACTCGATCCCAGGACGCTGGGATCATGACCTGAGCCAAAGGCAGCTGCTTAACTGACTGAGCCACCCAGGCGTCCCCCTTCTGGCCATTTTTTATGCTAATGAGACCTCTGATCTAAATGTGGTTTCTCTTACAGATAACCTGGCTTATTTTCTGGAAATGAGTAGGGGGATGGTTAACATGTTCTTATCACTGATATTCTACAATTTTACTATGATGCGCCTGGGTTTAGATTTGATTTTACTTATCCTGTTAGATAAATTGGGGATATATGTTTGTCTTCAATTCTAGAAAATCCTCAGCAGTTATCTCATTGAGGATTGTTACTCTATCATTACGTCTGGCCTCTTCTGCAATTGCTTTTGTATGGTTATTGGAACCTTTCAATGCATCCTCCCTGACTCTGAACTGTTCTTTTATATATTCTTCATCCCCTTGCTTCTCTGTGCTGCATCCCCGGCTAGCTCCTCCCTCCCTACCTTACATTCCAAATTCTCTCTTTAAAACAAACAAACAGGGACGCCTGGGTGGATCAGTCATTTAAGTGCCTATCTTTGGCTCAGGTCACAATCCAGAGGTCCTGGGATGGAGTTCCACATCGGGCTCCCTGCTTCTCCCTCTACCTACCACTCCCCCTGCTTGTGTTTTCTCTCTGTCTCTGACAAATAAATATATAAAATATTTTAAAAAATAAAACAAAGCAAATCAAAACTTTTTTATCGTGGAATATAAAACACATCCAGAAAGATGCATAGAATATCACTGTACAGCTTGACAAATGATTATAATCATGTAACCATCATATCACCATGTATCCTCTACCCAGGGCAGGAAACAGAACACTGCCAACAGCCAGGAACCTGTGTGCCCCTCCCACTCACAGCCTCTCCCTCTCCCCTAAGGTCACCAGTGCCCTGGCTTTTATTATAGTCACTTCCTTACTTTTCTTACTTTTCTTCCTTATTTTCCTTACTTTTCTTTATAGTTCCAGCACTATACGTACAACCCTCAGGGCGCCTGGGTGGCTCAGTTGGTTAAGCACCTGCCTCCAGCCCAGGTCATGATCTCGGGGTCCTGGGATTGAGCCCCGAGTTGGGCTCCCTGCTCAGTGGGGAGTCTGCTTTTCCCTCTCCCTCCTCCTCCCCCCACTTGCCTGTGCGTGCTCTCTCTCAAATAAATAAATAAAATCTTTATTAAAAAATATGTACAACCCTCAACACCAGAGTTTTCCTGTTTTTAATACTTTGTATATTAAAAAGAAAAAAGAGAAAGTGAGAGAGACTGAGTCATACAGTATATATTCTTTCATGTGGCTTCTCTCACTCGTCATCACATCTGTGAGATTCTCTGTGTTACATAGAGCTTTGATGTCATTACTTTTCATCACCATATGAAAATGCTGCGGTTTAGTATTTATCCAACTGTTGATGACCTTTTAGTTGTTTTCTCTTTTCATCCCTGATGAAAAATGCTGCTATGAGCATTTCTGTATACCTCTGCTGTGTACATCTTGCTGTAGGAGTCGAATATGTGTATCTTCCCTTTGGGTAGAGGACTGCAGACCGTTTTTCTCAGTGGAGGCAGCAAGTTACACTGTCACCCGCAGTGTATGGGAACATCGTCTCCTCATCGTGTCTCTTCTAGAGTTGACCCCACCTATTACACTCTTGAATTTGACTCAGTAACTTCATTTCCACCATTTTTAACTGGTATTTGTTCATACCCACCTGATCTTGTTTTATTTCTCTTTTCTTTTGCTTCATAATTTCATGGCCTTTTTTTTTTTTTTAATGGAAATCATGCCTTAATTTATCTCTTTGAATTCTTCCAGCACTGACTTATTTAAAGTCCTTGTCAGATTGAAGTGAATTCTCTTCCAGCTGTTAAATTTTGTCGGCTGATTGCGTGATAATAGATTTCTTCATGGGTTTTGGAATTTTTACTTCCAATCTCATCTATTAAGCTACAGCCTTTGTCAGCAAATAGCTCTCTGTACGCAAGCAGGACAGCGCCACCTAGCCTCTGGCCTCAAGCACTGAAGCCGATTCTATTCCTTGCCTTACGCAAGCCACTTTGGACCCCTTTCCCCTGGAGGAGCCGGCTCCTGGCCCCCACTCCTGCTTCCTGACGCATACAGAAAACCGAAGCAGAACCTCCTCTGCGTGTGGTCTCCAGCCCTGCTCGGTTGTGCATTTCTGTTTCTGTACCCCTCGCCCGCTGCTCTGCGTTTGAGTCAGCATGTGTTGTTTTAGTGTTCCCTTTTTACATTTTGCCCTGTTATCCTCTGTGTCTAGAACAGAGAGAGGGGATTTTTAAAGTGCAGACTCACTGAGCATTTCTGATGTGGACATCACCAAGAGAATTCTTTTTTTCCTCCCTCCTCCCTGGCATGTGATTCATGCAGGCCTGATGTGTTAACCTCTCTAGGTTCCTATTTTCATTATCATTAAAAGGAATTGGGACACAGGATCCTTGAGTTGTTCTAAGACTTTAAACTCCTCTTAAACTGCTTCAATTTGTCCCACTCTTTCACTAGGAAATTTTCCTTTTTTTTTCTTTAAAGATTTTTTTTATTTTTAAGCAGTCTCTACACTTAACATGGGGCTCGAACTCACAACCCCGAGATCAAGAGTCGCGCGCTCCACCAGCTGAACCAGCCAGATGCCCCTGCTGGAAAATCTTTCTTAGTGGTGGAAGAGGTTGAAGCAAAATAGAGCAGTTGAGTAGGTCTGCCTTTTCTCTGCCATCTGTTAATAGGATGCCATCTTCCTTAAGCTTCCCTTCTGTTGTTTATCTTTTTCTAAATACTATTTCACAAAACAGAAATCCTTTGAGGGCCTTTAATATTTATGAAGTTGAGATTCCTTAGGATTTGAGACTTGCATGCTCTGTATTGTGTCACTGAGATGCAAGTTCTCTGAGGCCACGGGACTTGTCTGTCTGCTTCACCACTGTTGGAGCGGGCTGGCATGGAGTAGGTACTCAATAAATATTGTTTACGTACCAAATCTTATGCCATTTTTGTCTTTATAAATATGAGTTTCAAAGAGGACTTTGTATAGGCCCCCTTGGTTTCTTACGTCCTTTCTCCCATCTCTTCTTTGGTATGATTGATGATGATAGTGTGTTGAGATTTCCTTTTTAGAGTTTTTCATCCTTTTTTAAAAAAAGAGTTTATTTATTTATTGGAGAGAGAAAGAGGGAGAGAGAGAGAGAGAGAGAGAACACAAGCGGGGGGGAGGGGTAGAGGGAGAAGCACACTCCCCAGTGAACAGAGAGCCCGACGCGGCTCCCAGTCCCCTGACCCGGGGATCATGACCTGAGCCACCCAGGTGCCCTGAGTTTTTCATCCTTCTTAAGCCAGATATTCCATTTTGGTATAAGCCTATGTGTTAGTTACCTATTGCTTTATAACAGTTTTACCACAAATGTAAGTGACTTACAACCACTTGTCTCACAAAGCTGCAGTCAAGGTGTTGGCTAAGGCTGTGGTCTCATCCAATGCTCCATCTCCTTCCAGGCCCTCTCACTCAGATTATTGACTAAATTCAGTTCCTTGTGGTGGTAGCACTGAGGGCTTCATTTTCTTGGGAGTTGTCAGCCAAAGGCTGCCCTCATCTCCTAGAGGCCACCCACAGTTTCTTCTCACATGAAGACCCCAACAGAGGACCCCTCTACTTTCTCAAAGCCAGCAAGGAAGGGAGAGAGTCCAGACAACAGCCATGGTAATCTTTTGTAGCTTAATCATGTATACTTCATCACGTGCCCCCCGTCACCACTGACGTGTGCTGTAGCTTGGAAGCAACTCCTAAGTCCCACTGCACTCAAGAAGAGAGGATCCCACATGGGCAGAAGGTGGGACCATGGAGGCCACCTTAATTAAGAATCTGTCTGCCACAGCCTGTAAACGTTGTTCATGGACTTTTGTAATGTAATATCCTGGAAAGTATACTTTCTGAGCAGTAAATCCTTTTTATCTTAATTCCCTAACTTATTACTGAAGTATTAATAACATAGATTACATTTTAAAAATAATGCTCCCCCAACTTAACTCTAGGTTTCTGTTCTCTCTTCTGTGCAATTAAAAATGCCTTGGAGTTAGATTTTGCATTTGTAATCTTACACAAATTAAGTACAGTGTAAATTACATACACAGAGATGCATATAACTGTCACATACACGAAGCTATGTTTACCGTGCCTAATGGATGATTTTAAGCAATTTGAAGATAATCTTAATTTTACATAATTTTTCTCCATACCCACTGATTTTAACCGTAACTGCCTTGTATCATACAACTACCCCACATCTTGAAATGTCTCCTTTATATGGATACTGCTCATGGCAAAGAGCTCTTGAGGAAAAGTATATTTGTCTGCTATGACATTACATTAGATATACTTTATTATCTTTTTTTGTTGTTGTTAGAGGACACGCACAAGCACAAGCAGGGGTGGGGGCGTGGAGCAGAAGGAGAGGGAGAAAGAGAATCTTTTTTTTTTATTTTATAAAGATTTTTATTTATTTGTGTGCGAGAGACAGAGGGTGCACAAGTAAGAGGAGCAGGCAGAAGGAGAGAAGCAGGCTCCCCGCTGATGTGGGACTCAATCCCAGGACCCTGAGATCATGATCTGAGCTGAAGGCAGAGGCTTCAACCCACTGAGCCACCCAGGCGCCCCGCCCCTTGTTTTTAAATGATTTATTCCTCTTGTCCTATTCATCATTTCATTTATTTTTCTTTATACCTTCTCATTTCTGTTATGTCTTTCTTAGAGTACAACTATTCAATTTGCATGCACCTTTCCCTAGGTCATGCCTTCGAATGAGAGTTCATTCATATTTGTAGACAATACACTGAAGTATTGGATCTCTATATTTAGGATGTAATTGACAGTAACTTATTTGATTGATAGCAAGTAGACCGTCACCGTCTATCATTTTAGGTTTCTGTTCCTGTACTCTTTTTCCTGCCCTTTTTTTTTTTCTGCCCTTCTTGAAAGCATTATACTGTCTTCCACTTTATCCCCTGACTCTGAATTCAGAAGACCACATCTTTTGTGAATTTGGAGGTTTCTTTCATTTTCGTTAATTTTTTAGAAGGCTAGCTAATACCATGTATTATATTCAGGTACCAAAATTATATTCCTATTTCAGATGAGTGTTTTTAATCTACCTTTTATTTTCTTATTTTGAATTTATTTTTTCACTTATATCCAAATGCTCCTATATACTCCTGATGACCAAATTTAAAATAATTTTCTTCTGGAGCCTTGAGAGTGGCTTTGTATTTATTTTCTTTTATTTCAATCAAAGTGATGCCCTCTGTCTCATGACCAGTTACTTTTCATGAAAACCTTGATATTCCTTTTGCTAAAACAAATTGTTTCCTCTCAAAAAAAAAAAAAAATCTAAGTTTATATCGTACTGCCTTTTCAGTGGAAATGAGGTTCATCAGTATTTGGTTTCCCAAAGTATAAAGTTCCACTAGCTAGTAACCACAAAACCATTCCACTAGACTTGTAGCCCAGCAGCTGTTTGAAGTTCATTAGTTTACTCACCTAAAAATATTGAAAATATTTGCATTTCTTGGTTAGATACGATTTAGGCCCAGTGTCTTTTGAGAGTATAAGGAGAAAGGGACACCTGTTTTTTTAATTAGATCTAGAATTGTGCTGTCCAATATGGTAAGCCACTAGGAACATGTGGCTAGTCCAAACTGAGATGTGGTGTAAGTATAAATGTGTTCCTGATTTCAAAGACTTAGTACCAAAAAATCAAATACCTCAATAATTTTTTATATTGATTACATGTTGCAGTGATAGTATTTTTAATATATTGGAGTAAACACAATATATTACAATTAATTTAACTTGTCTCATTTTACTTTTTTAATATGATAACTACAAAATTTACATATGTAGCTGATACTATATTTCTACTGAACAGTGCTGGTCTAGAAAATCTTACACATTTACTTGCTTTTAACAGCTACCATTTCTTTGAATTGTTTGCTTCCAAAGGAAATTTAAGAGTAAAATTCTAAAGTCTTAAGTTTTCCTTGATGGTTCCACTAAGTAGCTAAATATATAACATTTCAAAGTTAGGAAGTGTATTGAAAATTTCTCCACAAAGACAGTGGGTTAGAGTCTCTTCAAGGTATTTGTTGAATTGGTTTTTTGCCCCATTTTTAAAGCCTGGTTAAGTTTGCTCAGTGATATCAGATCTCTTCCTCAGTAATTTTTTATAGCTAAAACGAAACACTGCTATATAAAGAGAACGATTGTGGCAGTCTGCAGCTTTGCAGTAACATATAGTGACTTGTTCTCACAGAAGTTATGAATGCTAGAATGAGTCATCGTGTTCCACGTCTAGTTTGTTTATAGCCTGGAAATTGACAAGAAGGGGTGACCATCTGTAATTCAGTTAATTGAATTGGAGGCAGGGAGGTAGGCAACAGATTAAGAAACATTCTGCTTTCTGTACTTAATCTCACCTGATGTTTTGGTTTGAGGTGACTCTGGGTGTAATTTACATTAATAATCTGTATGAATGAAACATCAGAAACAAAAAACTTTTTTGAAATTCCTAATGGTTTGTGCTGATACTTTTTTTTTTGCCCCTCAGGATCTTTTTATGATAGCTTTATTGAGATGCAGTTCACATATCACATGTGATTCACCCTTTTAAAGTCTACAGTTCAGTGGTTTTTAGTATACACAGAGTGATGCAACCATCACCACAGTCTAACATTAGAACGTTTTCATCACTCCAAAGAATAACCGCACCACCCCAACTCTAAGCACCCACTAATCTATTCTTTGTCTCTATGGTATCTTATTGTGGACATTTCATATAAATGGAATTGTGCACCTTACGGTCTTTTGTGACTGGCTCCTTTCACTTAGCGCAATATTTTCAAGGTTCACATTATAGCAGAGCTTCGTTCCTTCTCGTGACCAAATAAGATTCCATTGTGTGAATATACTATATTTATTTGTTGTTCTTCAGTCAGTGGAATTTGGATTATACTTTTTTAACACATAAAAAACTAATGAAGCTGGGGCGCCTGGGTGGCTCAGTGGGTTAAGCCTCTGCCTTCGGCTCAGGTCATGATCTCAGGGTCCTGGGATCCAGCCCCGCATCAGGCTCTCTGCTCAGCGGGGAGCCTGCTTCCCCCCCTCTCTCTGCCTGCCTCTCTGCCTACTTGTAATCTCTCTCTGCCAAATAAATAAAATCTTAAAAAAAAAAAACTAATGAAGCTAATATTTACATTCAGTAATAACCTTCCCCTCTGTGCTCATATTGAGCCTCATAGTAGTTTAAGTAGGTGTTGTGGGGGCGCCTGGGTGGCTCAGTCGTTAAGTGTCTGCATTCGGTTCAGGTCATGATCCCAGGGTCCTGGGATGGAGCCCCGCATCAGGCTCCCTGCTCAGCGGGGAAGCCTGCTTCTCCCTCTGCCCCTGCTTGTGTTCCCTCTGTCACTTTGTATCTCTCTCTGTCAAATAAATAAATAAAATCTAAAAAAAAAAGTAGGTGTTGTGATAGTCACCAACGTTTTACAGGTCACAAATTGGAGGCTCACTAAGCCTAACTAATTGGCCTAAGATCACATAGCAGTGAAGAACTACAACTTGGAGGCTCCTGGGTGGCTCAGTGCGTTAAAGCCTCTGCCTTTGGCTCAGGTCGTGATCTCAGGGTCCTGGGATCGAGCCCCGCATAGGGCTCTCTGCTCAGCGGGGAGCCTGCTTCTCCCTCTCTCTCTGCCTGCCTTTCTGCCTACTTGTGATCGCTCTGTTTCTGTCAAATAAATAAATAAAATCTTTAAAAAAAAAAAAAAGAACTAGAACTTGGACTCAAAACCGGTTCATCTGACTCCAGATTGTATGTTTTCTTCCTTATTTCCACAGCCTCCTCCCCTGCCTCCCCATCCCTTAGTGATTTTGTTGAATAATTACTTTGTAGTTAGCTTCTTCACTTTTTTGTTGCTGTTGCTTGATTTAAGAGCACTGGGTGTTATACGCAAACAATGAATCATGGAAAACTACATCAAAAACTAGTAAACTAATGATGTATTCTATGGCAAATAACATAACATAATTTAAAAAAATAATAATATACTGTTAGATACAGGAAATGCTTTTGAAAAAAAACTTTTAACACGGCCTCTCCTGATAACTTGGGGGATAAGGCAGGGATGTTTTCTGGGTGATAATGTACCTCACAGTTCAGCAGGAGTCCATAGAACAGCAGATGGGATATAGGTCCAGGGGTGTGCTGGAGGGCTCACTTCTTTGCCCTGTCTCATGAAAAAACTTCTCTGGTGACCTGGATAAAACTATGTTTGCATTCGTGGACCTCATTTATGATATTTGTCAACGCCCCAAAGTTGACATATTTAAATTGTATCCATTTTGGAGTGTCATGCATTTAGAAATGCTCAAAAAAATCTTCTTATAGTGGTAACATATATTCTCTCTGGGCTTCCTTTTCTTTCATAGGGTTCTGTAGCTATAGCGGGTGCTGTTATTCGCTGGCTAAGAGACAATCTCGGAATTATAAAGACCTCAGAGGAAATTGGTGAGTATGTTCTAACGAAGCGTTAGAATCTGAGGAGTGAACATTTTTAATATTTTACCTCTGCAGTCTGTTAGTACTTGGACTTTGACCCGTGTGTGGGGTTAAAGGATATGGATTCCTGTTACGACTTGGATTTATACATAAAAGACTATTTTGTGAAGATTTAGAAAACAACAGATTGACATAATTAGCGGTGGCTCTTAACAAACTGGCAAGGTAGGACATAAAAATTACCCACGTGTAAAATCGAACAGCGAAGATGGCCGGAATCTGTAGGTAAAGTAGTCCAGTTTCATTTGCCTGATGAGAAAGAAATGTTAACTCTTAGAGCGAGCAGTAAAACCCCAGTGCCTATCATTTAACTATTAATATGACTATCTTCAATACGGATAATTATTTTTGGACTCCTCTCCACGCTCTTTCATCAACTTCTTTACTTCGGCCTGAAGGTGAAACCATCAGAAACCCATTTCTTACTGGGGATGCGCTGGAGGCTACTTTTTCATCTCGTAGTCAACCACCTTAGAAATAGTGGAAATGGGTTAAAATACATGAATGAAACAAATCCAGTTCCTTTATTTCTCGGCCTGGGTTACACCGCAGTGGGAGGTGTTCATCGTGGGGAAGTTTGCTTCCGTTGCTCCTAGCTTTTGCCTTTCATTCGGAACATTTTGCTGTACTAGTGAATAAGAAATCAAAAGCCCGATCCTAATTTTTTATACAGATGTGTTTATTGACTAAAGTAATAGAATATTTTAGAGTGATTTTTGTTTCTCTCTTTTTTTTTTTAATATTAGAAAAACTTGCTAAAGAAGTAGGTACCTCTTATGGCTGCTACTTCGTCCCCGCGTTTTCAGGGTTATATGCGCCTTACTGGGAGCCCAGTGCAAGAGGGTAAGAATTGAATATGAGGTGTGCTTTTACGGGTCTTGATTTATTTACTAAATTAGCTAATACCTTATTGGTTACTAGTTTCCTGTCTATTTTCAAATGATTTTAAAGTGTTGAGGAAACCTTTTCTGTTTGGAGAGCATTAATTTCAGAACCTTTAAATCGCAAGAAGTTAGAAATCATCTGACAATAAGCCCCTGCCACGTCCATGTTAGTGTTACGATCTTTTATCTTCAAGGCCTCTGCCAATTATGTATCCAGGGGACATCGTCTAGATGAATTTTGATTTGGTGTTACATTATTGTCTTATGTTCATTTGGATCCTGGACTTTTTCCTATGTGGATGCAGGCTGGGGACCAGAAGGACTTTCCAAGCTGCTCAGTGTTTATGTCCAGTTTTTTTTTTTAATTTTCCCCTGACCTTCTGTATCTACCAAGGTCAACCTTTCCATATTCAGGACATTTCAGATTGATGACTCGTGTACTCCACTCTAATCTTAAAAATCTTTGTGTGTGTTTTTAGGATCATCTGTGGGCTCACTCAGTTCACCAATAAATGCCATATTGCTTTTGCTGCATTAGAAGCTGTTTGTTTCCAAACCCGAGAGGTAATAATAAAGTCTTTTTTTTCTTGTACTTCGTACGCTTTTATCACTTTCAAACGAATTATATATTAATGCTGAAAATTTATTACATGCTTCATTATTAACTACCTAATCAAAAATTAAGCCTGCCAAAGCTCTCTTCTAATAAATACAAGTTTTTCCCCTTTTTCTTAGCTGTCATTTCCTTCTGAGTTCCTGTCATCTGCCAGGCGCTGAGTGTTTTACAGTTGGGGGGATGTTGAGTAGAACATGTTAGGTAAAGAAAATAGTAGCACAAACATAGGCATCAAGGCAGGAAGCCAGGGTGCAAAGTTGGGGGTTTTGGCGTGGCTGGCTCTTTGGGTGAGGGCAGAGGTGTAGTGAGAAGAAAAGTTGGTGTGATATATGAAGGAAGGCTTGGAAGACGAGAATAAGAAATCTAAATTTGAGGGGAGACTAGGTGGCTCAGTCAGTTAAGCAGCTGCCTTCGGCTCAGGTCGTGATCCCAGGGTCCTGGGATCGAGCCCTGCGGTGGGCTCCCTGCTCGGCGGAGAGCATGCTTCTCCCTCTCCCTTTGCCTGCCGTTCTGCCTACTTGTATTCTCTCTCTATCTCTCTGTCAAATAAATAAATGAATACGTCTTTTAAAAAAACATTAAAAAAAGAAATCTAAACTTGATTTTATAGGCTTTGGGAAGCTCATCAGGGTTTTTGGGTAGAAGATTGCCATTTTCAGAGATGTCACCATGGAGTAGTAGTTTAATTACATTCATTGCATTGGTTTATTTAAGATTTTGGATGCCATGAACCGCGACTGTGGAATTCCACTCAGTCATTTGCAGGTAGACGGAGGAATGACCAACAACAAAATTCTTATGCAGCTACAAGCGGACATTCTGTATATCCCAGTAGGTCAGTAAGCCTTCATTCCTTTACATTCTGAGAGTAATGTTTCTTTCAGAAGAACTGGTATTTTTAGGCATATGTCACTGCAAAGACGTTGATGTCTCCGTCTTCCCTCAGTGAAGCCCTCGATGCCCGAAACAACTGCCCTGGGAGCGGCCATGGCTGCGGGGGCCGCAGAAGGAGTTGGCGTTTGGAGTCTCGAACCCGAGGATCTGTCAGCGGTCACAATGGAGCGGTTTGAACCCCAGATCAATGCTGAGGGTATGTTTAAAAAATAAAAATTTAGGGGTGTCCGGCTGGTTCAGTCAGTAGAGAACATGGGACTCTTGATCTTGCAGTCATCGGTTTAGTTCCATGTTGGGTGTAGAGATTACTTAAAAATAAAATTTCTTTTAAAATGTAAATTTAATGGTATACCATGGAAAAGAGAGAGTTTGCCTTTCTGTTTATTCATAAGTTCAGAAGCTAAGTAAAATAGCAAATGCTACTGTTTTATATTGGCTACCAAGAATATTGGGGTACACTGCATATGAATAGTTCCCTATTATAAAAAATAAAACTTCCAAAATCACTTTTTTTGCCAGTCACTCTACTGTTCCCAGTCCCTTCATGCAGAAGGATAACACTGCTTCTAGCTTGCTAACACAGCCTTTTTGGAAAGTGAGAAGGGAGATAGATGAGCCACGGAGCTGACCGTCTTTGGTGCCAGCCAGTTTTAAGACATGATTAGCTGGCCTAAGGGACATCCTGGTAACTTTTAAGCCCAGCAGAGCTGGCCTGACGAAAGCACCAACAGTGTAAATAAACGAGCCTCAAATACCTGATTCACTGTCCTAACCAGCTAAGCTAAGCCACAGGCTCTGACCAGCGCCTTTTTAAAATACAGTGGTGCATCTCTTAAATTGAAATAAATGTGAGTACAAAAATAAGGCTTTATACATATTGAATTTGATTTTATAACTTTTTAAAAACCTATATATAAAATTGCATCAAAGTAGATTTTGCACTACTGGGAAATAAGCTTTCAAATGCATTTCTCTTTAATTTTCTGGAAGACTAAGCCAGCACTGCTTAATTTTATTCCTTCCCATATGCAAGAAAGTGGATTGTAACACTAGTAATTTTATAGTCAGACAGTATACCATGTAACTTGATGTAGAAATGTGTTTCAAAATCTGATATTCTATCCGTAAGTAATTTTTACTTTTAAATATTGGATTAAATGGGGACTCCGAAAATTTTCTACCACCGAAAAAAATCAATTTTTTAACAAACAAATAATGTTTAGAGTGAGTATATGGTCTCGAGATGCTAATCCCACTCTTAAAGCGAGGAAGTTTTGTGCAAAAGGGTTTCCTGTTTTCTGATGACAGCCTTCTTTGCCATTTTTTTAAGGCCTTAGCCCAGAGTTGGTCACTCATGTCAGCTGTCCCTCCCTTCAACAGCCCCACTCCTCTCCGCACCACACACACACACACACACACACACACACACACACACACACGTGTGCCGTGGGCATGTAGATATAAATAATTCATTCTCCAGCAAACTTCTTTTAGAGCCGAGTACAGGCCAGAAATTGTCCTGATGCGGGGATATAGAGATGAAAAAGACGAAGTCCCTGCCCTTCAGGAGACTCATGTGTGTTGGGAGAGGCAGACAAAGCCATGACAGTTCACTGTGGTGGCTGATAACCGCAGATGTGTGGGAAGCACTATGGGAAGACGGAGGAGGGACATAAGTGGGGCCCTGGAAAGCTTTCTGAAGTGAATGATGCTTGAGCGGTGTCGCCCAGGTGTCACGGGCTTCAGGTGCTGTGGAAAGGCCAGGAGGCCTGATGGGGATACCTTCCTGCACTAGGAGGAGTGCGTGTGGGTGGACACACCCGTGGTGCCCATTTTTGTTTAGTCCTCTTACTATGGATTTCCGTCATAAAAAAAAAAAAAAAAAATCCTGTCTCGCAGGAATGCAATTTGAATCTTGTGAGAAATCAATACTTGTTAAATCCTTTGACTAGACCGACTAATAATTCTCCTTCTAGTCTTTCCACATTATAGTATACCCCTTCCCTGTACCCCAAGCTTCCCCCACTTCCTCCCCACAAGAAAGAGAGAACAGATCCAATGGGAATCCCTTTCTAATTCATCACCACTTGTTTGTGAATGACCTGGTCTTCGTATGTAGCCTGGCTCCCAGTCTCCCTTCACCCTGCACACCATGCTGAATTTCCCCTCCATCTTCCAGCAGCTATCTCTCCCAAACCTGAGTTCTGGTAAAGCCCCATGCCAGTTGAATATGTGTCACAATTTATTGAAAATGCTGAGTGAACATAAGTACGGTGCTTAGACTATCTCCGTAAACTACTTTTCAGATGTGTGTTTTTTCTACCTTCTATTTCTAGAAAGTGAAATTCGTTACTCTACATGGAAGAAAGCTGTGATGAAGTCAGTGGGTTGGGTTACAACTCAGTCTTCAGAAAGTGGTAAAAATGTTTTTATTATTCTTGCCGCTTTGCCTTCTTATGTTAAATAACTTCATTAAGTATCTAACCATTTACACTTAGTAAGGCTGCTCTGAAGAAAAGCGTTGTCATATGTCCAGAGTTTCTAACATTTTGAAAATACTTTAAAGTTCTAAACATAAAATGTAAATTATCAGATAGATACGTACTTAATTCTGTCCTGCCCTCTCTTTTCCTTATAAGTTTTTTCCTGGTACTTCAGTAGGTAACTGAGCTTTCTAAAAGTAAAATTATTTCTTTCTTCTCAATGAAAAAGAAAATCAATTAGAGTCTTCCTTTTTTTATTTTTTTTTATACTTTAGTGTCTCCTTTTACCTTTTTGGGGGGCTGTCTTCATGGCCTGAACCAACCAGAACTTACGTTAATTTTGGGGCACCTGGGTGGCTCAGTGGGTTGAGGCCTCTGCCTTCGGTTCGGGTCGTGATCCCCGGGTCCTGGGATCGAGCCCCACGTCGGGCTCTCTGCTCGGCGGAGAGCCTGCTTCCCCCTCTCTCTGCCTGCCTCTCTGCCTGCTTGTGATCTCTGTCTCTCTGTCAAATAAATAAATAAAAATTAAAAAAAAAAGAACTTACATTAATTTCAGAATATATTTCTCTACTTCCTAGGCTGATTCCAAGTTCTTAGTGAATGTACATTATGAGAACTCATTGGAATCAGAGAGGAAGAAATGTACCAAATAGTATATTAGAAGTGTCATAATAGACTGGGAAATGCTCTTGGCAGAAAATAGAAAACTATGGGGAGCCTGGGTGGCTCAGTGGGTTAAAGCCTCTGCCTTCGGCTTGGGTCATGATTTCAGGGTCCTGGGATCGAGCCCTGCATCAGGCTCTGCTCAGCAGGGAGCCTGCTTCCCCCTCTCCCTCTGCCTGCCTCTCTGCCTACTTGTGATCTCTTGCTCTCTGTCAAATAAATAAGATAAAATCTTAAAAAAAAAAAGAAAAGAAAATAGAAAACTAGTTTTTTCAATCACTTAAGTAGGAAGGTATTGGGCTTAAGTAAACCATTCAGTCGTAGACAGCCTTAAGCTGCCTTTACTATGCACTTGATAATTAAACAGACTTAAATGTGCCTTTAATATGCCATAATATTTTAATTCTTTGCTAAGTGAAGATTTAGAACGTAATAAATAGAACAATGTCCAATAATATACTGAAGCATATACTTTAATGGAGAAGAGTTTATAAATGAAATATTACCTGCCTTCCAACCCAAAAGTGAATATAGAATTACTTTTAATTTATCTGGCTTTTGGGAGACACTTCTGGAACCATCCATTACCACAGATCACTGATCTGTATTTTCAGTCCTGGATGTTCCTACCTGAAGCTTTTTTTCCTCTTACATAAGCTTAACATCCTATTACTTTAAATCTTTTGTTCTGAGATTCAGTTTTCTTTCCAAGATGGTGGCAAAGCTTTTCTTACTAAGACTTTTTGTGATTTTGAGACCCTTTATAACAAAACTTCTTGATCATAAGTGTTTTCCTAGCCCGGTGCTAGTTGCTGTGCGAAATATAACAACATGGGCCCTGATTTATTTTCTAGTTGCCCTTAATCAATGGCTAATGAGTGGTTGAGTCCTGTTTTCGTTGACCTGGTGGATTTTTTTTAAATGGCACAGACGTCCCTTTGTCCCTCCCTGCACCCAGTGCTATACACACACACACACACACACACACACACACACACACACTTCTTACTAGCTAACAGTTGAAGATCAAATTTTAATTACAAAATTCCCATAAAAGCAACTGATCATTTTTATTTTGTTTGCCTACCTTACTCTCAGTGAATTTAAAACATAAGAAAAAGTTGATGAAAGAAAATTGCATGATTTCTTTAGTTCCTGCTATTGAGAGTTTTAGATTTTTTGCATTTTGTTTTTGTTTCAGACTGCAGTGCATTTACGAGTTTGAAGATGTTTTTTAGCAGATTTATGAAACACACTCTAATATATAATATTGAGTCTCTAAGCTCTGTAATAAACTCAGAATTATATTCAATTAGTGACATGCTAATTGTATTTCTTTAAGCAGTATAAACTATATATAACTATATATCAATAAGCTATATAATAGTAGCAGTACAGATAGAATCCTATTTTAATAATCTTGAAAGGATATTAGAATTGCTACCTGGTCTTTTATGCTCCTTAAATTGCTTTAATTTATGGGGAAAATATTATGTTAGCTTCATTTCCAAAGCAGTTTGCCATTTTTGAATCAGTCATATTTATTTTCTTGTTTCTACCTATATTTGAATATTTTGTAAACAATTTTTAATATACATTTTGACATGTATTTAAAATATTGTAGAAGTGATTGGGGATTTGATACTTTTTAGAGAGCGCTTATCATAAATGATAAGCTTGGCTTTGCACTCCAAACACGCTAAAACAACATTTTGAAAACAGGTCAAATTTGTTTAAAATGCACAGCTATCAAATAACAAGTGTGTACGTGTATGTGTGTGTGTGTGTGTGTGTGTGTGTGTGTGTGACCAAAAGGGATATATTTTCATTAAATAAATACCACCTGTTGGCTAACCAAACATAATTAAAAAATAAATAAAATATAATATGAATTTAAAATTTAATTAATTAATTAATACCACCTAAACTGGTAAGGACTTGTGAATGCAGGTAGTCCTCAGGGTCTTCTCTGCAAACTAAAACTCACTGTAGCCATATCAGGAAATTAGTGATTAGAACTTAGCCTAACTGGAAAAAAAAACAAAAACAAAAAAAACAAAAAAAAGAACTTAGCATAACTGATGGCTTGCTCTAAACGAATAAGAATATATGTTCCCTTTCCAAAAATCAAATTAAAATGTGGTCTCTACAAATATGGAAACAAAAAGAAACCTTGGTTTTATCTGAAAAATAATATAAGCAGTGGTAAAATGGAGGAAAATGGTTTATACCCCTCTTTTAATCTACCTTCTAAGGGAAAGAAATATGTGGTGAAGGGAAAAAAAATTCCTCTCCCAAAAAGGCAAATAAATGACTATCATTAGTTTATTATATCAAAAACTATGCCCATAGCAAATCTTTCATTAGCTGCATTTCAATGAAGCCCTTTCATCCAGTGACTGTGTATTCTTAAAACTTGGAGGTTAATTTTGAATATGCTTCTTTTTTAAAGAGTGTTAAATAATATAGATATATAATTTTTAAATTCAAGAAAAACATATGTGTATAAAGAATAGTCTTTAAAGGAACGGATTTTGACAGAAGTTAGGTTAGAAAATACCAACACAACCATATTCTCAGGCAGTTTTTTTAAAATGTGGATTCACAGGGCTCCTGGTTAGCTTAGTCAGAGCTTACGACTCTTGATCTTGGGGTCATGAGTTTGAGCCCCGTGTTGGGTGTGGAGTTTACATACATACATACATAGATTTAAAAAAATATAGGGCTGCCTTGGTGGCTGAGTCAGTTAAGTGTCTGACTTCAGCTCAGGTCATGATCTCGGGGTCCTGGGATCGAGCCCTTCATGGGGCTCCAAGCCCAGTGAGGAGTATGCTGCTCCCACTCCCTCTGCTCCTCCTCACCCTCACTTGTGCTCTCTCAAATAAATAAATAAAATATTTTTTAAAATATATGGATTCATACAGTTTAGTTTTTAAGATTTTATTTTTAAGCAATCTCTGCACTCAGCATGGGACTCGAACTCACAACCCCGAGTTCAAGAATCGGACGCTCCACGGATTAAGCCAGTCAGGCTCCCCTAATTACAGTAATATTAATTGTGAGGTGCATTTCCTTACATAGCAAATTCTGTAAAAAAGAAAACAAAACCAATATTTTAGCAAAAATAGGGTTTAAAGTTTATTTTCACTAGACCAATATAACTCTTCTCTGATAGCTGAAAGATCTCTACTTTGACTCTTGGGGGAATTGGATTGCTCATTTAGTGTCTTTGGGGTAAGAGTCAAAAAAGCTAAAATCAACACCCTCCCAAAAAGTTCTCCATCAACTCTCTTCAGCTTTGCCAGTGGAAGGCTTATGTAGGTTTATATATGTATTATGTTCTTGGCTACCTGTGGCATGCTATCCGTATTGTTTGTTAACTGTCCATAAGCCTTCAATATTGATTATATTTTTGATTTGAAGTAATAACTCTGCTAGTTTTTATGAATATACTATTTTTATAACTTACTTTGTTTTGCTGTCATGTGATTCTTAACACAAATATTGTAATGATGTGTCTCTCTTTTGGTTTGCTTGACTGGAATTCCCTTCTACTTGGATGACCACAGGTGACCCTAGTATCTTCTGTAGTCTACCCTTGGGCTTTTTTATAGTGAGTAGCATGGTAATGTTAATCGGAGCAAGGTACATCTCAGGTCAGTTACTCTTTAAATTAGACAATTTTATTAGTTAGCACTAATGTATTTGTGTATAACTTGGCAGAAAATGTGTAGTGTTTTTCATTCTTCCTGTGCTTAGGAACCTGGAAAAATCCATGAAAGGTCTAATTTGTAGACCAATTAATCTTTCGGGGCAGTCAGAATTGAGGACTGTGGCTCTGCTTAATTCTTTTATTGTTAGTAGATGACAATTTCTTTGAGGGGCTACCTTCTGCTGTCAGCTGTGGCAGGAAGCAGAAGTGAAAGTACTGCTGTGAAAGCTTTCATGAAAGGGCTTTCAGAGTGACAGATGAACGTTCAAGTATAATTTTTGACAATTAAATTGGCTTTCAAACATACGTAAGTTCTCCATACTCAAGAAAACTTGCCATGCAAGTCTAAATAGTTTAGTTCTGGTATGAGTTTCCACCAGAGTATGTTAGAAGAGTCTCTGGAAAACTAAAATTGGGGAACATATACAGTCGCTTTTATTTTAGCTAAAAGAATATATTTTGTGCGACGAAGTTTTAAAAATTATTGCTAAAATAATTGGAGTCAAAATTAAAACTGAAGTATTTTTGCACATTAATTTCTGCTCATTAGAAAAATAAAACTGCTCAGCATGTTAGGAAATACATTGCATAACCTGTGATAACTTAAATGTAATAATTGTTTTGGGGAGCTATTCCTGATGATAGCTCGGTTTTTCTTCCAATTGAGGCTTAAAGGCTTACGTGGCAATGACTTGTTCCATATGTTACCAAGAAAGTGAAATGTTTTTTCAGTTTTTTCATAATCTTCATAATTAGGGAAAGAGTTAAATTATTTCTCATGATTAATTAGATGTTGACCTGGGTTTAACATGTAAAATGTAAACTTTATTGATATGGAAGGAACATCTGATTGTAGAACTGACAAGCCTTAACTCAGCTTGAAGTCATTAGTTTAGAGCTATATATAAATTTGGAATGAAAAGCATTTACAGCAGCAGAACATTAGATTATCTTTTAATGATGAAATATGAGAACTTAAAACTAGACTACCATTTTCCGTATCCTTCATATTTGTGATAGGTTTCTTCAAATCTGCTTTCATAAGAACAATACCTTATGTTGGTATTAGTGCTTTCCACCTTATGAAGGGCTTCTGGATACATAAGTATATACAGAATTCACAGATGTCTGTTTTCTTTCTGCTTCTTGGGAATGGTAGAAAAGTCCAAATATTGTAATTTTCCAAAATATCCAAAATGGATATCCAAAAATATTTTCCAAATATTGTGATAATCCAAAAATAAGTAACTTAGATTTATAAAGAAACTTATGAGTTGTTTTAGGAAAAGTTGTATCATTTTCTCATTATCCTGAGCTTTTTTTTTATTTTGACTGCATAACGATGGTTTAGAAAAGGGAGAAAAATACTGCAACTGAATGTTTTCAGTGATTTTTTTTTTTTCTCCTGTTTCCCCCTTGGTACCGTGAGGATGAAAAGGCCTACTCTCTATCAGAATTGAGACGTATAGCTTATCTGTAAGCTAAGGGATACATTACTTGTCTAAATTCCTAGGCTCTCAGATGGATATGGTTACCGTCTTTAGGTTCTCTCTCTTGGTAACATATGCTGAGCTTTGACAACAGTGGGACTCGCTTGCCTCGGTAAACCATTAACAATAGTGTTAATATTTGCTAATTTTGGAATTGGCCTAGTTATATTTATTTGCATTTTAACTGTGAAGCAGTATTTAGAAATCATGTGAAATGTGTAGCTCTAATGATTGAATAGTCTTCATTGCCTTAACTCCTAAATTGTATGTATGTTGTTATTGATACATGTGGTTTTTGTCCCCCGTCTTAGGTATCCCATAAATGATACCAAATCATGGATTCCAAAGATGCGAGCTCTTTTCCTAATGAGAGAATCCAGCGATTGTCTCTTAATGTGATGACACTATTCATAGACTCTGATTTTATTTATAAGCCACTTGCTGCATGACCCTCCAAGTAGACCTGTGGCTTGAAATAAAGAAAATGCAGCAGAAAGAATGCTATGGAAACATTTGGTGTGTTTTTTAACATCAAGAGTTAAGATTGGACCAGCCACCTTGGGGGCTGACCCCTCCTTTGCCATCGCGTCCTGCCCCATTCCCTCTGAGATCTAGGAAGAATTCAGGTCCTTCACTGGAATCGTTCATCAAATACACTCAAACGCTGACGGTCTAGGATTTGGTTCTCTGCACTACACACACTTGACTAAGGGGTGATTACTAACCAGCTAAAAATGAGTGGCTTTTTGTTTTGTTTCTTTTTAAGAGACCCTAAAAGTCCTCTTTTCTACATATTAAGGAGACCACAGCATCTTCCCTGAATGTTTAAATGGACACCTCTACGGAATTCTTAAAATGGAAATTTGGTACTCTCGTAGCTTAGACATTTTCCAGGAAGGTTATTTGCCAAAACCGAAATTCTTCAGATATTTTACGTGGTCTCACTCATTTACTGAATTGCTGTCTGGGTCTTCTAGGGAAGGACACTTTTTCCTTTCTTTTTTCATCTCTCCTTTTTATATTTTTCACTTTGTATGTATAACATACATGCCTATATATATTTTATATACTGAGGGTAGCCCATGTCTAAATGAAGAGTACATTTTACATGATCTCACTAATACACTGAATTTCTGTCTGGATCTTACAGAGAAGAACACTTTTTCTTTTCATCTCTCCTTTTTATATTTCTTACTTCGTATGTATAACATACATGCCTATATATTTTATATACAGAGGGTAGCCCATTTATAAATTCAGAGCACATTGTATTCGGTAGGTTATAACGGGGCTGGTCTTAAGTGGACCACTATATGTATAAATATTTTGGGGAAATCACTGTATACATTTTTGGGCAACGGTTATGCATATTTACAAGGAGAAACTTTTTCTTAAAAGAGCCAGCATTTAAAGTTTAAGTATATGTTCTATGTCAATAAAAGAAAATGTACTTATTGTGACTTTAACTATATTTCTTATACCTTACCTTTTTATTTAATTGTTTTAGCTGGATATATGTCTTTAAAAAAAAAAGGAAAAAGACAAAACTGTGGAATACTATGGTAAATATTGTTTGCAAACAAGCACTAGTCCATATAAAGTTATCTTCCTTTGACATAATTTTAGAAATATTTGGGATTCTTTTGAGGGGATAGCAAAAAAGGTTAAACACTTAAGTAGAAGAAAACCTTAGGAATAAAACCAAGACTCTCTTTCTATCCAAATATGTTATTAGTTGCTGGTAAGCAAGTATAATTTCTATTTGGGATCACAGAGAATTATCTCCACTTACTGTCCTAGTACAACTGAAGAAAGGTTTGCAATTAGCAATGGCTTCCAGTGAAACTAAGAATTTCTCAAAATAGTATTACATGTTATAAAAACCTACCTAATCTAGCATCTTAATATCAATTTTTTAAAATCTTAAAATTACTTTCTGTTTACTACAAATAAAATACTGCCTCCTAATATTTTCTTCAACCAGTGCTGAAAATGGGGAAATATTTATATATTAGTATAAAAGGTCTTGTTTTGTTTGGCATTGCTGGTGGCTTGCATTTGCAGTTCTGATTGTGCTGTTTCTAAATTATTCAATCTACTTGGGTTTTATTGATGCAGCTGCCACTTGAGTGACAAAAATATTATAGAAAGGTACTGTGAAATTATTACTTTGTGATGAGGGTACTTTTAAACATAATTATGTTTCTACAAAATTAGGTCGAGTTAATTGTAAATGATTGTTAAATCACTGTTCAAATAATTTTAAGATGCCATTAATTTTCTATAAATTGCAATATTTATAAATGTTTGAAACTGTGCACATTGCTATATAATGATAAAATGACTTAAAATAAATTGACCCCTCATTCTTACTTGCATTTCTCATTTATAGACTAGAACTTAAGATCAAGGTTAAATCCAGAAGGATGTTTCAGGAAACATAAAACTCAGCTGTTAGCACTTGATCAGGCATACTCTGAAGAATTAACCAAGAGCCTAAGAAGTAGTTTCTGAAATGGTGAGCCCCTTAATCATTCTATTGGAAAAGACCACGCTGTTCCATCTCAGCATCCAGAAAATAACCGGTGAGGTCAGAAATCATGATTACTTAGGGTCTCTTGTGGCTAACCGTGCCTTTCTACTGGTTTCTTTCTGTTCCGTCTGGGTTTGCCGCCGGATTCAAATGTGACATTGTTCTCTCAACCTGATAGCCAATACCGCAATCTTTTGTCCTTTAGTTAATCTGTAAAAGAAGTAAATGCATCTTTGCTTCTATAACAGTATCTTAGAATTTTTAGTGTTTCTTTTGAAGCACCCAAACTTAATTCTTTGGTTTCTAAGTGTTTTATATCATGTTGGGAATGAAGAATGATAGCTATTTATGAGAAACCAGCAAAAAAAGATATCATAGCACAGAAACTAACAGCATCGATGGTAGAGTAGGTAGTGTTTAACTCATAGTGTCTACCTAATGGTAAATAGAAGTACGAAAATTATTTTTACAGCTTTAATGAGCTATAAAATTGATACACAGAAAACTGCACGTATTTAATGTATACACTTTGAGGAGTTGAGACATATGCCAACACCCATTATACCATCACCACAATCATGGTAATAAACATATCCATCCCCTCCACATGTTTCCTTGTGTCCCTTTGCTTTTTGTGTATGTGTGGTAAGAATGCTTAACCTGAGATCTACCCTCCTAACAAATTTTTAAGTGCACAGTACCATGTTGTTAACTATAGACAGTACATTAGACAGCACATCTCTCGAACTTACTCTTCTTTTTTTTTTTTTTTTTTTTTTTCGAACTTACTCTTCTTATGTAACTAAGTAAACCCATTGAACAGTAACTCCGATTCCCCCAACCCCTGGTAACCACCAATCTATTCCCTGTTACTGTGAATTTGACATTTTCATTTCCTTTTTAGATTCCACATATAAGTGAGATAATGTGTATTTGTCTTTTTTCGTGTCTGGCTTATTTCTCTTAACATAATGTCTTCCAGGTCCAGTGATATTGTTGCAAATGGTAGGGTTTCCTCCTTTTTTGAGGCTAAATAATATTTCATTGTGTATGTTTTTTTTTTATCCGTTCATCTGTTGATGGACTTTTGGGTTGTTTCCGTATGTCGGGTGTTGTGAATACTGCTGCAGTGAACGTGGGAGCGTAGATAGTTCTTTGAGGTCCCGATTTCCATTCTTCTGTGTAAATACCCAGAAGTGGGATTATTGAATCCTATAGCAATTCTCCTTTTAATTTTTTTTTGAAGATTTTATTTATTTATTTGACAGAGAGAGAGAGATCACAAGTAGGCAGAGAGGCAGGCAGAGAGAGAAGGGGAAGCAGGCTCCCTGCTGAGCAGAGAGCCCGATGCGGGGCTTGATCCCAGGACCCTGAGATCATGACCCGAGCCGAAGGCAGAGGCCTAACCCACTGAGCCACCCAGGCGCCCCACTACTTTTAATTTTTTAAGGAATCTCCGTACTGTTTTCCATAGTGACTGTACCATTTTACATTCCTACCAACAGTGTACAAGTCAAAATTTAATTTTTAACTAATTTTAATAGCTTATTTTAACTAAAAATACTTAAATAATGAAGTCTACTTGATCCTTCATTTTTGCAACCTAACAACTTTTTTTTTTTTCCTGACAACTTTCATGAGGCCACGTAATAGTCACAAAACAGTGACTCTCAGGGCACCTGGCCGGCTCAGTTGGCAGAGCCTGCAGCTCTTGATCTTGGGGTTGTGAGTTTGAGCCCCACGTTGGGCATAGAGCTTACTTTAAAAAAGAATAATAATAATAATAATAATTGTTTTTAAAAAACCCTCTTTTTTTTAAGATTTTATTTTTTTAAAGTAATCTCTAGACCCAGGGTGGGGCCCAAACTCACAACCCTGAGATCAAGAGTCACATGCTCTACCAACTGAGCCGGCCAGGCGCCCTGAAAACTGACTTTTAAATCAACTCGATTACTACTTGGCCTGTACTTTATATAGGTACACATCTTAATTCTGGTTTTATGATAAAATATTAGATATGCTAAACACCATAGAGAAAAACTCTCAAAAGTATTTCCTGAAGTTTTCCTTTAAATCACATTTAGTGAAAATGACCCATTAAATTACATGTGGGGACTATAAAGATAAATACTCTGAGAAGCAGAAGGTATGTTCAAAACGAGTTGCTCAAGGGGTGCCTGGCTGGCTCAGTTGGTGGAGTGTGCGACTCTTAATGTTAGGGTTGTGAGTTCGAGCCCCATGTTAGTTATAAAAATTACTTAAAATGTTTACAAATAAATAAATTGATACAATCATGGAACAGAATATGTGTAGCTTTAGAAAAGAATGATACTGTAGAAGCATGGAAACCTATCCAGGAAAAATGGAAGAGCAAGGTGCAGAGGAGTGCATAAGTGTGCTCTCTTTCTATTAAAAAAAAAAAGAAAGCTAGGATGTTTGCCTATGCTGTGAGGACACCTAAGGAGCTGTTAATAGTGTTTACTTAGTGGGATAGAAAGCAGTGATAATTAGGCATGTGGGAGACCAGGGTGAGAAAAACCTTTTCACTGTTTATATATATTTGAACTACATTAATTGTTAGCATATGTAATCTTGAACTGTGTTAATGTATTAGTTGTTTATAAATCTAATTTAAGGGGTGCCTGATCTCAGCCCAGGTCTTGATCTCAGGATGGTGAGTTTAAGCCCTACGTTGGGCTCCACGCTGGGCACGGAGCCTACCTAAAAAAAATCTAATTTAAAATTTCTGAATTTAAATTCAGAAGTCATTGTACATGAATGTTCATGGCATCCTTATTCATAATAGCCAAAAAAGAGGAAACAAGCTGTTGATGAATGGACAAACCAAAGGTGGTATAGCCATACAGTGGAATATTATTCAGGTATAAAAATGAATACAGCACTGATACATCCGTGTTGTAACATGATTGAGCCTTGAAAACTATACAAAGTGAAAAAAGACACAAAAGCCACATATTGTGTGATCTCATTTATAGGAAATGTCCAGAATAAGGAAATTCATAGAGGGACAAATGGTTATTAGTTGCCTGAGTCTGGGCTTGGGGGGAGGAAACAGAAGTAATTGCTAACGGGTACAAGGTTTTGGGGGGGGGTGACAAAAATGTTCTGGAATTAGTGGTAAAGGTTGTACAACTCTGTGAATATACTAAAAACCACTGAATTATACACTTTAAAGGGGTGCATTTATGTCATATGTATTCTATCTCAATAAAATAAATAACTTTACGAATTCAGATGTTGTAAGTTAGTTACCCACAGGCCAAATTCAGCCCACAGGCTTGTTTAAGATAACAAAATTATTTTTAATTTGCATTAATGTAAAGTCAGCCTTATGACCAGTATGTGAGTTCGTAATCTCTGAAATGAGCCCTTGGAAGGAAGGCTCCTTGAAAAAATGAAAATTAGTGAATTTAACTTCTTTTTATTCTACTTCCATTAACTTTTCGAAGCATCTAATATTGGAAATAAGGGATAATGATTTAGTCGTGATGATGATTTAGATTGTGATGAAATGAAAGATCTGGCCTTCTATTCACCTTCCCGGAGGTTACCATGGATGGTCTGTCCAATAAAATATATTCTTTACTAATATTATAGGATGCATCTAACCTGCTTCCCTCAAAGACTTGATAAATGAAGAGGCATCTTCTAAAAGTGTCACCCAAAATATATTACCATAATTATCGGTAACTTGATTTTTCTCTAACCGGAACCCTTTAACTGTGTCATTTCTTAAGATTCTAAATAGTTCTTTTTTTAAAAAAAGATTTATTTATTTGAGAGAGAGAAGGAGTGCAGAGGGAAGGGGAATAGGAGAGGGAGAGAGTCTTAAGCAGACTCCGCACTGAGCGCAGAGCCTGACCTCACGGCCCTGAGATCATGTCCTAAGCCGAAACTAAGTGGGACACTCAACTGATTGACGCCACCCATGAGCCCCAGGTTCGAAACAGTTTAATTTCATATGTTCAGTATCTCTCCAAACTGTTTCTCCCCAAACTGTTTAAACCTTCAGCCGTTTGCTAATTTACCACCACATTTTTCTTAAAGGAAGAAACAATAGGTCTGTTTGTAATATACCTGTTCAATTCATTGTAAATCGAATTCAAAGGACAGTGAATATTTGCTGGTTCACAGTCTACATCACTGGTTTCTCAGCTCAGGAAGCTCTTTTTTTTTTTTTTAACTACACTCTACGCCCAGGTGGGGCTTGAACTCCTGACCTCTGAGATCGAGAGTCATGTGCTCTACTGACTGAGCCAGCCAGGTACCTCCCAGGGAGCTCTTTTTTAAATGACCATTTCTTGGGGTGCCTGGCTGACTCAGTTGGTAGAGCATGCGACTCTTGATCTCGGGGTCCCAAGTTCAAGCCCCAAGTTGAGCCTAGTACTTGCTTAAAAAAGGAAAACGCAAAAAACGGGGGCACTTGGATAGCTCAGTCGGTTAAGCATCTGCCTTCGGCTAAGGTTGTGATCCCAAGCTCCTGGGTTCGAGCCCTGCGTCAGGCTATCCGGCTCCCTGCTCAGTGGAGAGCCCGCTTCTCCTTCTCCCCTCTCCCTAAGCCTCTCCCCCTGCTTGTGCTCTCTCATGCACGCTCTCACCCTCTCTCTCAAATATATAAATAAAATCTTAAAAAAAGAAAAAAAACCTGAGCATTCCTGTGCTTTTTTTTTTTTTTTGGATCAAATTGTTATTTTGGAAATAGATAAGAGTAATACTGCTCTTAGGAAAATTGGAAAATAGGTTAGAAAGAAGAGTAGAAAATAATCCATAATCCTAAAATGATGTCTGTAATTATTTTTATTTTTTTCCCCAAAACTTTAAGGCAGTGTTTTCAGAGATCTTGAATGTTCATAAACTTGATGTAAAAATGTTAACACACAAAACAGCATGAGGTGTCATGTGTATGGACACATACAGGTGAACCAGAAGAATAACACTCGCATAGGGATGCTAAATACCAAGTTTAGGAGGGTGGTTACCTCTGGAAGGGAGACAGTGGAATCAGAGAACCCGAAAAGTTGTGTTTCTTCAAAAAATTAAAAGAGCTAAAGCCAATACAGCAAGATCTTAAGATCTGACACTTCTGAGCGGTGAGTACACGTGTATTTACTATCTTCTCTATGCTTGAAATATTTCATAATAGAAAGATAAGGCATATCACTCTCCTAATTGTACATGCTTAAGCCCACCCCTTGGTGTCCGTTAGTGCAATTTTGTTTATCCTGAAAGCTTCCCAATAAAAGGGCTGAAGTCTTACTGATCTTCTGGCACAACTATTCAAAGCCCTTTTCTTCCCTCGGAAAGAGGCACAAATACATGCCAGGCCTTGTCAGGACCACAGGTATGGTACACAGGGCTTTGCATGCTCTGAAGCCTGCTACTGCTTATTACTGCTTCCTAATTAACTTCAGTGACTCTGGCTAATTGAACTGCACTCCCTGGTAACCGCTTGGGCATCCCAGAAGGAAGGTTGCCTTTCAAAACCAAGGAAAGAAAATCCTGTCTTCATGGGCATCCCCAGGTTCTTTGGTTGAACCAAGTAACTGTTCAGTTCAAGCCAAAGATTTGTTTCCCACAACTTGAAGAACTGCCGAGGCTACAAATGTTAACAGAGACTTCTTTCACCTGATCATAGTAGATAGGATTTCAAATATAACGAGTTTTTACTCAATTATATTTTAGACACCCATAATGCTAACATTAAGTGATTCTAACATAGACAGGCTGAACCATTTCTGCTGAATTGTTTCAAACATCCAGTCACAATTTACAAAGCCATGTGTACCATACAAGATTCTTTTTTCTCTTCCAAGTCTGTCACTTGTAGCCAAATCTTATCACCTTGCTAAAAGCCATGTAGAGGGACGCCTGGGTGGCTCAGTGGGTTAAAGCCTCTGCCTTCGGCTCAGGTCATGGTCTCAGGGTCCTGGGATCGAGCCCCGCATTGGGCTCTCTGCTCAGCAGGGAACCTGCTTCCCCCTCTCTCTCTGCCTATCTCTCTGCCTACTTGTGATCTCTCTCTGTCAAATAAATAAATAAAATCTTTAAAAAAAAGAAATTAAAAAAATAAAAGCCATGTAGATAGAACAGGATCCAGTGACTGGGCTGTTTCTTGAAAAGCTGGTTTCTTATTAGAAACAAATTTGACCCCTAGGTGGCGCTGCTCTCCACAGTTAGGCTTTTCTGTCTTGGGCAACTTTCCCATCGTCTGTAATGTACTGCCCAAGTTGCTGGGGTACTCATTGCTCGTAATCCTAGTTAAATAAAAGCATTGTGGTGGCCACGGGAGATGTCCATGATGCCTTCATGCGAGGATCATAAAAACCAAAGGCTTAAGCAAAGCCACAAATCCATTTACACTTGCCTGCAGCTTTGATTTTCCTTAGTTTTTTCAGGTCATCATAAAATTAGATTTATAATTCCCTTCACAATCTATACTTTAACATTTACCAATTGTTTAAAAACTGGAATATCTCTGGTAATTACACATTATATGCTTTCCTAAATGTATTCAAAAAGGTCTTAGTTATAGCCTGTTTTCTTTAGAGGCATTTTTATATATTTTTTTAGATTTATTTATTGAGCCCAAGCTTAAGTCGGTGGGGGGGCATAGGGAGAGGGAGCTGAGCATGGAGCCAACACGGGGCTCGATCTCAGGACCCTAAGATCATGACCTGAGCAGAAATCAAGAGTTGGTGGCTTAAACGACTGAGCCACAGAAGTACCCCTGAAAGCTATTTCTAAACACATCGGTTCATAATTGACTTTTGGGATGACATGGTAGAATCAACTAATTCCTGGGGCGCCTGGGTGGCTCAGTCAGTCATAAATGTCTGCCTTCAGCTGGGGTCATGATCTCAGGGCCCTGGGATGGAGCCCCACATCCGGCTCCCTGCTCGGCGGGGAGTCTGCTTCTCCCTCTCCTGCCGTTCCCCCTGCTTGTGCGTTCTCTCTCTGTCAAATAAATAAATAAAATCTTTTTAAAAAAGTAAAAAGAGGGAAAAAATTCAAATCCAATTCTGCCACTAAATATTTGATTACTAATGTAAAATATACATAGATTATTACCAAAATGTACATGAATATCTTCTCAAAATCATGAATAACAAATCAGTTAGTGATGTTTTCAGTGTGAACATTCCAGTTAGGGTAGTTGCATATTTTGATATGAGCTGGGTATATCAGATATCCATTGCTGCATGGGAGACTACCGAAGAGGAAATCCAAAAAGCTATACTCTTTTTTAGGGAAGCATACATAGGTAGTAAAACTGTTAAAAATGCAAGGGAATTATTACCATAGAAGTCAGAATAGTGGTTACATCTGGGAGCGTGTGGAGAGGGTATGGTTGAGTAATGTCTTTCGTTCATTTGGGCTGCTGTAACAAAAATACCATAGCAGGTGACTTCAACAACAAACATCTATTTCTCACAATTCTGGAGGCCGGGAAGTCCCAGGGCAGAATCGATATCTGGAGAAGGCTTGGTTCCCAGACACTTCTCACTATGTCTTCATAAGGCAGAAGGAGCAAGGAAGTTCCCAGATCTCTTTTCTTAGGGCACTAATCCCATTCATGAAGGCTCCACCCTCATGACCTAATCACTTCCCCAAAGCCCCTCCTCCAAACACCATCACATTGGGGATTAGGCTTCAACCTATGAATTTGGGAGGGATACAAGCATTCAGTGTATGGCAGATAGTATGATATGGGAAGCTTACAGGATAATGGCCATTCTAGCTCGTGATGGGTACATGGGTGTTCACTTTATAACAATACATAGCTACTTCAACTACATATTATATATTCTATTATATACTATATTGCATACTATATACTATTACTATATATATACTACATACTATTATATACTATATAGAGAGTATATATTATATACTCTATTATATACTCTTCTTCATCTAAATCATATCTCACAATAAAAAGGGCTAAACATAAAATATCTAACAGAGACCGTGGATGAAAATATCTTAAATGAGGGAAAAAAGCACGAGAGCAAAACCACAAGCCCATCCAAAACTCTTACTCTCTTCCCTGCTATATTTCGTCCATAGCACTTACCACCACCTGACACATGGATTTTATGAAATGACTTTGTCATCTAGTTCCCTTACCTACATCTGGAATGTATTTTTCATGAACACAGGATTTTTTTTAATTTGTTTACTTTTTAATCCTTCATGCCTAGGAGTGTGTAGCATATGGCGGGTCCTGAATATGTATGTGTTGAATCAGTGAATGAATGAATAGCATTTTAAGAATTAACCTTTTGCTGCAAGAGAGACTGTTCTGGTGGTTTGCCACTTTATGAATGATGGGCCTCCTGGTGGCTTAGATAATGATTTTCCATCATGTATCTGGTGATCAGTCACTGGAGTGTTGAGCTTTCCACAGAGTTTGGTGGGAAGGAAGGCCCATTGGCCATTTTATCTCCTAGGAGTTGCCTTTGCTGTCACTTTTCTGCTTATGCATTTTCCTTAAAGGTTGAGGTAAAGTGAGAAAGATTAACAGAAATTACCACAACTCAGAGCAATTCTGGGACATAGCTCCTGCATATTACAGTCATCCTATTATAAATTCCATGATACTGAATTTCTCCTGCTGTGACCATGTTAGGTCAGAAAATACTATTGAGGTTCCTAAGAAAGGTCTACACGACACTATTTTTTTAATAATTTTTTAAAGATTTTATTTATTTATTTTTGAGGAAGGGGGCATGAGCAAGGGTGGGGCCAGAGGGAGAAGCAGACTCCCCGCTGAGCAAGGAGCCCGATGTGGGACTCGATCCCAGGACCCCAGGATCATGACCTGAGCCGAAGGCAGACACTTAAGGACTGAGCCACGCAGGTGCCCTACACTACACTATTAACAGTGCTTTCCTACTGAACTATGGGGATGGGGACTTTTCACTTCTACTGGATATACATATGTATTGTTTGACTTTTTAAAAAAGTTTAGTAACAAGTTGCAACTACAGAGAACAAGTTGAAAGCAAATTAAAATTTGCAGGAATCTTGAAGAAAAAGAAAACACATTCTGAAAACATTGGAGGAAAGCAATGGGGGAAAGAACATAGCACCTAAAGTCTTGGGCTCTCTGCCTGGGTTTGACACACAGTAATGAGTCATGTGGCCTCCGTCTCGTTTGTTTGCATCATTCCCTCATCTAGAACATAAAGATAACAATCCCCCCTTCTCAGAGTTATGAGGATTAAATTAAATAATACATACACATTGCTTAGAACAAGGGTGTCACAGAACAACTGCACAATAAGTATTAACTAGTATGATCCTTCAATCGACAGGGAAAATAGTAATGATATGATGTTACAAAAGCAGGAGGGTCTACAAAAGAAGAGGGTCCCTTCATGCCCTATGCTCATCTCAAAATGTCAAATGTCTGCAGAGGCCAGGCAAGAAATGTAAAGAGGGAAGAAGGAAAGTAAGCTGGGAGACACAGAGCTCTGTAGAAAGACTATGTCCGTTGCGTGAACGACGGTTGTTGCTATGGGGGAACCGTGGGTCCCTGTTGCAATATCTTAATAAGCATAATCCTACTCATATAAAGTAGACACCGGGGACCTGAGAATAGACTACGTCAAATTCAGAAGCTCTTGGGAAATGGGTTACCAAAGCCTGAAAAATATTGCATGTCCTTAAAAAAAGAGGAGCCGGAATTTGAATCTAGATCTGTCTTCCTTTAAGGCAAAATGCCTAAGAGGTTTAATATAAAATATTGACCTGGTTTATAAAATGTTCACATGAGATGGTGATGACAGGCAGGCAACAATGAGGATGGTGATGATGATTGAGTTGTTACTATGTTATCCAGCTTAAGTACTGTACATCTTTTATCATGCATTATCACATTTAAGTCTCAGAAATACCTTTTAAGTTAGTTAATATTCCATCCTACTAGATAATTTATTGAGCTATCAGAGTATGTTTTCTCCCTGCTGTGTACTTTTTTCCTTTTAATGATTGGGGGCCTTTAGGCTTGGGAGGAGGAGAAAGATCTAAGTGCTTCTGAGGCCAGTGAGGAAAGAAAACATAGGGAGCTGGGCCCTGAGTCTCCACAAGAGGGAGACTCAGGCTCTTCTCCCTACCAAGACTTGGGGAGAAAACTTCAGAAGCCTTGTAGGAGAGCAGGTGTGGCAAGGAGCAGGTAGTGAGGTGGTGCTCGGGGAGGGTGATCCTAGGACTAGAATCTTCCTCGGGAAGAGACAAACATCTCAAATCCCTAGAAGCAGCCAGAGACGTTGAATGCTTTGCCCAAGGTCAAAGAGCAGGTGTGTAACAGAACCGAGATTCAGGAGATGGCTGGGTGGCTCAGTCAGTTGAGCGGCTGCCTTTGGCTCAGGTTGTGATGCCAGGGTTCTGGGATGGAGTCCCGCATTGGGCTTCTTGCTCAGCGGGGAGCCTGCTTCTCCCTCTGCCCCTCCCCCTACTCGTTCTCTCTCTCTCTCTCTCTCTCTCTCTCTCTCTCTCTCTCTCTCTCTTCGACAAATAAATGAATAAAATTGGAAAGAAATGCATTCACTTCTAAAAAAGGGCAAAAAGGGCACCTGGGTGGCTCAGCCGTTAAGCGGCTGCCTTCAGCTCAGGTCATGATCCCAGGGTCCTGGGATCGAGCCCCACATCAGGCTCCTTGCTCATCAGGAAGCCTGCTTCTCCCTCTCCCACTCCCCCTGCTTGAATTCCCTCTCTCACTGTTCGCTGTGTCTCTCTGTCAAATAAATAAATAAAATTTTTTTTAAAAATTTTTAAAAAATAGAAAAGAAAAAAAATAAAAAAGAACTGAGATTCAAGCCGAAATGTGTCAGACTGCTGAGCCAACGCTCTTCACCACTCTATCAAACTTCTTAGCATTGTTGACTCTCTTCCGGTCATGATGAACTGTTGTCCTGCCATATGCATTTCTGGACCCCAAAACTGGTTAATGTATACGTTCAGAAATGGTACCAAGAAATGGTAGTGGGACAGGAGACGGTCATTCACCTGTCTGCCCTGAAATCCTACTGGGTTAGCTTTGGTTCCACATTCTAGTCTATGGCACAGGCTTGTTTCCACTTCCACTCTCTGAAGTTGCCATGATGATTATTTGCAAGTGTATTTACTTGCAAGCCCTTATTTTCTACTTCAGTAACCTCTGCCATTAATACTTATTATTAATGCATACAGCACATATAATTGGATCAAAGTAGGTGACCCTAAATTAGCAAATTCCTAGCCCATCAACTGCAGAAGATTTATTGGTTCCAGTAATAATTCATTTTTTTTTATCACTGATTCTCTGGGGGGATTTCAGAGCCTCTTTTCATGGCCATTGCTTCTCAGATAACTGGCAAAATAGCCTGAGCAGACTTTGAAAGTGCTGGATATTTGATAAATGTCTAGAACTTTCATTTAAAGTTAAGGACAGAAGGTGATCATTCTTCTGTGAATGATACCAGGAAAGGAAAGACTGTCTAGATATACTCAGGATCAAAAGGGCACAGTGAGTGATACACTTGATAACTTAGTTTGGCATACAAATTTCTTTTTTGTTGTTGTTGGTTTTTTTGTTTGTTTTTTAAAGATTTTATTTATTTATTTGATGCAGAGAGAGAGTGAGAGAGAGTACAAGCAGGGGAAGCAGCAGGCAGAGGGAGAGGGAGAAGCAGGCTCCTCACTGAACAAGGATCCTAACGTGGGGATCCTAACCTGGGATCATGACCTGAGCCAAAGGCAGACACTTAATGGACTGAGCCACCCAGGCGCCCTAGGCATACAAATTTCTTACCCACCTCTCTGGCAAGTGATGAGTGTGGAAATAATAAAAAAGCTAAAATATCTTTATGAATTTCATAAGTAAGAGAATGGATCGAAAAAGGCATCTCAGATAGGGCACCTGGGTGGCTCAGTTGGTTAAGCGACTGCCTTCAGCTCAGGTCATGATTCCGGAGTCCCGGGATCGAGTCCCACATTGGGCTCCCAGCTCCGCGGGGAGTCTGCTTCTCCCTCTGACCTTCTCTCCTCTCATGCTCTCTCTCACTTTCTCTCTCTCAAATAAATAAATAAAATCTTTAAAAAAAAAGGCATCTCAGATAAACAACAATCATTCAGGGAAAAAATTGAAAATAAAAAGCTAAAGAAATAATTTACTGTGTCTTAAGGCTTATAACCACATTTTCAACACAGAAGGGAAGAAAGGGAATGCAGGGGAGGGAGAGAGAGATTGAAAAAGAAATGGGGGATGGAGAAGCAAATGAAAAAACAAATAAGCAGGGGCACTGGAGAGGCTCAGTTGAGCGTCTTTTTTTTTTTTTTTTAAGATTTTATTTATTTCAGAGAGAGAGAGACAGAGAGAGCAGGGGGAGAGGCAGAGGGAGAGGGAGAAGCAGACTTCCCGTTGAGCAGGGAGACCGACAGGGGCTGGATCTCAGGATCCCAAGACCATAACCCAAGCCAGAGGCAGGCGCTTAACTGACTCAGCCACACAGGTGCCCCTTGATTATTTTGAATAAAACTTATTGAAGAGACGACCTATGCAGGAAGGACACTCAGAGCCTCCTCTGTCCGAGGAAAGCAGGAAATAAGTCTCCTATGTGGAAGGTGCCGCCCCTGTACCAGGAAGTAAAGAAACTTCGTTATCACCAGATGTGGGGAATTTAGAGCCCAGAGGCTGTATAAACAAGCCTGGTTACTTTTTACTGATTTACTACCACAGTCCAAATTCTGTCTAGAATTCCTGGCTAATTGACACTCCCAAATTCAAGTTTTCTTCGTTCTGTCATTTCTCACAGATTTATTGTGTCTTTCTCTACAAAAGTATAAAAACTGTGTGCCTTGGTCATTTATTTAGGTCTTAATTTCATTATTGGACCTCCATGCACACTTAATAAAACTTTGGGTGTTTTCCCCTGTTAATGCGTGTTGTGTAAATTTAATTCCTACTACAGCTGGAAGGCCTTGAGGGTAGAGAAAGAATTTCTCATTCCCTTCAAAACCATGTGTGGCTGGCTACTTCAATAATTGCTGCCGGCTTGATTCCAGCTCCCTATACCCATGCCCTTGAGTGATCCTCTTGGACGATGACTCTGGGCTTGATTATGTGACTTCTTTTACCCACGAGACAACAGTAAATGGGAAGCAAGTAAAAGCTTCCAGAGTCGTAGCACTTTGGGATTCCTTCTCTTGTTTTTGCTTGGTGCCCTGAGACTACCATGTCAACAAGGCCGGCTCGCCTACAGAAGAGGAGAGCCCGTGGAACAGTTGGGAAGTCACCTCAGCTGAGGGCTCTTAGTTAGCTGACCAGTGCGCGACCGCCCAGATGCCAGCAGTAGAGGAACGACCCATCTGAGCGTAGCCCAGACTGCCAAACTGCAGAATTGTGAGTCCCTGAATGATGGTCGTTTTAAGCCATTAGGATTGGGGGGGTTATGACTCAGTAAAAGCTAACTGATACACCACGTCAGCCACTTCCCGGATTGCCTTTGCAAGTCTTACGTAAAAGTGTCTTGTTTCCCTCTCTCACAAGTCAGTAGTGTGGTATTGTGATTTATAATAAGACAAATATATTTGGTCCCTGGCGCAGAGCTCCTAAAACCCTTGGTATTTCCTGTGAGGAGAGTGGTAAAGGTGTCTTTTGTTATGTTGATGAGGTGATTTGGGGGAAAACACTCGAAGATGGAGTTGCCAGTGGAACCAATCATGTTCTTAGAGGGTCGGAACTCCCAGCCCACTCCCAGACCTTGGGGGAGGAGAGACGGCCTAGATATTGAGCTCAATCACCAGTGCTCAATGACTTAATCAATCACACCTGGGGCCTGAAGCCTCCACAAAAGCCCGAAAGGAAGGCGTTCGGAGAGCTTCGGACATGGCGGGCTGCTGGAGGTGCGGGGAGACGGCGCGCGGATCCGGGGAGAGCTTGGCGGCCTTGTGCCCTTTCCCACACAGCCGGTCCTGCCTGTGTCTTCCGTATGGCTCTTCCTGAGTTCCATCCTCTTCTGATTCAGCAGTGAGCTGGTAAGTAAATTGTTTCTGTGTGTTTTGTGAGCTGCTCCAGCAAACGAATTGAACCTGAGGAGGGGATTCTAGAAACTTCTGATCTATAGCTGGTTCGTGAGAAGCTCGGTGATGACTTGGATTTGTGATTGGCATCTGAAGGTGGGGGTTGGAGTAGGGGGGTGGCATCTAGTGGGATTGAGCCCTTTACTTGAGGTATGTCGTGCTATCTGCAGGTAAATGGCGTCAGAATTGAGTTGAATTGTAGGACGCCCAGCTGGTTTCGCCGAACTGCTTGGTGGTGTGTTGGGGCTGGAGGGGGGGGGGGGGGATGGCAGGGCGGTGGGGAAGGATAACCCACACATGGCATTTGGGTGCAGTATCACAGGTAGAATCCTTATTACAGGTATTATTGAACTATTTGGGGAGCTATGTGTCAGCTTTGGTGCCTTCCTCTCTGTCAGCCTGCATATATCCATCACCAGAATCTCTTGTTTTTACTTCCTAAAAATCTGAAATCCCTCCCTTGTTCATTTATAGAGGCAGCACCCTAGTCTAAGCTTGCCCTGAGAGTAAATGGGGATTCCTCTTTCTCCTCCCCCTGCATCACCCCTGGCCCCATTCGGACCTGCTGTCCAGTGTAACAGAATGAGCATTTTCAGGCAAATGTGACCATGCACACCAACACCCGCCCCCCGCCGCTTTCTACTTCCACTCCGTCAGTCACTCTCATTGACCTTAACGGAGAAGTCCCTGTTTTTCCCTTTCCCGGCCTTTGCCGCCCCATCCGCCACTTCTGGCCTCAGCTCCACAGGCCTCTCTCTGCCCGAGCTCTTCCTCCAGGTTGGCTAACAGGCAAGTGTTCTGGCCACAGAGCCTTTTGTGCTATGCTGTCGCTTTGACCACGAATTTTGCTCTGTTTTGCCCCCGCAGACTTCTCCTGTTCCCTCTGGCATCGCCTGCTGAGGGAAGCCTTTCCTGGTGACCTAGGGCAGGTTCTAGCCTCCTGGACTGTACTTACCTCCTGGGTCATTTGGTGGTTGAGTGTGTTCGTGTTCGTGTGGTGCTAAGGGTGAATGTCTGTATTCCCAGCTACACTATAAACTCTGGCAAGTAAGAAGTGCTGAGCTTTGCTCACCCTTGGCACCCTAATGCCTTAGCATAGGGCCTGACACGTAACCGATACCCAGAATATGACTGGATAACTTTGATAGGCAGAATTATGATTGCACTTGGCATATGAAATTCAACAGATAGTTCCTGAGTTAAGAACTGAATGCGAAAGCCTGGGACAGGAAGGAGATAGCAAATGAAAAAATCCTATCTGACCCGCAATGCATTTTTTGCACGTCATATGCTAAGTATTTTTGGAATGAATGAGTAATTAGAGGATTTTGAAGGGATAAATAAGACTGTACAAAAAACGTTTTCTTTATACTTGTAATAATCAATTGTGTGATTTCCTTTGGGTAGCTATGGCACTAACTTGTAAAGAAAATTCAGATGAGTACTTCAGTGGGTGTCCATCTGGGAACAGTGGTGAAGTTCTATGGGATAATACCTTGTGATCATAATTACTGAACATCTCCGTACGGTCTGCAAAAAGATCTCTCTCGGTTTGTGCAACACTAAACTCTTAACAGTAGAGAAATGAGCATGAATTCAAGTCCACTTTTCTTAAACATAAGTAGCAATCAGAACAGATGATAAATACTATTTTGTCCTCTGATCATCCTCCTTATTAACCTTCTTGAAAGCCTCTTCATCTCTCAAAGGTATACAACGCATAAAAAAGTCGGTGGTGTCCTAGAAAATCCACAGGTTCTGAAGTACCTCACAGATGAAACAGACCTCCCACAGTGCATCGCGGCAGGAATGGGCCCCGAGCTGCTCACGCCTTTCTGTGTCCACACCTGTGGTTCCCGGGTGCGCTGACTGAGGGCTTGGCCATGTGACTTGCCTACGGAATGATGAGCATAAAATGATGGCTTATTTAGGCCTGTGTTAAAGGGTTATTTTTTTTACACAGCTAAAGCTAGTGGCCCCAGTCTTGCTACTCTAACAGTTTTCTAAACACGAACCCGATCTCTCAGTCCACTGCTTACAGGCCTTCAAGGTTCAGAAGTGGCCTTAGGGCACCTGGCTGGCTCAGTTGGACAAGCAGGCAGCTCTTGATCTCAGGGTCATGAGTTGGAGCCCCATGTTGGGTACAGAGAGAACTTAAATAAAACTTAAACAAAAAAAAAATTCAGGGACGCCTGGGTGGCTCAGTTGGTTGAGCGTCTTCCTTAGGCTCAGGTCATGATCCCAGGGTCCTGGGATGTATTTCCGCATCAGGCTCCCCGCTCAGCGGGAAGCCTGCTTCTCCCTTAGCCTCTGCCCCTCCCCCCAACTCATGCATGCTCGACTGCTTGCTCTCTCTCAAAGTCTTTAAAAAAAAAAATTAAGGAGTGTGTGTGTGTTTTTGTCTTTCAGTGGGTCAGAAAAAGGCCCAGTGTACATGGAATTACATATGCTTCTGTAGAGCCTAATCTAGGAGCCACTTCTCAGTGTATTTTGAAATTTCAGACTCTAAAATTAGGAATCCTGCACAGGGGATCTTTGGCCACACATGACACTGACTTAGAGCTTTAAGTCTCGGGGAAGGAGAGATGTCAGCAGTCATTTCTTGTTGAATTTCTTTCTAATGCATACTCAGCCTCTTAATGCAGTACTCTGGCTAGGATGCAACCCTCTTCACATTGTTAAACAGTGATAAATAGGTCCAGATGCTTTACTTTAAAAGGACATTTTAGTTAATGTTCCTTGCGGAGAAGCAATAGTAACCAGTGTTGCCATTTGTCTGGTCATTCTGGGCTCCAGATGGCCTCATGTGTGCTTGAGGAAATACGAATGTTTTATTGAGCTGGAAGATTAAATAATACGAGCTGAGCCACTTCTACCACTTTGGGAGGGGTTTTAAATTGGAGCCGCGGGCATTTCTGGTGAAACGCACACACAAGTGTAACCAAGTAATCAAAACTGGTCTCTTTTGCAACAGGATGAGTGAGCTGTGTCTGTTCCACAAACAACAATTGATAGAATTGTCCCTCGTTGCCTCCCAGCAGAAAAGCACTTGGAAGTAGTAGTGACTAAATTTACGAAAGAAATAGTTTCAGGACTCTGTATCTCTAGGTCTGTAAGGTGACGAAACATCTTCAGGACAGATTTTGAAAACGGGATTACCTTGACAAAATGCTAGTAAATGATTGCTTGTAAGTCACTGTTAGTTCTTCAACTTGAAATACACTTCCTCCAAAGGTTGTCGGATTAGTTATGTGACAGTTGTGTCAAGGAGGTAAGATCGTAACCATTATTCCACATTAGCACTTAATAAAAATGAGCTTCTATTAGGACTTGATCACCAGCGATCGCTGGGAACCCGGTTTGGATGTTGGAAACAATGGGAACTAGCCGCGGGAGATGGCAGACGTGGCCAAAATCTTTGCCTTTGTTCCCAGCAAGTTGATTTATCCGCCTCTCGACTGGGTTGGCCATGTGACTTGCTTTGGCCAATGGGACACTAAAAATGTGATGCAACCACAGGTTTGAGAAGGGTTTGCACAGTTTGAGTTTGCCCTCTCTTGCACCTCTCCGGTAAATGCCGTGTGAAGAACCCCAGGCTGTCCTGCAGAGGACAAGGAGCCACGTGGCCCTGTCACTAACACAGCCACCAAGCTGCGAGACATAAGGGGGTCATCATCTACATCGTCCAGCCGACCGCGTGAGTGGTTCATGCGCGAAAGTGAGAACACAAGTAGCGTCGCCCAGACTCTGCCCGCTGACCCGCAGTCCCGAGAGCTAAATAAATGCTGGTTTTAAGCTGCTGACTTTTGCAGCAGGTAAGCAGTAAAAGCTAACTGCTACATAGCTTCAGCCAAAAAAGATTCATTGGAAGACCCTTGTGAGTTTTGAGGCTGAAGGAAGTGGAGGAAAGGACAAGATAAACTCGAGCCTCAGGAGCAACCCGTACCAAGGACTTGAACATGAGCACAAAATAAAACTGCCTGCCATCTGGGATGAAGAGAACTTTTAAAAGTGCATGTAGCTGGTGAGCAATATTAATTTTGAAAAAGGCTGTCCAGTGTTTACCCAAGTAGAATTCCAAATCCACCTTTAAAAACATTGCTTGCCTGGGGCGCCTGGGTGGTTCAGTCCATTAAGCATCTGCCTTCAGCTCAGGCTCAGGTCGTGATCTCAGCATCTTGGGGTCCAGCCCTTCGCCAGACTCCCTGCTCAGCAGGGAGTTTGCTTCTCCTCCCGCTCCCCATCTGGCTCATGCTTTCTCTCAAATAAACAGTTTTTAAAAAACATGTCCTGCTTCACTACAGCAAAAGAAACACTTTGCTTTAATGTAGGGACTGCCTGAGCATAGTAAGTATTTGCAACTTTAACCACCCTGGAGTCCTGATGCTGGTCTGGGTTTTCATCAAAGGCAAATAGTAGCTGCAGAAGCTGTTGGCCCAGCAGAATGTTTCCTCTGGATCTTCTTTCAGTCACTACATGTGCCACGTAGGCTACAAAAAAATATATTACCCTTTCCCACACTGTGTGAGAATGGAAAACTAAAACATACTAGTAATGAATAAATGTGACTGTTTTGAAGAGTGAGGGCTTCTGTATTTTTAAAGTATGTTTTTGAGATATAATTGATACAACACTGTATGTTTAAGGTATATAATGTATTTCATACGTTTACATATTGCAATATGAAAAACACCATAAGGTTAGCTAACCTCTTGATCATGTCACATAACTGTTCTTGGTGGTGGGAACAAGGGAGAGCTAGTCTAGAGGTTTGTAACATGATGTGGGTGACTGTAATCGCTATGCTGTGCATAGGACTTACCTACCTACCACTTGCCTTGGACCCTTAAACACCATCTCCCCAAATTCCACTCCCCAACCCCTACCCCTGATCAATACCGTTCTTCTCTGGTTTTACAAGTTAGGCTTTTTTAGATTTCTTACACAAGTGATACCGTACATCATTTGTTTTTATCTGACTTACTTCGTATAATGTCCTCAAGGTCTGTCTGTGTTGTCATAAGTGGTAGGATTTCTTCATTTGTCATGGCTGAATAATCTATTGTGTATGTATACATCGCATCATCTTTAGATCCGTTCATCCCATTACAGAAAGGTAAGGTGTAGTCAAATTTTGGTTATCTTGAGTAGTGCTGCAATGAACATGAGCGCAGATAATTCTTAGATGCTGTTTTCGTGTCTTTTTTTTTTTTTAAGAAAAAGTGTATTTACTTTGCCTCCATTTTGAATGGTGGGAGGAGTGGTAAATTCTATGAGCAACATGGGGCTTGAACTCTTGACCCTGAGTTATATGCTCTACTGACTAAGCCAGCTGGGCATCCCTCCAGTGTTCTTCATTTCCACTGAATATATTTGACCTACATCAATGTGTAAATTTAAGGTGTATAACATGGTAATTTGATAAATTTATATATTGAAATTGGACTCTAATTGTAGCAATAATGAACACCACTGTCACATTACATACTTACTTTTTCATTTTAGTGGTCAGAACAGTTAAGTTCTAGTCTCTTAGCAAGATGTTTTCATTTTCCTTGGATTTTTACTCGGGAGTAGGATTGCTGGATCGTGTGTTAGTTGTATTTCTAAGTTTCTGAGGAAATATCATATGGTTTTCTGCAGTGGTTGCACCAGTTTACATTCCCAGCAATTGTGTGCAAGGCTTCCCTTTTCTGCAAGTGTTTACCAACATCTGTTTCTCTTCGATGATCACCATTCCAGCAGGTGTGAGGTGACAGCTCATTGTGGTTTGATTCGCATTTCCCTGATGATGAATGATATTCTTTCATGTATCTGTTGGCCACCTGTACATCTTTGGAAAATGTCTCTTTAGGTCCTCTACCCATTTTTTTAATTTTGTATTTTAATTATTTTTTTAAGTAGGCTCTGCAACCAGCAGGGTGTGAGCTCAAGACCCTGACCCCAAGACCTGAGCTGATAAGAGTCAGACCCTTACCTGATTGAGCCACCCGGGTACCCCTCCATTTTTTAAATCAAATTTTTTTTGAGGGGGTGGTGTTGAGTTGTATGAGTTCTGGATGCATTTTGGATATGCAATCCTAATCTGATAAATGGCTCGCAAATATTTTCTACCATTTAGTAAGTTGCCTTATTTTGTTTTTCAAGTATAATTAACAAAGTGTTAGTTTCAGGTGTACAGTATAAGAAATCAGCAATTCCATACATTTCTCAGTGCTCATCAAAATAAGTATACTCTTAATCCATCCCCTTTATTTATCTCACCTATCCCTCTATCCACCTCCCTTCTGGCAACCACCGGTTTGTTTTCTGTATTTAAAAATCTCTTGTGGTGCATAGGTGGCTCAGTCCGTTAAGCGTCTGCCTTCAGCTCAGGCCATGCTCCCAGGGTCCTAGGATCAAGCCCCATGTCAGGCTCCCTGCCCAGCGGGGAGTCTGCTTCTCCCTCTCCATTTGCTGCTCCCCCTGCTCGTCCTCTCTCGCTCGCTCTTGCGTTCTGTCTCTCAAATAGATAAATAAAATCTAAAAAAAAAAAAAAGTACCTTGGGACACCTGGGTGGCTCAGTCAGTTAAGCATCTGCCTTCAGCTCAGGTCATGTTCCCAGGGTCCTGGGATCGAGTCCCACATCAGGCTCCTTTCTTGGCGGGAAGCCTGCTTCTCCCTCGATCTCTGCCTGCCACTTTGCCTGCTTGTGCTCTCTCCCTCTGACAAAGAAAGAAATAATCTTTTTAAAAAAATCTCTTAATGGGTTTGTCTTTGTTTCTTTCTTTGTTCAATTTCACAGTGAGTGAAATCACATGGTATTTGTCTTTCTCTGACTTATTTCACTCAGCCTAATAATCTCTAGCTCAGTAGCCAAGATATGGAAGCCACTCAAGTGTCTATCAATAGATGAATGGATTAAGACGTATTGTGTATGTGTGTGCATATATATATATATATATAACATATATACTGTGTGTGTGTATATACACACACAATGAAATCTTACTCAGCCATAAAAAATTAAATCTTGCCATTTGCCACAACGTGGATGGACCTAAAGGATATAATGCTAAGCGTAGTTTGCCTTTCCATTTTTTTGTTATTTTTGCTGTGCTGAAATGTTTTAATTTGCTATAATCCCACTTGGTGGTAGTGGCGCTTATGCCTTTAGTATCATACCTGAAAAAAATCATTGCCAAACCAATGTCAAGGAGCATCTTCCCTATGTTTTCTTGTAGTAGTTTTACAGTATCTAGTCTTAGTTTTAAGTTCTTAATCCATTTTGAGTTAATTTTTGTGACCGGTGTAAGATAGGGGTCCAATTTAAACTTTCAACATGAGATTATCCGGTTTTCCTAATACCGTTTGTTGAGGAAACTGAGTGTTCTTGGCTCCCTTGTGAAGTATTAGGTGACTGATAAATAGTACCCAGAAATAAACCCCCTCGTTTACCGTGTATCTTTTTTTTTTGTTAAGCACTTTTTTTTTAAAGATTTTATTTATTTATTCGTCAGAGAGAGAGAGAGCACACGCAGGCAGCAGCAGAGGGAGAAGCAGGCTCCCTGTCGAGCAAGGAGCCCGATGCAGGACTCGATCCCAGGACCCTGGGATCATGACCTGAGCCGAAGGCAGCTGCTTAACCAACTGAGCCACCCAGGCGTTCCCGTGTATCTTTTTTTTTCTTAAATCAACTTTATTGAGGTATAATTGACATATAATAAAATGGATGCACCTTAAATGCATAGTTCTTTATGGTAATTTTTTTAATACTTTTTTTTTTTCAGTGTTCCAAGATTCATTGTTCATGCACCACACCCAGTGCTCCATGCAATACGTGCCCTCCTCAATACCCACCACCAGGCTCACCCAACCCCCCACCCCCTCCCCTCCAAAACCCTCAGTTTGTTTCTCAGAGTCCACAGTCTCTCGTGTTTCATCTCCTCCTCTGATTTCCCCCAATTCACTTTTCCTTTCCTTCTCCCAATGTCCTCCTCGTTTTTCCTTAAGCTCCACACATAAGTGAAACCGTATGATAATCTTGTTTTTCTTTTCTTTTTTTTTTTATGCTGTTAAAATGACTAGCTTTATACTATAGTAAGAAATGAGGACATGTGAAGGCTACAGTTGGGTTCTTTGGCGCGATTGCTTTACTACTCGGGGTCTTTTGTGACTCTCTACAAATCTTAGCAAAATTAACTCTATTTTTTTGAAAAATGCCCCTGGAGGAACCCTCTTACACTGTTGGTGGGAATGCAAGTTGGTGCAGCCACTTTGGAAAACAGTGTAGAGATTCCTCAAGAAATTAAAAATAGAGCTACCCTATGACCCTGCAATTGCACTACTGGGTATTTACCCCAAAGACACAGATGGAGTACAAAGAAGGGCCACATGTACCCCCTATGTTCCTAGCACCAATGGCCACAGTCGCCAAACTGTGGAAAGAGCCAAGATGCCCTTCAACAGACGAATGGATAAAGAAGATACGGTACATATATACAGTGGAGTATTATGCCTCCATCAGAAAGGATGAATACCCAACTTTTGTATCCACATGGATGGGACTGGAAGAGATTATGCTGAGTGAAATAAGTCAAGCAGAGAGTCGATTATCATATGGTTTCACTTACGTGTGGAGCATAAGGAAAAACATGGAGGGCATTGGGAGAAGGAAAGGAAAAGTGAATTGGGGGAAACCGGAGGGGGAGGCGAAGCATGAGAGACTGTGGACTCTGAGAAACAGGGTTTTGGAGGGGAGGGTAGTGAGGGGTTGGGTGAGCCTGGTGGTGGGTATTGAGGAGGGCACATATTGCATGGAGCACTGGGTGTGGTGCATGAACAATGAAATGAATCTTGGAACACTGAAAAAAATAAAAGTAACTGGGGGAAAAAAAAAATGCCCCTGGAATTTTAATAGGGATTATACTGAATTTATAGGTGGTTTGGGGCAGTATGGGCATTGTGACCATATTTTTCCAATCCATGAACTCCTGGTATCTTTCTTGGCATTTGCTTATCTTCAGTTTCTTTGTTCAAAGTCTTAAGGGTCTCATTGCACAGATCTTTAACTTCCTTAGTGTGGTGTATTCCTAAGTATTACTTTTGATGCTATTGTAAATGAGTTTTATTTTCAGGCGTTTCATTGTTGGTCTACGAAAACGTGACTGATTTTTTAAATTATGTAGATAAATAATATAGATCATGTAATATTATATAGATGTGTTGTGTAGCTCTGCTAAAATCATTGATTAGTTCCAACCGTTTTTCAGTGCATCTTGAAGGTTTTCTAGTCTCTCATCTGCAATAATGACCATTTTACTTTATTTAAATGATTTTTATTTTTATAATGGAAGTATAGTTGACATAGAATTAGTTTCAGCTGTATGTCATAGTGATCGAACATTACTATACATTATGAAGTACTCATCATGGCAAAGACAGTTATCCTCTGTTACCATGCAGTTGGAACATTATCGGGGTACCTGGGTGGCTCAGTGGGTTAAAGCCTCTGCCTTCGGCTCAGGTCATGATCTCGGGGTCCTGGGATAGAGCCCCACATCGGGCTCTCTGCTCAGCGGCGAGCCTGCTTCCCCCTCTCTCTCTCTCCCTGCCTCTCTGCCTACTTGTGATCTTCTTGCTCTCTGTCAAATAAATAAATAAAATCTTTAACAACAACAAAAAAACAAAAACCTTGGAACAGCATTATCGACTGCATTCTCTGCTGTATTTTTCATCCCTGTGACTGACTTTATAACTGGAAGCTTGTACCTCTTAATCTCCTTCACCTATTTGACCTATTCCGCCCCCCCCCCTCCACCCTCCAGCCCTCTGAAAACCGCTAGTTTGTTCTCTGCATTGGAGTCTGTTTCTGTGTGGGTGTGGGTGTGTATATGTGTGTGTTTTAGATCTCACATAGAAGTAAAATCATACAGCATTTGTCTTTGACTTATTTTGTTTAGTATTATGCCCTCCAAGTCCACCTATGTTGTTGCAAATGACAAAATTCTATTCTTTTATGGATGAGTAACCCCACATTCTGTATATATACTACATCTTTGCAAATGACAAAATTCTATTCTTTTCTTTTATGGATGAGTAACCCCACATTCTGTATATATACTACATCTTTATTCATCTACTGATAAATGCTTGGGTTGCTTCCATAATCTTGGCTATTGTCAATAGTGCTGCAGTTAACATAAGGGTACATAAATCTTTTCAAATCCTTAGGTTTATTTTAGGTAAATACCCAGAAGTGGAGTTGCTGAGTTATGTCGTATTTCTATTTTTAACTTTTGGGACGCTCATACTGTCTTCCACAATGGCGGTACCAGTTTACATTCCCAGCAACGGGGCATGAGTGCTCCCTTTTGTCCACATCCCTGTTGCCCTTGTTATTTCTTGTCTCTTTGATAGTAGCCATTTTGACGGATATATGGTGATACCTCATAGTGATTTTTTTTTTTAAGATTTGAGAGAGAGTGCACACGTGTGCTTTTGGGGGGCAGAAGGGGAGAGAGAATCCCAAGCAGACTCCCTGCTGAGCATGCAGCCTGACGTGGGGCTTGATCTCATGACCCTGAGTCAAAATCGAGAGCCGGACACTCAACTGACTGTGCCACCCAGGCGCCCGTGGTGATTTTGGTTTACATTTTTCTGATAAATAATATTGAGCATTTTTTCATGTGCCTATTCTGGCCATCTGTATGTCTTGGGGGGAAAAAAAGTCTCAGTTCCTCAACCCATTACTTTTTTTTTTTCCTGTAGTGAAATATAATGAACCTACAGTGTGGTATTCTGGGTGTACAACCTAATAACCCAACACCTGCTAGGTGTGGTGGGGCGGTAGTCACTGAGGGGACGAGAAGACTGTGGTCGTGAGGGAGCCCGGGTGTGGTGGTGCAGAAGCTGCTTCAGAGAGTGGGGGGCTGGGTGGAGTGGGGCAAGCAGTGTGAGCAAGGCGGAGGCAAGCTGTCACCTTGTTCTTGTGTCTGGCCAGCTAAGCTGAGGTCAGGCCAGAAAAAGACCATCTGTCAGCACGCCCATTCCTACATAAAGCTCCTGCACATCCCTGTTCCTCCAGCAAACATCCTAAAATGGGTCCCTAAGTCTCCTTCCCACAGAACCCACGTGCTCTTCAGACATTCCTGCTGGGCTGGGTCTTGCATCGGATCCCGCAGCGTGCTGGTTCTGTAAGCCCGCACACGCCATTTCCTCTGGCTCTGCAGCTCTCCCGGAGTTTAGCCCCACTGATGTGCACCCCCAAACCTGACAGGGCCACCTCTGGTACAGGACCCCCGGGGCCGAGGGTGCCTGGTGTGCAGGCCCGACCCCCTCGGTCCTCGGCACTTGGGATGACCCCTGCCCCCCTCCCCTGCTGGTGGGTTGCTGTGCCAAGCGTTTGGTTTCTGCTGCATCTCTGCCCCTTCTGCCCTTATTGCCGTGGCCTTCTCTTGATGTCTTCAGCTGTAGGAGAGCTGTTCCTGCGGTCTTCAGCCATCTGCACAGGGAGCTGAGTTACAGGGAGTTGTTGCGGGGGGGGGGGGGGGGGGGGGC
>CM052901.1:80442889-80488245 GCA_028534135.1 Potos flavus | reverse complement strand
GGATCTCTTTTTTTTTTTTTTTTTTTTTGGCGATTGACCCTTTGTCTCTTGTTAGCATTTTTGACTGATAAAGGTATAGTCATTTTTACTCTGATTTTGTAGTTTCTACTTGAATGGAATATCCTTTCTATCTCTTCCTTTGGGCCTTTGTCCTTAAAGCTGAAGGGATTTTCTAGTAGGCAGCATATAATTGGGTCTTTTTTTTTTTTTTTAATAATATATGTAGCCACTCTGCCTTTTGATTGGTGAATTCCATCATTATTGATCAGTAAACTTTAATAGTGCTCTCAATGTTTTCTGGTTGTTTCATATTTCCATTGGTTTTTTTTTTTTTTGCACTTCTGTCTACATTTGTAAATAAGTTATGTTTTTCCCCCTTGGTGGTAAGGTCTGTTTGCCCCTTATTTATCGTGTATGCATCTACTCTAAATCTTTGTGGTTACCTTGAGGCTTACAGAACACATAAATAAAACGGTTCATCTTAAGCTGACAGCAACTTGATCTACAGAAGCTTCACTCTTTCACTCCCCTTCTTTATATTCTTGATGTCCTTGTTCACCTCTTCTATATTGTTTATTCATTAACAATTTTTTAAAAGATTTTATTTGACAGAGAGCACGAGCTGGGGCACAGAGCAGAGAGAGAGGGAGAAGCAGGCTCCCCACTGGGCAGGGAGCTCGATGTGGGGCTCAATCCCAGGACCCTGGGATCATGTCCCGAACCAAAGGCAGATGCTTAATTGACTGAGCCACCCAGGTGCCCCCATTAACGAATTTTAATACTTAGAAATTTTAATACTTAGACCTTTTTAGTACCGTTAAGTGGTTAAGTTACACCCTCCTTTTACATAGAGTTTAAGTCTCACTGTATACCTTTAGCAGTGTGTTAGATACTTTCATATGTTCTAATGTCACTGATGGGTGTCTTCATTGCAGCTCGAAGAACTCTTTTCAGCGTTTCTTGCAAGGCATGGTTAGTGGTGATGAACTCCCTCAGCTTTTGTTTGTCTAGGAGACTGGTTATTTCTCTTTTCTACCTAAAGAATAATTTTGCAAGGTAGAGTATTCTTGGCTGATTATTTTTCCTTTGAACAGTTTCAATATATCATTACACTATCTTCAGGTCTGGAGGGTTTTCTTCAGAGAAATCCACTGGTAGCCTAATCGGAATTCCTCTGGAGATGACAATCTGCTTTTCCCTGGCTGCTTTTAGGATTCCCTAGCTTTGATTTTTAACAATTTCATTACAATATATTGGGAGAAGTCTTTTGCATTGAGATAAAGGGGTCATCTCTTCGCTTCATAAACTTGGATGTCCAGTTCTCGCTTTAGCTTTGGAAAGTTTTCAGCTACTATTTCTTTAAGCTTTGTGCCCTCTTTTCTCCCTCTCTACTCCTTCTCGAACTCTGATTACTCTCATGTTCTTTTGATGGAATCCCACAGATTACATAGGCTTTTCCCCCCTTTTTAAGATCTTTCTGGGTGGCTCAGTCAGTTAAGTGTCTGCCTTTGGCTCAGGTCATGATCCCGGAGTCCTGGGATGGAGCCCCGCCTCGCTGGGATGGAGCCCCGCCTCGCTGGGATGGAGCCCCGCCTCAGGCTCTCTGCTCAGCAGGGAGCCTGCTTCTCCCTCTGCCTGCTGCTCCCCCTGCTCATGCTCTCTCTCTCTCTCTCTCTCTCTCTCTCTCTCTCTCTCTCTCTCTCTCTCTCTCTAGCTCTATCTCAAATAAAAAAATCTTAAAAAAAAAAAATTGTTTTTGTTACTTCAAAAATCCTATTTTCTCAATTATTCTGTCTTGAATTTGCTGCACTCTACTGCAGATGTTTTACATTGTATCTTTTACTTAATTCATTAAGTTTTTCAGCTCCAGAATTTTTGGTGGTTCTTTCCTTGTGATTTCTATCTGGTAAATACTTCATTTTGAACATGTTTATTTTTGTGATTTCATTGTCTTTCTGAGTTTTCTTATAGCATGAGTTTCTTTACAAACAGCCATTGTGCGTTCCTGATCATCTAGATGATAAAGTCCCTTGCCCTGAAGCTTGGCTATTGACGAATTACCTTGTGGCGATGACCTATTTGCTTCATTTCTTGATGATCCTTGTAGTTTTATATCCCTGCTTTCACATTTGAAGTAGCAGACACCTTAAATCCTTGCCAGTTGCCTTCGGATGGGTTATTCTGTCGGCTGGTACTGTTACCTGGCATTTTCTCTGCTTCGATATGAATCTACCTGATCTATCCTTGCTCCTTCTTACAGCAGAATTGTTAAGTTTTTCTGTCTTCGGTTCTTAGAATTCCCTGAGCTGGCTGTTGGTAATCTCTCTGGTTTCCCAGAAGGTGGCACTGTAGTTCAGGTTTGTGGTTTCTCCCGTACACATCGCCGCGGACCTGTTTGCCCAGCACACTGCGGATCTAGCCCAGCTCTCTTGCACTGCTGCAACTCAGGACTGCACACAAAGCCAGTTGCAGAGTGGAGGCAGGTGTGTGTTTTGCTCTCAGGATATTGGGGGTATCCTGACCTGGTAGGGAGACCCCCAGGTGTGATAAGCCCCCAGAGGCTCAGGAGTGGACTTCCGATGAATGTAGTCCGCAGAAACAGTGTCACTTTCCTACTTTTGGATATTCTTGGATATTCTTATCTTTTTTTTTAAAGATTTTATTTATATGACAGAGGGAGCACAAGCGGCGGGGGATGGGGGGGGGACAGGCAGAGGGAAAGGGAGAAGCAGACTCCCCACTGAGCAGGGAGCCCGCAGGGCCCGATTCCAGGACGCTGGGATCGTGACCTCAGCCGAAGGCAGACGCTTAACCAACTGAGCCAGGAAGGCGCCCCTCTTAGCTGCTTATGTGCTATATTTACCTTGCTCTCAGTCAGGGAGGTTCTTCAGTACTACTGGAGAGAAACCGATTTCTCCATCTACCCCCCACCTCGTTCCTCTGGAATAGTGGGGTACTCCATCACCACTCTCCGCCATGACAGATTGGGAGAGGAAGGCTTTGCCTCCTAGTTAAGTCCGTGTGGAGTGTGGCCTTGGAGCGGCCGGAGGGCCGGGAGGAGGGCCGGCCCTGATAAAGCTCTACCGTTTCCCTGTATCCAAACTGGTTTTGTGTGTGTTTTCCTCTCCAGTGGCATGCTGGAATCTCCCTTTGGGAAGACTAGACTTAAACAAGTCCTCTCTTGTCTGTAGGAATCTGCCTAGGTCAGCATTCTCCGCATTTTTTCCCCGAACTGCAATGACAGGAATTGTGGCAACTTGGCTGCTCCCCTTGTTTTACAGCCGGTACTGAGGTGTGTCTTCCACTCCCAGATGTTCAGGTGGGGGAGACTTGGTCTCAGCCCTGTGGTATGTGGTGCCGGGTCACGCAACTTGCACAACGGCACAGTGTGTCTGTGGATACACATCGACTTCTTAGAAAAGGGGAACATCTTAGTTAGTCATCATGCTTTGAAATCTTTTAGTAAAATTAGTCTTCCTGGGGAGAAAAGAAAATTGCATTTGTCAGGCACCTGACTGGCTCAATCCATAGAGCATGCAACTCTCGATCAGGGGGGTTGTGACTTCGAGCCCCACTTTGGGTACAGAGATTACTTAAAAAAAAAAACCACTGAAGAAAAAGCATTTGTCTTTAGTTTTGAGATGGACAAGTCTAGGTTAGGTTGAGATTTAGAAGACCATAATTCAAGTACAGGCTTTCAAGTCAGGTAAGGCTAAAGAGGACCTATGCCACTATCAAGTTCTGTGACACTGGGCCTTGTGCTTAACTAGCTATAGGCTAACTTAGCAGAAGGCCTGAAACAGTAGATACTCAGAACATTGAGCTACTATTGTAACTAGGGCATTAATAAAGGAAGTTTTGGTCTTCAAAATTAAGTGACAGAAAAACCTCCTAGTCTACAAGAATATACGTTAAGGTATTTCGGAGAAAAAGGTGTCTACATCTCTCTCTGATTTATTTCCTTTGGAGCGAAATGACCGTGTATACCTCAGTAACGGACCCACCTGGACCTGGGATAGCCGGTAAGGAGACCTTGGACTCAGTGTGAAAACTTTCGGTTGTAAGCAACAGAAACAGGCAGTGGCCAAAGGGAAAAAATGTATTTATTGAAAGAACCTTAAGTTCTATCTTCGACCCCCAGGACTGGAAGGTACTTGAGCCGTAGGATTATATCGTTGCCAGAGCTGGATCACCCACAGCAGGTGGTCACTCTTCCACACTTCTATAGTCAAAGAATATCTTGTGTCATCACTTCTAATTCATGGGGTATAAATGAGGACGACCAACACTGCCCAGGTTTTAGGTTACGGTGTCTACCGCCGGCCATTAAATGAATCACTCTTTCCCCCTGCTGTAGTGATCATAGAACCAAGCGTCCTGCGGAAGCGTCCCTCAGCCTCAGCCCCAGAGGTGGCCACTGGGGGCAGAGGCCGGAAGTCAACTTGGGTTGTGTTGAGCCGCTACAATATAGGGGTTGTTAGCACATCATAACCTAAGCCATAATGGCTCATAATACCTTTGAGATTCACAGCCTTCCTAGATCCTTTCCTTAGCCTTTGATGATAGAAGTGCATGGGCAAGTTTGAAAAAGAGAACTTAGGCCAAAAAAAATAATGTCCTTTATATCAAAGCTTACTTTCTTACTGATCTCAATGCTGTGAATAGCAAACTCACAAGTAGAATTAGCTAAAAACTGCTAAAAAGAAAAAAATGACCTCTTGTCGAAAGTGAGTTTTCTTGTTGGTTATAGAATGCTATTTCTAGAGCATTTTCTTGCCTATTAAAAAACACAGTACAGGCAAACCTGTGGGTTTATTTCCAGACCTCTGCAATAAAGCAAATACTGGAATAAAGCTAGTTGAATTTTTTTGGTTTCTCAGTGCATATGAAAGTTACATTTATACTACATGGTCATCTGTTAAGTGTGTAATAGCATTAGGTCTAAAAAAACTATGTGCATACTTAATGTTCAGCATTTTTTAGCAATAATTATCTGAACTTTGTAATCACTCAACATAGGCTACCATAACAAAAAAACTAATTGTGGAAGTTAAAAATACTGCTACAATTACCAGAATGGAACTGGCACAAACAGAAAAATACTGTTGGAAAAATGGTACTGATAAACTTGATTGATGGAGGGTTGCCACAAAATTGCAGGTTGTAAAAAAAAAAAAAAAACAAAAAAAAAACTGCAGTTTCTGCAAAATGAAATAAAATGAAGCACAATAAAACAAGGTGTGCCTGGGGTGCCTGGCTGGCTCAGTTGGTCAAGCATGTGACTCTTGATCTTGGGGTTATGAGTTCGAGCCCCTTGCAGGGCATAGAGCTTACTTTAAAAAAAAAAAAAAAAAAAGTGTGCCTGTATCTGAAAGCTCACACACACACACACACACACACACACACACACACACACACACACACAAAAATGAAGGTTGATTTCATATGTGCAAGATTTGAATAACTTAATGCAAGTGTTGCTTTAAATGGACTATAACTAACAAATTACATGTATTTCAGTGGCTTGAGTTTACTTAAAAGGACTCCTATAGCACAAACTAAAGGGATGGAAATGACCAGGTTTAGAAGCCCTTCCAGGTCATGTATTAAGTTCAAAGATAATCCACTATAGCTCTAGTCTGGCAACTTGCTTCTCTTGATCCCCTTTCTCTTGCATTGAGATAAAATAGAACACTTCTCAAAAAATGGTGGGGAGAATGGGATTATAAGCAAGAATCATTAGAATATTAAAACCAAGCTCGTAAATCTGTGGTCATGTACCATGACTGTAGAGAAGAACAAGAAAATGTCTTTTTACCACACATTTACCAAGGAGTCTTCTTTACTCCCTTTAGGAACTTACTCTTGATTTCGCTATTGTGTGTTAAAAAGAAAAATCTTTTTTTTTAAGATGTTATTTATTAATTTAGAGTTTGTGCTTTAGTGGGGGTGGGTGGGTGGGTGCAGACAGGGAGGGAAAGAATCCCAAGCTTACTGTGCACTGAGCGTGACGCCCCACAAACTACCTTACTGTCTGTGGGGGGGGGTGGGACGGAGGGAGAGGGGGAGCGGAAATGTATCTCCTGTAACCAACCAACAGTGGAGCTAGGTTCCTGGACACGTAGACATGATTGAGGTGGCCCCTCCCACCCCCGCACACATGCGCACCATAAAGTTCTTGCTCTCTGCGGGCTTGTCTCATTCTCTACTGTAAGAATGAAGTCTCCAGGGGCGCCTGGGTGGCTCAGTGGGTTAAAGCCTCTGCCTTCGGCTCAGGTCATGATCTCAGGGTCGTGGGATCGAGCCCTGCATCGGGCTCTCTGCTCGGCGGGGAGCCTGCTTCCCCCTCTCTCTGCCTGCTTCTCTGCCTGCTTGTGATCTCTCTCTCTCTCTCTCTGTCAAATAAATAAATAAAATCTTAAAAAAAAAAGTCTCCACAGAAGGAACGACCCCACCTAGAAGCCCTAGCCACCCATCTGCCCAGTGTTCTGACCAGCAGGGAAGGAAACTTCCGCTTCAGTCGCCATCCAGAAAGTGTGGAGAGGAACTTTACCCCCGCTGGGGCCATTTCCGTCTCCCTCAAACTCTTAAGTGTGGACAACGGGAGGGAGATACTACAGTTGGCAGACTGAGAAACACCTGGATTTACTTTAGGAGGAGCAGCTCCTCAGAAAGATCGTTGTTCTAGCAATAGAGATTTGATCTGGAGAATATTTATTTTCTATGCTCTAGTTGTGAGCCAAGAGATCTAAACACACAGAACAGTACAATACAAAACAAAAACAAAAACCCTTTCCAAAGATCTTTTTTTTTAAGTGGGCTCCATCCCCAACGTAGAGCTTGAACTCGTGACCTTGAGATCAAGAATCACACGGTCTATCGACTAAGCTAGCCGGCCACCCCGCAAATGTTTTTTTTTTTCCTAATGATCTTTATAAGTTTCAGTATGCTAGGAAATCATTGCGATAATTTATATGCATTTATTAATAGAATCCGAATGCATAAAGCAAAAATGGACAGAAAAGACTCATAGCCAAATCCACATGCATGGTAGGAGGTACTAACTTATTCTAGTTTAATATATCAAGAAGATAAAAATCACTAAGGATACGGACAATTTGAACTATGCAATCACATTGGATCTAATAGAAATACTGCACTCAGTAGGGGTAAGGTACACATTTTTTTCCAAACACAAAATTTATAAAAATTGGCCCAAAAAAATATTGGTCCATAAAACAAATACTAGCATACCCCCAAAATCAGTGTCATGCAGGTCCTGGTTTTTGAGCAAGTGTAGTTGAGCAGGAGTTCACGTCCCCTGTCACTAAGGAGGCTCCTCCTAAAGTGACCCTTTAACAGAGCACTAAAAACTCAGGGCAAAATGGGAGGGGGGGGACCTACCAAAAAGCTCTAGAGAGTGAACCAAAGCAGGTATATTTTGGATGGGATTAAAACTGGGAGGAAGGAAATAGCATATGAGTTTTCACTTCAAACTGGTTTTTTAAAACAGCAATGCACAAAAGCTTTTGGGCAATGCTCCTCACTTGTTCACAGACACCTTGATGGGGGAAATTGATTAACTTAAAGCCAAGATTTGGTGACTATTTGGCAAATGTCTTTGTGTTAGGTAAGTTTATGCCTAACCTTGCCCCATCCAAATAATACATATGGTGGCCACTCCCCTTCCCCCCCAATTTCTTCTCCATGCCTTCTAAAATCAATCTTGACCTGTGATCCTACACCTTAGCCTGCCTGAACTCCTTGGGCTCATTCTATCATGATTATTACACTGAAATTAAGGAGTCTTTGCTTACTGGCTTACCTTTGAGAATTGATAGCAAAAAGATGCTTATTGACACAGACAATATAGACAGATGACCTGAACTCTCATGATACAAAGCTTAGGATTCACTTACTAGTCCTTCCTCTTTTCCTCCCTTCATTAAGTCTTCCCTTCCTCCAGGATGCCTGGGTGGCTCAGTTGGTTAAGCGTCTGCCTTGGCCTCAGGTCATCCCAGGGGCCTGGGGTAGAGTCTCACATCTGGCTCCTTGCTCAGCTGGGAGCCTGCTTCTCCCTCTGCCTGCCGCTCTCTTTCTCTCTGACAAATAGTCTTTTTTTTTTTTTTTTTTTTAAAACTTCTCTTCCCAAAAGTTAGTAACAAATGTATACCTCTGCTATCATCTTGCTAGATAAGTAGTGGGTCACTACCTCAATGATAGATTTGTAATTGAGGTTCTTTTTGCCCATAACGCTTTTTTTTTTTTTTTTTTTTTACCATGTGTAGTCTCTGTAATGAAGTAGAAATCTGGTAAATTGAGACCATTTGAATTGGATTTGTGTGGCTCGTGTGTATTTGTAACAATTTTAAATGTGAAAGACCCCAAGGACAGACTGATACACTTGGTAACTGTTCAGTAAGAAAGTGCATTGGAAATTGATCAGGGCAATCGAGCTGAACTAAGGTGCACTTGAAAAAATTAAAAATGCTGAAAGACTAGAATATAGCCTGTTTTTTTTCATCTCTTGTTAAAAGTGAAGCTGCTTTTCACTCTTGAATGCTAGAGGTACTCTTGGCTAAACGCCCTTGTAATGAGTCAAGTAAAGGAAATGTTTTTTATTATATGAGGAATTTTTTTAAGAAAGAAAATAGGGCATACTTATTTATAACTTGTCAGTAACTATGAGTTTTATGGCTGTGACTTCTTGTTTGCTGCCAACCAAGTATGTTTTTTTCTGTCTCCTGGTGATCTCTGTCACCATTCCTGGAGCCCTATTAACAAAAATTAAATGGTATGTCAGTAAGTTTGTTTTTATTTCAACACACAAATGTCATTAATAAGTTTTTAAAGTGGGGAATAGTTAAATCCATTTGCTCTTGTCCGAAGACATTTTAACTTACAAGTTGTTAACAAGATTGAAATCTATAGGAAAATATTCACAGAAAACAAGAGTGAACCGGAATCTGAGATGTTGAGTGCTTCTCTCACACATGGGATTTCAGCTAATTTTACTTTGATCTTTGTACTTACATTTTTCTACCACAAAGATAAATTTCAAAAGTAGAAGAAAAAGTAAAATGAAAAATAGCTTTGATAAAGGCCATATTTAAACCAGTCCATATCTCAGGGCAATCATTTCATTTATAAAAAGAGATATTTAGGGACACCTGGGTGGCTCAGTTGGTTAAACGTCTGCCTTCGGCTCAGGTCATGATCCCAGGGTCCTGGGATCAAGTCCTGCATCAGGCTCCTTGCTCAGCGGGGAGCCTGCTTCTCCCTCTGCCTGTAGCTCCCTCTGCTTGTGCTTTCTGTCTCTCTCTGACAAATAAATAAAATCTTTACAAAAAAAAACCAAAACCCAGATATTTATTGACACCATAGGCCCTAGTAAAGTAACATAAGAAAGGGTTTAAGTGTTAGGCACAGGAATCAAGCACCTAGATAAAGAATCAACCTGTAAATACTGATTCTAGAGAATTGGACTATTCATCGGACTATTCATCTTTACAAGGACTTGGATATAGTTTTTAAAATTTTATCAGGGCGCCTGGCTGGCTCAGTCGGAAGAGCGTGCGACTCTTGATCTTGGGGTTGTGAGGTCAAGCCCCACGTTGGGTGTAGAGATTACTTAAAATTTTTTCTAAGTTTATTTTTAACTTTTTAAAAGTAAACTCTAGGGGCGCCTGGGTGGCTCAGTGGGTTAAAGCCTCTGCCTTTGACTCAGGTCATGATCTCAGGGTCCTGGGATCGAGCCCTGCATCAGGCTCTCTGCTCAGCAGGGAGCCTGCTCCCCCCCCACCCCGCCTGCCTCTCTGCCTACTTGTGATCTCTCTCTCTCTGTCAAATAAATAAATAAAATCTTTAAAAAATAAAAAGTAAGCTCTACACCCAGTGTGGGGTGGATCTTACAACCCCAAGATCAAGAGTCACATGCTCCACCGACTGTGCCAGCCAGGCGTCCCCTGATGTAAATACTACATGTATGTTAGTGATTAAAGAAATGGAAGCTCAGGGAGGTAAATCACTTGACTAATGTCACATAACCAGTAAGTGGCTGGGCTAGATTGTTGTGGTATTGGCACCAAAAGAACATTATCTCCTTTGATCCACATTGACTCTAGGCCTTGTGAGATGCTGGGCCCTGTGGGACATGAGCCCAGAAACAATCAGAGACTTGGAAAGCGGTTATACAATGCGGCTTGTCCTCTGCTGCTCTTTGGAACCATGAGGCTACCATGTGAAGAAGCTTGGGCTAGCCCATTGGCAGAGGAGTCAACATGGAGAGCAGGGCTGGGATAGCCCAGTTGATGCCTGTTACGTAAGCTGCTCTGACAACAGCCAGGCACGTCCTGCCATCCTGGAACCTCCCGTTGAATGGGACCTCTGGCCGATGGCAGGGGTCCAGTGAGCCAGTCCCACTACAGCTGTCCAGCAGCTCCATAGAATCGTGAGCAACAACAGAATCTCGTTTCGTAAAAAAAGATGAAGATTTGAGGATTGTTGGTTACACAGCAAAAGCGAATAGAATGATTTGGGGTGCCCGGCTCAGTGGGTAGAGCATGGGACTCTTGATCTCAGGGTTGTGAGTTCAAGCCCCACATTGGGTGTGGAGCCTACTTAAAAAAAAAAAAAAAGATACAGTGACCAAACATGAATTTGATACTTATTCCTATGAAATACGATCTTTCCTATTATATAACACTGCCTACCAATATTCCTGCCACTTTTCACACAGAGGAAAGGAATATATAGGATTCAAGTCATTAAGTGCAGCGGGGCCATAGGTAATTACACATAAGTAATTAATATTCAACTAAATCCATGTGGCAAAAATGGGAAAATCCTTGGTATGGGCGATTCCTATGTACAGCTCAATATGTTCCCTCTGAAAAGAAAGACTGCTTTTTGGTTAGAGTCCACAGGAAGCTTGACCACGGGTTGGGGGTCAGAAGAGAAAGGGTGAGCAGTTTGCTTTGGAGCTAGCCTTTAGGAACGAGTAGAATGTTGACAGAGGAAGGTGGAGTAAAGAGATGAGATCATGAGGTGTGTTCAGCACGGGGAAGTGTAGACACGGGTTGAGTTTCAGTCAGTCTGTCTGAGGCTAAACCCTGTATTACATGAATTACCCTTGACAATGCCCTAGGTCCAGGTAGTGGGAAAGCAAGTGCGAAGGCCCTATGGGCAGTGGAGGATGGGCCACGGCCTTGCATATCATGATTGAATAGCTTTGATCAACAAATGTAACAAAATAATGGGATTTTATGAAAAAATTCTAAGCAAAAGTACAGTAAGATGGCTCAAAAAGCAATCAGACGAAGGGAGAAAAGATAAGGGATAATGGCAGCCATTTAGAGAAGAAGCAAGGTGGTGGCCACATTGATGGGAAAGATGCGCCCGACTCAAAGCCTGCTACAGAATTGGGGTTGTCAGGACTTAACGACTAGGTAGATATGGAGGGTGAAATCCAGGGAAAAAACAGATGACTAATGCTTTGAAAGTGGATGGAAGGAGAAGGAATTTTTTAAAAAATAATCTCTCTGCCCAAGGTGGGGCTCAAACTCATGACCCTGAGATCAAGAGTTGCATGCTCTACAGACTGGGCCAGCCAGGTGCCCAGAAGAAGTAATCTTTGATATCTGCTGTGTGCCCAGGACTTTATATTCCATGTCTCCTTTAATTTTTTATGAATCCTAAATGGCATAAATATATCCTTCCCATGGTGCAAGAGAGGAAACTGAAGCTACAGATGGCTCAAAAATGTGCCCAGTTTCAAGGGCCAGTAAAGTCAGAACGTGAAGTGAAGCTTGTGTAACCTCTGGTTGGCTGGGGGGATAACAATGTCATAAACACAGGGTGGAGTACAGGGACGGATGGAGGTTGAAGCCTGCATCTGAGGCACTAGCAAGCCTTTGTGGATGGATAGTCAACCATCGGGAGGAATGGGGACTCCCAAGGGTCTTGGGAGAGATGAGGAAGCAAAATAGGGTCAGCTGCGTTTGACTTCCTTTGGCTTACTTGCTTGACACAATCGTACATAAATGAGTAAATCCTTATATATACATATGTATATATGTGTGTGTGTGCGTTCTGCTTTTTTTTTTGAAGATTTTATTTATTTACTTGAGAGAGAGTGCACACGTGCACATGAGTGGGGGGAGGGGCAGAGGGAGAGGCAAACTCCCCGCCAAGCAGGGAGCTCCACGTGGGGCTTGATCCCAGGACCCTGAGATCATGACCCGAGCCAGAGGCTGGTGCCCAACTGACTAAGCCACTCAGGTGCCCCTAAACCTTTTTTTTTTTTTTTTTTTTTAATTTTAAAGGTTTATTTTAGAGGGAGAGAGAGCTAGTGAGCGAGCCTGGGGGGGGGGGCGGGTGTTGAGGGAGATGCAGAGAGAATTCCAAGCTGACCCCGCACTGAGCTCCATCTCAGATCCACTGGAATGACAACCCCAGCTGAAACCAAGAGTCGGATACCCAACTGTCTGAGCCATCCAGGCACCCCATACACGAGTAAATTCTATTGAAACAAATTAAAATTTAATTCTAAATAAAACCTCGTGTGTCAGTTTGGATTCTCATCTATGTATGGGAGATCATCCCATAAATTTCATCTAAGCCAAGCAAGTCCAACCTTGATCAACTTGAACAGAATGAGTTCATTTTCTCTGAGCCAAAAATAAATCATCTATTAGTTGAAGTGTTCTTTTAATGTTTTCGAGGCAACAGTAACACAAGGGATCAACGTCTTGGATTACTGATGTTGATTTACTGTCCACTGAATTTGTAGGAAGCCAAGAACCAGAGAGTCAAATGCAGGTAAAACATTTGGAGAACTTGATATAAATACCTGTTACTTAATATTTTATGTCAATATTTTTCGTCCTGCGTATATGTGCTGCCAAAGAGAGCACAGTATTCGTTCTCCTTAGATAACGGGTTGGCAAACTTGTTCTGTAGAAGGTCCAGTAGTGAATATGCTACACTTTGCCGGCTTAGACGGTTTCCATCACAACTATTTAATTCTGTTACAACTACTCTGTCACTGCAACAGGAAAGCAGTCCTAGAAAATATGTAAACAAAAGGGTATGGGCGTGTTCCAATAAAACTTCATTTGTATCCAAACAGTGGGCTGGGTTTGGCGCACAGGCTGCTGCTTGCTAACCTCTGCCTTAGATAGTTATATAAGCCAGTAGTGCTTTTTTCTGATTTCCATGTATTTTGCAAACTTTTGCTTGGAATGGGGTACTGTAGTCCTTTTGTTTAGAAAACTATTTTGTAATTATCCTATCTGAGAATCTGGAATATTTGAGATCATTCAGATTTTGAAGGAAGTAACCATTTCTTGTTTATCTTTGTATCTCCTGCGCGCTTGCCGTGTGCACGTTGCAGTTCGTGGCCATTTATACATTGCTGAATTAATTACATCTTAATAACTGCCTTGTCTGAGGCAAGGAGGTATGGTACTTTTGAAGAAGCACTGCGGCTAGTGGGAGGTGCTCAGAACTGCACAATAAGAAGGTACAGTTTCCAGGTTCCTGCCATAATGAAGTGGTACAAGTCAACATCCCTTCTCTAGACCTGTGTTCATCATCTGTAGAACCAGGGGGTTAGATTTTGGCAGACTTCTGGCTGCCTAGCTGACTGCTATTCCCAACCTCTTGCTTCCTTGCCTATCTCCCTATAGAGGCTGAAAATGCCAAATCCTCACCTAATCCAGTCTCCTTTGCAGTCAGAATTGACCAGAATTGACCATATGACCCAATCTGGCCAGTTGGGTAGAAGGGAAATTATAGGAGCCTTTTGGGAAAGCTGGGCTTCCCCACCCCCCCAAACAACTCATCAAAGAAGGAGGCCATGTAAAGAGAGCTCTTTTTCCGTGCTCACTGTGGGCATCCTGTCCTGTGAGGACTTTTTGCCAGAGCTGTGGCAGCCGTATCTTATCATAAGGCCATAGGCCTTTAGGAAGCTTTGGTACAATGATTTTTGCAGCCAAATGCATTTTAACCAATACGATGAACTCTAGGTTACCTTTTATTGTTTGTTTTTAAAATTTTTTATTTAATTATTTGACAAAGAGAGTACAAGCAGGGAGAGCAGCAGAGGGAGAGGGAGAAGCAGGCTCCCCGCCAAACAGGGAGCCCGATGCAGGACTCAATCCCAGGACCCCAGGATAATGACCTGGGCTTAAAGGCAGATGCTTAACTGACTGAGCCACCCAGGCGTCCCTAGAGTATTTTTTAGATCTGTGACTAAAGGACACCTGGGTTGCTCAGATGGTTAAGCGTCTGCCTTCGGCTCAGTTCATGATGCCATAGTCCTGGGATCGAGCCCCTTGTTGGGCTCCCTGCACGGCCAGGAGTCTGCTTCTCCCTCTCCCTCTGTCTCCCCCCCCCCCCCCCACCCCGCTTGTGTTTTCTTTCTCTCTCAAATAAATTTTTAAAAATCTATGACTAAAGTCACATGTGTAGCTAATCAAAGATCTCAGCCTTGAACTTATTGATTTTTACTGGCTTTTACTGAAACTACAAGATAGTCATTCTCCTAGGGAGACATTGATACTCGCATCTGTAGATACTTCACATTGATGATCTCAAAAAGGACATGCAGTCAACTGAGATATGCTTCAGTAGAGGCTGAGGATTTGGTTGTTTCTTCTTTTTTCCCCCGATATATGATCAAATACAAAATCAAAAATGATTTTTAAAAAGTTGGAAAACAAACAGTATCATTTGATGCTTGATCAAAACCAAATGGTTCATCAAAGTTCTAATTAAGCCAAACAGAATACTTATAGTTGAGCTGAAACAAACTTGCTGTGATGTCAAAAGGAAATACATATTCTTAGATAGTACTGGAAACACTTAGAAGCTATATGCCAATCAAAATTTATTCTGTCGCCTTCAATTCAGAATAACTGTTTTTCTTTAGGTGTTTTCCTTTTTTTTTTTTTTTATAGATATTATTTATCTGAGAGAGAGGGTGCATGAGTGGGGAGAGGCAGAGGGAGAGAGAGAACCCCAAGCAGACTCCCCACTGAGTGTTGAGTTCAACATGGAGCTTGATCTCACGACTCTGAGATGATGACCTGAGCTAAAACCAAGAGTTGGACGCCCAAACAACTGAGCCACCCAGGGCGCCCCCATTACATGTTATATTTATTTTCTTTTTATAATGAAATAAAAACTACCTTTGTATAGCAGTGAAATATTTGAGAACAAATATTTGGGGGAGATTCGTTATCGCATCCAATAGACCAGAGAGGATTTTAGAAAACTAGGGATTAATCTGAGAGCTGAAGGGAAATTAATCAAAATCTGACAATCTAGGTCATTAATGGGACAGATGGGAATGTCAGGAAACCAGAATATAAAAATAGTATTAGGATACTGATAACAATGAAGTTAATGACAAAATGATATCATGGAATAATTATACAATAAGAAGTTTATGAAATAAAGACTAAAAAAGCTGAGGAAAAAGGAAGGTAACAAGTTCATGATGTACATAGGAATAGCAAGTTAAATAATACTTGTTCTTTCTAAAGAAAAATTTTTAGGCAAAAATTTTTTTTAAGTAGAGAATGACTTTGGCGATGAAAATATCCTAGCCAGTCTTTCAGAAATGGGTCCTTTTAAAGAAATTGTTCCATATTTTTAATATCCTAATTTTATATTTATGGTCTGCCAAGGTGTGATTTTGGGCCTTCACCTCCCACATCATTTGTATTGTTGTAGAATGTCTCACTCTTGGGACGCCTGAGTGGCTCAGTCAGTTAAGCATCTGCCTTTGGCTCAGGTCATGATCCCGGGGTCCTAGGATTGAGCCCCGCCTCGGGCTCCTTGCTTGGCAGGGAGCCTGCTTCTCCCTCTGCTCCTCCCCCACCCCCACTCGTTCTCTTTTTCTCTCTCTTTGACAAATAAATAAAATCTTTAAAAAAAATAGAATGTCTCACTTTCAAATCATGTAACTAAGCCAAAGTTGCATGACGGACTAACAATTTTGTTGACCCTGGTATTGAGTGTTACACCTCTTGGTCCCTAGGTTTACGTGGGAGGTTTCTACTTCAAAAATTAGTGTATAACCATTTTCCTGTAATTTAAACTTTTATTTCCTCCACATAGTTCTCACAATGTAATGGTAACTTTTTTATTACCGGCTTATTTTTTATTTTATTTTCTAAGTAATGATTTCATTTTCTAAGTAATGTCTACCCACAACATGGGGCTTGAACTCACGACCGTGAGATCAGGAGTCACATACACTAATGATGGAGCCAGCCAGGTGCCCTGGGTGGCTCATATACTTGAACGATACTTAATATTTGTTTTGTCTAGCTAAATTCAGATAATTCTGTCACACAAGTAAAGTTCCATATTTCTACCGATTTGTTTTTATTCTGTTGTGCTTCTGTGGTAGATTGCAAAAAGGTCCACAGTACTCTAACTCTGCCCACCCAGAAGTGAAATTTATTTCCTTCCCCCTTGAATCTGGGCTGGCCAAGTGACCTGCTTTGATAAATAGAATGTAGTGTCAGAGACACACAAAATTCTGGGCATAGAACTAAAGAGGTCTTACAGCTTTTGTCTTTTTCTGGCTGTTGGAATCCTTTCACCACCATGTGATCTAGCCCGGACTAGCTTGCTGGAGGAGACAAAATAGAGTAGAGAGAAGTTGTCCTAGCTGAGGCCCCCAAGACCCAGTAGCCCCCCATCAACCCAGCAGTCAACATGAGTGAACGCAGCCAAGACAGCGTCAGAAATTCCTCCGGAGCCCAGCCCAAACTGCTGGCCCGTAGAATACTGAGCTAAATGTAGATTGTTCTTTTTCTTTTTTTAAAAAGATTTTTAAGTCATCTCTACATCAAATGTGGGGCTCGAACTCATGACTCTGAGATCAAGAGTTGCATGATTTACCCACTGAGTCAGCCAGGTGCCCCTGTAGATTGTTCTTTTAAGACAATAAATTTTGGGCTGGTTACACAGCAATAGTTAACTGCTAGAATCTGCCTCTAACACGTTAGTGCATTTTTCCACTTTTGTATGTGTTTCTCACATGTTTATTCTTTTATAATTTGGTAAGCCTTAAAGATGTCGTAGGTGATATAATTTAAAAATTTAAGTTATAGTCTTGAGTATGACAAAAATAGCAGTGTGTTAGTTGGGGAGGGATTGATGATAACCTCCTTCCTTTCCATCTCCCACTCAAGTTTAAAACTGATTAAGTGACCCAGAAGTAAGGCCGAGGAGAATAAAGTACCATTGTAATGACTGGTTTGGCCTGGCTTGGAGGAAACGGCTTAGATGATGAGGTTTATGCTACTAAGTTGACAGATTGAGAATTAGGCCCCCGGCTGAACTGAATGACTAAAGCCACTTTGGGAGATGCGGTGGGGGCAGGGAGAAGCCAAGAGGAGGGTTTGCCCTCTGTTGGCCAGAAGTGCTTGAAGACAGAGAGGAAACATGGTTCAAGAGGGACAGTCCCTTCTCCCACTTTTACCAATAGATCAGTCACTGCCTTTGGCAGGGAAGCAGAGAGAAGCCGGGAGTCCTGTTTTTGTTTTTGTTTTAACTAATTAACTAATTTTTAAAAAGACTTTGGGGGTTTTTTTTTTGTTTAGATTTTGTTTATTTGACAAAGGGAGAGAGAGGGAGAGAGCGAGTGTGCTCACAAGCAGGGGGAGAGGCAGAAGGAGAAGCAGGCTCCCCGCCAAGCAGGGAGCCTGATACAGGGCTCGATCCCAGGGCCATGGGATCATGACCTGAGTCAAAGGCAGACGCTTAACCGACTGAGCCACCCAGGGGCCCCAGGAGTCCTGTTTTAATGGGCTCTTTCTCCAAATGGAAAGCTGCATCAGGAGCATCGACAAGTATTCTTGCTTACCGCCGTCACAAACTGGAAATGCGCGTGACTCAGAAGTTAGTAGATTTATGGTAAGAAACGTATTGAAAAGGTAAAACATTTTTTCATAGATAAGAGTAGTGATAATAGCTCATGGCTTTTAAGCGTTTATTATGGCCAGGCCATGTTCTAGGTAAAGTAGTTCATCATAGAAACCTACGATACAGGGAAACAGGTACCTTTGTTCCCCCTTTTCATAGAGGATGGGGATAACGAGATACAGACAGCTTGAACCCGGCCCCACTATCGACAAGATGGAATGGACTAGGGATCTTCTCTGCATTGTTTCCACCCAAGAGTAACAAGTCTATTTTGAAAGGTAGATAATAAATGTTGGTGACTGGAGAAATTGAAAGCTTCGTGCATTTTTTTTTTAAAGATTTTATTTATTTATTTGACACCGAGAGATCACACATAGGCAGAGAGGCAGGCAGAGAGGGGGGGGGGAAGCAGGCTCCCCGCTGAGCAGAGAGCCCGATGCGGGGCTCGATCCCAGGACCCTGAGATCATGACCTGAGCCGAAGGCAGAGGCTTTAACCCAGGCGCCCCTTCGTGCATTTTTTAAAAAAGATTGTAAGTATCTCTAACCAGCGTGGGGCTCGAGCGCACAACCCCAAGTTGAAGAGTGGCGTGTTCACCGACCGAGCCAGCCAGGCATCCTGCCTCACAGATGTCTGATGAGAATACAGAACGTTGGGATTTCCTTTCTTTCTCCTCTCCACCTATACGTGGGGATGCTGGATCACATGGCAGTCGACTTTTTAAGTTTTTGAGGATCCTCCAGACTGGTTTTCATAATGGCTGTTCCAGTGCACGTTCCCACCCACAGTTTTCCTCACATCATCACCAACACTCTTCTCTTTGCTGATAGACATCCTAACAGGTGGACGGTGATACCTCACTGTGGGTTTTTCTAAGAGAGGAAAAAAAAAAACCCTTAAATTCTGGAAGGTGCATCCAAGAGCTTCCACCCTATGTACAACCCCTGCCCAGCTGTGAGCTCTGCTGGGTCCAGAGGGGAGGGTCCTCTGGGGACCCCCCGGGGGCCCGGGGTGGGTGGACTTGTGCCTTTCTAGCCCTCTCCAGGCTCTCCCCCACCCGCACCCCCTGCCATGCGGAGGCCCCGCTGAGTATGCTAGTGGGGCAAGAGAACTCTGCAACCCAGAGGGGACAGTCCTTAGACCCTCTTGCTCTGGCCCTGTCACGTGGCTTTGTGCTTCACGTCCAGCTTGGACAGGGTGCTAGGGCGATTTGCGATGAGGGCAGGGGGAGGGGAGGCTGCAGGAAGAGGCAGGTGGAAACTGACCACGTGGTTCCCTCTCGGATCAGAGGCCGCAAGCATTCCATCTTCTCTCAGCTCTGTCTCCTTTCTTCAGGGTCAGTCCATGCCCTACAGTGGGCTCCGGGGAACCTTTGAATCTTTGGAGGGGGGAGTGGGGCCTGGGGGCCTATCATGGCTTACCATGGCCCCTCACCTAGCCCTCTGGGGATTGGAGACCTCCCACACTGGGCTTCCTTACCCTCCTGAGGCCTAGAACACAGGAGCTGAAAAAATTTCTATCCAACGGGCGCCCTGCACGGATGGCCTACAGGGATGCAAGGACTGGGTGGGTGACTTGTCCAAGGTCATTGGCAAGGCTGGGACTCAGACCAGGCCTAAGTCTTAACAGGAACCCTCTTCCCAGCATCTGAGTCGTCAGGCCCCCAGCCCACAAGGTTGGGTGGGAGGCTGTGGCAGAGAACTTCTTACGGGACTTGTGGAGGCTGGCAGACCTGGGGAGGCGGGGGGCGGGGGGGGACACCGTAGGCTGGTGGTAGTGGCTGCGGGGGCTTGCTGCTGCTGTTGCTCCTGCAGCTTGTTCACGTCGCACTCCTTTGCCCACGGGTTTTGGAACCCGATCTTCGGCTGCTCTTCAGTGAGCCCCGGACGGGTGGCCAGCTTGGACTTCTGCCAGATGGTGACTTAACGGCTACAGGGGAAGCCCCTTTTCCAGCCCCATGCGCTGGTCATCGGTGTAGACCACTCAGTACTTACCCTGGGTCCCAGTCTTCGTCCGTTGGCCGGCTCCACCAGCTCTGACTCAGACGTTTCCGGGTGCGTCTGTGCTACAGGCGCTCAGCGAGTCTGAAAACGCAGCGTCCAGGGCATCCCTGACGCCGTGAGTTGTCAGTGTGCTTTGGATTTGCGTTTCTCCGATGATCACATTTGCATAGACTTGTTGGCCATTTTTAGCTCTTTGGGAAAATGTCCAGGTCCTTTGCCCATTTTTTAATTGGGTTATTTTTTTTTTCCGCTATTGAGCTTTGGGAGTTCCTTATATATTTTGGATATCAGCCCTTCACTGGGGATCCATCCTTCGAGCAGCAGCCTTAAAAGTTGGAGCATTGGATGTGTGGTCCAAACCCCTTCCTCCTCAGGGAGAAGCCGGAAGTTGGGGATTCCCTCCCAATTGCATGACATTGCATTGGGGTAGGATTTATGGCGAGAGCGTGTCTCAGCCTTTCCCACTTCTTTACTTCCACGTGAGCATTTCCTCAGTCGCCTGCTATGTAGGAATCACTCAACCAGTTTGTGAATCTCTCTCAGAGGGAATTGGTCTGTGTGTTCAGTGCTTCCAGTGCATCCGTGGGAGGAGAGAAATTCAAGAACCTCTTTCACTGCTATCTTTGTCTAGAGTCTCCTTTGTGCTCTAAGCAATACCATCCAGAAAATGAAGTTAATGATTTTGAGGTATCCAATTGATCTATTTTTCCTTTGATGCTTATGCTTTTGGTGTCATATCTGGAAACAATGGTCTACTCCGGAGGTGGAAGATTTACTCCTGTGTTTTCTTCTAAGAAGACACTTGCAGTTCTTATATTTAGGTCTTCAATCCATTTTGAGTTAGTTTTTTGTGCATGTCATAAGGAGGGGTTGAAGTTTATTCCTTGGCATATAAATATCTAATTGTCCTAACACCATTTATTGAAACGACTATTTCTCCACCATTCAGTCGTGTTGGCACCATTGTTGAAAAACAGCCATAAATGTAAGAGTTTATTTCTTGGCTCTCACTTATATTCCATGCATCCACCTGTCTAGCTTCATGGCAGTCCCATGCTATAACTTCATAGTAAGTTTCGAAATGGGGAAGTGTCCTCCACCTTTGTTGTTCTTTTCAAGATTGTCTTGGCTTCTGGTGACCTGCCTTTCCATAAGAATTTTAGGATCAGCTTGTCAATTTCTACAAAGAAATAAGCTGTGATTCTGGTAGGCATTGCATGGAATCTGTAGGTCATTTGGGGAGTATTGTCGTTTTAACAATGCTGAGTCTTCCAATCCATACACAATGGGATGTCTTTGCACTTATTTAGATGATTTCTTTAAACCATGTCTTTTCATTTTCAATGTACAAGTCTTTCACTTCTTTTGTTGTCCTAAGAGTTTTCTTATTTTTGATGTTATTGTAAATGGAATTGTTTTCTTATTTTGATTTTTCGTGCGGTACCTTGCTAGTGTATAGAAATGTAATTGATTTTCTATATTGATCTTACACCCTGCAACCTTGCTGAACTCATTTACTACTTAGAATAGCTTTTTTTCTTGGATTCCTTAGGATTTTCTGTATACAACATCATGTCATCTACATATACAAATAGTTTTTCCTTTGTAATAGAGATGCCTTTTATTTATTTTTCTTGTCTAAGTACCGTGGGTAGAACCTCAAGTACAATGTTGGGTAGAAGTGGTGAGTGGGAATCCTTGTCTTGTTCCTGGTCTTACGTGGAAAGCATCCAGCCTTTCACCATTTAGTATAATGTTAGCTATGGGTTTTTCATGAATGTCCTTTATCATGTTGAGGAAGTTCCCTTATATCCCTATTTTGTTGAATGTTTTAACCACAAAGGTGTGTTGGATTTTTGTGAGCTGCTTTTTCTAGGTCAGTAGAGATGATCATGTGGCTTTGTCATTGGTTCTATTAATGTGATGTATTAGATTGATTTTCAGATGTTAAGTCAATCTTACATTCTTGGGACAAATCCCACTTGGTTGTAATGTATAATTTTTATATATTGCTGGATTCAATTTGCTAGTATTTTGTTGAGGGTTGTGGCATCAATATTTATAAAGGATATTAATCAGTAGTTTTCTTGATGTTTTTGTCTAACTTTGATATCTGGGTAATACTGGTTTCATAGAATGAACTGAAAGTGTTCTTTTCTATTCTGTTTTTAGAAAAGCTTGCAAAGAATTGGTAATAATTCTTTACATATTGAGTAGAATTCTCCAGTGAAGCCATCTGGGCCTGAGATTTTCTTTGTGGGAAGTTTTTAATTATTAATCTAATTTTTTCTTATACCTCTATTAAGCTTTTTTATTTCTTTTTTTTTTTTTAAAGATTTTATTTATTTATTTGACAGAGATCACAAGTAGTCAGAGAGGCAGGCAGAGAGAGAGGAGGAAGCAGGCTCCCCGCTGAGCAGAGAGCCCAATGCGGGGCTTGATCCCAGAACCCTGAGATCATGACCTGAGCCGAAGGCAGAGGCTTTAACCCACTGAGCCACCCAGACGCCCCAAGCTTTTTTATTTCTTTTTGAGTCCGTTTCAGTAGTTTGTGTTTCTCTAGGAATTTGTTTCATCTAAGTTATGTCATTTGTTGGCTTATAGTCGTCGATAATATTTATTTATTTTTTAAAAGATTTTATTTATATATTGAGAGAGAGCATGCACGTGTGTACTCACAAGTTGGGGGGAGGGGCAGAGGGAGAGGGAGAAGTGGGCTCCCAGCCAAGCAGGGAGTCCAACGTGGGGCTCGATCCCAGGACCCCGGGATCATGACCTGAGCAGAAGGCAGATGCTTAACTGACTGAGCCACCCAGGCGCCCCGATAATAATCCTTTATAATTTTTATTTCTGTAATTTCAGTAGTGATAGCCCCTCTTTCATTCCTGATTGAGTAATGAATTCTCTTTCCCTCTCTTTTTAAAAAATATTTATTTATATGAGAGCGAAAGAGGGGGAGGTAAGAGGAGCAGAGGGAGTGGAGAGAGAGAATCTCAAGCAGACTCCCTGCTGAGCGTGAGCCCAGCGTGGGCTGGATCCCAGGGCCATTAGATCATGACCTGAGCTGAAATCGAGAGTCGGATGCTTAACTGACAGAGCCACCCAGGTGCCCCCTCTCTCTTTTTATTCTGGTCGGTGTGGTAAAGGTTTATCAATTTTGTTGATTTTTTCAAATAACCAACATTTCAGTGGTTTTTCTTTATTATTGTTCTCTTCTCTCTTTAATTCTGTTCCAATCTTAATTATTTCCTTCCCTCTGTTTGTTTTAAATTCAGTTTGCTTTTCTTTTTCCAGTGTCTTTAGGTGGAAGATTAGGTTATTGATTTGACATCTTTGTTCTTTTTTAATATAGGTGTTTACAGCTATTAATTTCCCTCTTGGGACTCCTGGGGGGCTCAGTTAGTTAAGCATCTGACATCAGCTCAGGTCACGATCTCAGGGTCCTGGGATTGGGCCCTGCACCAGGCTCCGTGCCTAGCCGGGAGTCTGCTTGTCCCTCTCCCTCTGCCTGCCTCTCTGCCTGCTTGTGATCTCTCTCTCTCTCTCTCTCTCTCTCTCTCTCTCTCTCTCAAATAAATAAAATATTTTTTAGTTACTTGCGAGAGAGAGCAAGAGTGAGAGACAAAGTATGTGCGCTCAGGGAGGAACAGAGGGAGAGGGACAAGCAGACACTGTGCTGAGCGCAGAGCCCAGTGCGGGGCTCAGTCTCATTACCCTGTGATCAAGAGTCACCACTTAACTGACAGAACCACCCGGGCTCCCCTCAAAGAAATAAATATAATCTTAAAAAAAAATTTCCCTCTAAGCCCTGGTTTAGCTCCATTGTGTAAGTTTTGGTATCTTCTGTCTTTGAATGTGTTGAGTTTGAGATATTGATGAGTTGTTTAAGTGAAGCAGTTTTAATAGGAAGCTGAAAACAATCCTGACATTTCAGAGAAAGTTCAAGAATAGGCGTAAAGGGAGAAAAGAGTCATCAATGTCCAAATGACAATGGAGAGGACTAAGTGAATTTCTCCAAGGGAGGGATGTGGAGCAAAAACGAAACGGGGGGCAGTGGTGAAACACTGTGCCAACAACATGAATACGGTGGGCAGGGGAGGAGGCATCTAAGAAGGAGACCTAGAAAGTCATCAATAGTAGAAAGAAACCCAGAAGGTCCTGAGGTATCAGAGGCCAGCACAAGAGAGGACAAGAAGTAGTTAACATCACAAGGTCGAGTGAGATACAAGACCTGAGACCGCATTCTCAATTTAAAAATCAGTTTCAGGGGCACCTGGGTGGCTCAGTGGGTTAAGCGTCTGCCTTCGGCTCAGGGTTGGGCTCTGTGCTCTGCGGGGAGCCTGCTTCTCCCTCCCCCTCTGCCTGCCACTCCCCCTGTTGGTGCGCTCGGGCTCTCTCGCGCACGCGCTCTCTCTCAGTCAAATAAATAAAAATCTTTAAAAGAACAGAAAACAGAAAAACCCAAACATTTTCAGCAGGCAGTTTGGCGCGGAGTCCGGCCTGTGGCAGAGGAATCCGTAGTGGAGAAAGCGTAAAAACCTAGTATAAAGTTGTAAGTGTCCCTGTGAAAGGAACAAGGAGAAAGAGGAGGAATTAGTGTTTGGGAAATCCAAAAAGTACAGTTAAGTTGAAGTCATGGATGCACATGGGATGACACAGAAGGACTCCTACTGAAAAGCAACCATCTTCTACCCCGAGGTGAACACTAACTCTCTGCCCAGTGTCATGGTGGTAAATCATATGTTTATATAAATTCTTATATTACCAACTTTCAATAGTAACTAGTGACTTTCTGCTTCCATAGATGAAGATGTAACTCATTTACACCCATACCCTTTCTCCCCTTTCCTCCCTATATAGTCCTATTATGATTGTAGTTACCTTCCTCCTGGTTGCCTCTGAGACTTTTAATGACACGCTTAGGGCTCTGCTTCTTACCTCATCAACTATGGCCAGTGTCCTTCGTCTCTCCACTTGATAAGACTGGGACATCAACGCTAATGCCCTCTTTTTGTCATTACTCCAGCCTCTCTGCTGACGTCCTGTGTCCTTTCCCATTGGCCACATTGATAGCATTTATACTCTTTTTCTCTAACCACAGTGCACCCCTGATTTGGTCTCCAGGTTGTTTCTGAAAGCTAACAACCAGTAGTGTTCATATTGCTCTGACTTTGTTAACTGTAGGACCAAAGTGAATATTAATGTGTTACCTCCTGGGGTTTCTAAGAAGTTAGAACACTTCCCTTCTGGAGCCCTCTGTTCACCTCTGGCAATCTGAGCTGATGGCCCCTGCACAGCCGTTCTAGGGGCTTCTATCATGGCTTTGCTAAGACACACCGTCTGTTTCCTACTTACCATTCCTCCTCTCGCTTACCCCCCCATTTTGCCAGGACATATTCTCCAGAAATTTCTCAGAAGGCGTATGGAAAAGGTAAACTGCTGAGTCCTGGCTTTGACTAAAAATGTCTTTATTCTGTTTTGAGACTATGTAATTTTAGTTTGAAAATCAGCTTTACTCAAAATTGAGGATGAAAACACATGTGGTATTAATGTTGAGAATTCTCAAACCAGGCTGATCATTATTTCTTTTTAAGTGATGTGTTTATTCTTCCTGGAAGCTTTTTGGGTCTTCCCATGATTATTTTCTAGGTAAGCACTACACCCATGTGGGGTTTGAATCAAAATCCCGAGGTCAAAAGCTGCATACCCTACTTACTGAGGCAGCCAGACGCCTTTGGGTCTTGCCATTATTCAAGAAGTTCACTGTGAGATGTACAAGTCTTTCACTATTGATCTTCAATATCTCTGAGTAATCCTTGTATTTTCCTGAGATCCTAGGAATATTCTCTTGTCTCTTCTGTGATAAGTTTCTCCCTCTGTATCTGTTTTTTTTTTTTTTAAGATTTTTATTTATTTATTTGTCAGAGAGAGCACAAGCAGGCAGAGTGGCAGGCAGAGGCAGAGGGAAAGCAGGCTCCCCGCTGAGCAAGGAGCCCGATGTGGGACTCAATCCCAGGACCCTGGGATCATGACCTGAGCCGAAGGCAGCCGCTTAACCAACTGAGCCACCCAGGCGTCCCTGTATCTCTGTTTTCTCTCTGGCACTCAGTATTTGGAGATCGAACCTCCTGAATTGAGTCTCTATATGTCTTCGTGGTTCTCCTATTTTCCCTGTCCTTGTGTTGAGCTGCACATTTGGGAAATTTCTTCAAAGTCAACTTTTCTTTAGATGGTTACCATGTTAGTGGTAATTTTTATTTCAAAAGTTTGTATGGTTTTCTAATTATTCCATGATGTTACAGCATCATGTCCTAGCTTAAAGAATACAATTTCTTTATTTCTCTTAAAGAAATAATGTGATTTGTTTTTGTAAGCTTGCTTTTTATGCCTGAATTTTCTTTGTTGTTGTGTTTTGGGGTTTTTTTGTTTGTTTTGTGTGTGTGTGTGTGTGTGTGTGTGTTTCCTGGAGTTATTTCTAAAAAGTTGCGGGCTTACTCAGCTGTCTGGTGATCTTTGTTGGTTATGGTACAGGGCTCACTGGGCAGAGGGCTTATTTATTATCTGGCAGTGTGAGTTGGCAGGAAGCTGCCAGTGGAGAGAAAAATCCTCCATTTTATTGCTGTTACTTGCTGGACAATTAACCACGTGGTCACAGCAGTGTTTTGAGCTGGAGTTTGGGAAGAGGTGGTAGGTGTTTGACGGTTTTCCCTTCGGCTTCTCCCTCCTGTCCTCCCCAGAACCTATAGACTCTGAACCCAAGACATTTGGTGCACTTGGCAGTCACGTCGGCTGCCTCTCACGTACTCTCGGCTGCAGGTTATTCGCATCTGCTGCCATCAGCCCACTCTTAACTGCCCACCGGGTATTCATTGCCCTCTCTTGTCCCTCAGTAACCCCCATTCTCTTTATTCAGTGTTGTGCTTTTGTACCTTTTACATTCCTTTATTACCATTTCAGTGGAGTCTTGATGGGGAGAAGGTAAAGAAGTGTACTCATTCCACAACTCAGAACTCCAGTTCTGGAAGATTTGGGGGAGGATTACTTCTTATATGGACGTAATTTCAAACTTCCAAAATTATTTTGCTTCATTTGCATATCATTCTCCTATGCGTGTGTATATGTATAGATCACGTAGCTATACACACACATATGTCCATCAGTTTTGTGAAAAATTTGGAAGTCTGTTAATGATACCATACTTTTTACCCCTAAATACTTCATGTATGTACTTCCTAAGAATTGGACCTTTTTGGGGCCTGGGACTCAGTTGATTAAGCATCTGCCTTCAGTTCAGGTCATGATCCCAGGGTCCTGGGATTGAGCCCCACGTCAGGCTCCCTGTTCAGTGGCAAGTCTGCTTCTCCCTCTCCCACTCCCTCTGTGATCTTTCTGGCTCTCATTCTCTCTCAAATAAATAAATAAAAAAAACCTTAAAGAATTGGATATTTTCTTACAAGACACAATATAATTTTCAAAATCAGGGAAATTATTTTGATGTACCATTACACAACCCATGGTCCTTATTCAAGTGTTGTTAATTTTCATCATAATGTTTTTATAGCAAATTTTCCTGATCTAGGAGCAAATTCAAGATCTTACACATTACATTGAGTCACCATGTCTCATTAGTATAGAACAGTTCTGCCATCTTTGTTTTTCGTAATATTGATGCTTTGTGACCATTATTTTGTAGAATGTCCTGTAATATTGGGTTGCTCTGATACTTAGGGTTTCATGGAGTTGTGCAGTTGGGGTGGGAATACCACGTGAGGGATGTTTTCTTATGAGGAGCCACATGCTGTCCGTTGGACATACTATTGGTAATGTTAACTCTGATCACTTGTTTAGGTTAGTGACTGACGGGTTTTCCACTATCAAGCTATCTTTTTTCTTCTTTAAGATATAAGCTGGTTTGTTTTTTTTTTTTTAAGATTTTATTTTATTTATTTGACAGAGAGCGAGAGCAGGAACACAAGCAGGTGGAGTGGGAGGAGAAGCAGGCTTCCCGCCGAGCAGGGAGCCCGATGCGGGGCTTGATCCCAGGACCTGGGATCATGACCTGAGCCGAAGGCAGACGCTTAACGACTGAGCCACCCAGGCGCCCCTTATAAGCTGTTTTAAAAGATTTTATTTTTAAGTAATTTCCACACCCATCATGGGGCTCAAACTCAAAGCCCGACATTAAGAATCACACTCCACCGACTGAGTCAGCCAGGCCCCCCAGTAATAAGCTATTTGTAAGGAGATGGGGGTATTTAAGGGTGGGACGACTTGAACATATTTGAGAAGGAAGGAGCCCCTGGAGAAACAGAGTTGGGGAAGACTACTGAAAGCAAGGGATCCTGGAGAGAGGGAAGAAGTGGTGCCATTGTGTAAATGAAAACTCCTACCTAATGTACCATACAAAACAGTAGTAGTCCCAAGAATAGGTATATCGTTAATTTATTCATCAAAAATTATAGACTTGATAAATAGATGATTCATGTTACTTTATTTCAGTGAATCTAACATCTAAAGCTCCTCCCAAAACTGGTATTAGGTTGTCACTGGTGAGAACTACACCAGTGAGGAGCAGGGGTGGAGAAGACAGTTTTCTATTCTATGCCTTTATGTAACATTTGGATGGTGAGCATTTTGGTTACATTACCTATCGTAAACAATAAATTGAATAGAAATTATCTGGGCACCTGGGTTAAGTGTCTGCCTTCAGCCCAGGTCATGAACCCAGGATCCTGGGATTGAGCCCAGCATCAGGTACCCTGTTCAGCGGGGAGTCTGCTTCTCCCTCTCCCTCTGCCCCTCCCCCCTGCTTGTGCACGCTCACTCTCTCTCTCTCTCTCTCTCAAATAAATACATAAAATCTTTAAAAAAATAAATAGAGGGGCACCTGGGTGGCTCAGTGGGTTAAAGCCTCTGCCTTCGGCTCAGGTCATGATCTCAGAGTCGTGGGATCGAGCCCTGCATCGGGCTCTCTGCTCGGCAGAGAGCCTGCTTCCCCCTCTCTCTCTGTCTGCCTCTCTGCCTACTTGTGATCTCTCTCTGTCAAATAAATAAATAAAATCTTTAAAAAAAATTTTTTTTTTAAATAAATAGAAAATTTCTGACCATTGTGAAAAGTAGTTGGTAATTTCTCCTCTTTAGTTGGTAATTTCGCCAAGGAAATCAATATTAATACGGCTCATAAATATCGTTTATCTGTAGCATTATTAATATATTGTTTCAGCACAACTATTTTCCCCTTTCTTTACCCTTTTTTTGTCTTTAGGTCTTTGTAATTAAACTTGTTTTTAAAAATATTTCATTTTTTGGGGGACACCTGGGTGGCTCAGTGGGTTAAAGCCTCTGCCTTCAGCTCAGGTCATGATCTCAGGGTCCTGGGATCAAGCCCCGCATCAGGCTCTCTGCTCAGCGGGGAGCCTGCTTCCCCCTCTTTCTCTGCCTGCCTCTCTGCCTACTTGTGATCTCTCTCTCTGTCAAATAAATAAATAAAATCTTTACTTAAAAATGAAATCTTTTTTTTTTTTTAATCTTTACACCCAACATGGGACTTGAACTCACAACCTTGAGATCAAGGGTCGCATGTTCTACTGACTGAGGCAGCTAGGTGCACCCCCTTTTAAAAAATTTTTCTTGTTCTTGCCTTCATTTATTTTTTATTATATATATGTATATATCATTGAAGTATGATTAATATACAGCATTGTATTAGTTTAGGTGTATGGCATAATGATTCAACAATTCTTTACATTACTCAGTGCTCACCGTTGTAAGTGTAGACCCCATCTCTCACCAAACAACATTATTACAGTCTTACTGACTATATTCCATATACTGTACTTTTCATCTCCATGATTTATTTTACAACTAGAAGTTTGTACCTTAGTCCCTTTCACCCATCTTGCCCAACTCCTGTCCACCTCCCCTCTGGGAACCACCAGTTGGTTCTCTGTAGTTAAGAGTCTGGTTTTTTTGGTTTGTTTCTTAGATTTTTTGTCTGGTTTTTTTTTTTTTTTTCTTTTTAAAGAAAGACGTATTTATTATAGAGAGTAGAGTGTGTGCAAGTGAGGGGAGGGGAAGAGTGAGACAGAGCATCTCAAGCAGACTCCACATTGAGTGCAGAGCCCAATACAGGGCTCATGCTCATGACCCTGAGATCATGACCTGAGCTGAAACGAAGAGTCGGTTGCCTAACCAACTGAGCTACCCAGGCACCCCTCTTGGTCAGTTTTGCTTCTTAGATTCCACATACGAGTGAAATCGTACAGAATTTCTCTTTCTCTGTAGAACTCATTTCACTGGGCGCCTGGGTGGCCCAGTCGTTAAACGTCTGCCTTTCGCTCAGGTCATGGTCCCAGGGTCCTGGGATCAAGCCCTGCATTGGGCTCCCTGCTCGGCAGGAAACCTGTTTTTCCCTCTCCTACTCCCCCTGCTTGTGTTCCCTCTCTCTCTGTGTCTCTCTCTGTCAAATAAATAAATAAAATCTTAAAAAAAAAAACAAAAAACCTCATTTCACTTAGCATAATACCCTCTAGGTCCATTCGTGTTGTCACAAATGGCAAGATCTCATTCTTTGTTATGGCTGAGTAGTAGTCCACTGTATGTATATACCACTTCTTTGTTCATCTGTGGGCGGACACATAGGTTGCCTCCAATTCTTGGCTATTGTAAATAATGCTATAATAAACAGAGGAGTGTGTATGTCTTTTCAACTTAGTGTTTTCATTTTCTTTGGGTAAAGACCCGGTAGTAGAATATGGTAGTTCTATTTTTAATTTTTTGAGCAATATCCATAGTCTTGTCCACAGCAACTGTACCAATTTACAATTCGACCGACAGTGTTGAGGGTTCATTTTTCTCCACATTATTACCAGTTTTGTCTTTCTTGTCTTTTTGATTTTAGCCATTCTGACAGGTGTGTGGTGCTATCTCAGCATGGCTTTGATTTGCATTTCCCTGATGGTTAGTTATGTTGAGCATTCTTTCATGTGCCTATTGGCCATCTGTGGGTCTTCTTTGGAAAAATGTCTCATGAGGTCCTCTCTTTATTTTTAATCAGATTTTTGGTTTTTTTGGTGTTGGATTCTATAAATTCTCTATATATTACAGACTTTAACCCCTTATCAGATATATCATTAGCAGATGTCTTCTCCTATTCAGTAGGTTGCCTTTTTTTTTTGTTGGTTTCCTTCACTGTGCAAAAGCTTTTTATTTTGATGTAGTCTCAATACTTTATTTTTGCTTTTGTTTGCCTTTCCTGAGGAGACCTATCTAGAAAAATGTTTCTACAGCCAATGTCAAAGAAATTGTTGTCTATGGTTTCTTCTAAGAGTTTTATGATCTCAGGTCTCACGTTTAGGTCTTTAATCACTTTTTTTTTTTTTAAGATTTTATTTATTTATTTGACAGAGAGAGAGAGATCACAAGTACGCAGAGAGGCAGGCAGAGAGAGAGGGGGAAGCAGGCTCCCCGCTGAGCAGAGAGCCCGATGTGGGACTCGATCCCAGGACCCTGAGATCATGACCTGAGCCGAAGGAAGAGGCTTTAACCTACTGAGTCACCCAGGCACCCCTCTTTAATCACTTTTGAGTTGATTTTTATGTACAGTGCAAGAAAGAGATCCCGTTTCATTCTTTTGCATGCAGCTTTTATATGTAGTTTTTTCAAGCACCAGTTGTTGGAGAGACCATCTTTTCCCCATTGTATATTCTTGCCTCCCCTGTCGTAGATTACTAGACCATGTAACTTTGGGTTTATTTCTAGGCTCTCTCTGCTGTCACACAGACCCATGTCTATTTTAGTGTCAAGCCTATATTCTTTTGATTACTGTAGCTTTGTAATATATAACAAAATCTGGAATCATGATGCCTCCGGCTTTGTTCCTCTTTTTCAAGGTTGCTTTGGTTTTTGGGGTCTTTTGTGATTCCGTACAAATTTTTGGATTGGGGCGCCTGGGTGGCTCAGTTGTTAAGTGTCTGCCTTCGGCTCAGGTCATGGTCCCGAGGTCCTGGGATCGAGCCCCACATCGGGCTGCCTGCTTCTCCCTCTCACACTCCCCCTGCTTGTGTTTCCTCTCTCGCTGTGTTTCTCTCTGTCAAATAAATAAATAAAATCTTAAAAAAAAAAAAAAAATTTTTTTTTTTTTGGATTATTTGTCCTGGTTCTGTGAAAAATGCTGTTGGTATTTTGATAAGCATTGCATTGAAGGTGTAGATTGCTCTAAGTAGTATGGACAGTTTAATGATATCGATTCTACAAGTGTATGAGCATGGGACATCTTTACATTGGTTTGCATCATCTTTAATTTCTTTCATCAATTTTTTTATACTTTACAGAGTAAGGGTCTTTTACCTTCTTGGTTAAGTTTATTCCTAGGCATTTTACTCTTTTTTTTTTTTTTTTTAATTTTACTCTTTTTTAATGTACTTGTAAATGGGATTTTTTTCTTAATTTCTCTTTCTCATACTTTGTTATTTGTGTATAGAAATGCAACAGATTTCTGTGTATTTCATATCTTGTGACTTCGCTAAGGTCATATATCAGTACTAGTAGTTTTTTGATGGAATCATTAGGGTTTTCTCTGTATCATGTCATTTGTACATAGTGACCATTTTACTTCTTTCTTTCCAAATTGGATGCCTTTTATTTCTTGTCTGATTGCTACGGCTAGGACTTCCAGTACTATGTTGAAGAGAAAAGGGGTGAGAGTGGGCATAAGTATGTTATTATGTTATTTGTTCCTGATTTTAGGCGGAAAGTTCTCAGTTTTTCACCATTGAGGATGATGTTAGCTGTGGGTTTGACATATATGGTGTTTACTTTGTTGAGGTGTGTTCCCTCAAACCTACTTAGTTGAAAGTTTTTATCATGAATAGATGTGTTTTGTTAAATGATTTTTCTGTTCCTTTTGAGATGATCATATACTTTTATCCTTTCTCATTTTTTTTTAAGATTTTATTTATTTGAGAGAGTGAGAGCTAGTGGTATCACAGAGGCAGAGGGAGAGGGAGAAGCAGACCCAGTGCTGAGCAGAGAGCCCAATGCGGGGCTCAATTCCAGAACCCTGACATCATGACCTAAGCCAAAGGCAGACATTGAACTGACTGAGCCACCCAGGTGCCCCATATCCTTTCTCTTGTTTGTTTGTTTGTTTTTTAAGATTTTATTTATTTATTTGACAGAGCAAGAGAGGGAACACGAGCAGGGGGAGTGGGAGAGGGAGAAGCAGGCTTCCTGCTTCTGAGCAGGGAACCCAATGCGGGGCTTGATCCCAGGACCCCTGGATCATGACCCAAGCCGAAGGCAGATGCCTAACCGACTGAGCCACCCAGGTGCCCCATCCTTTCTCTTGTTAATGAGATATATCATGTTGATTGATTTGTGAATATTGAACCACCCTTGCATACCAGAAATAAATTCTACTTGATCATGGTGGGTGACTTTTTAAAAAATGTATTGTCAAATTCAGTTTGCCAAAGTTTTGTGAAGGATTTTTGTGTCTGTGTTCATCAGAAATATTGACCTGTAGTTTTTCTTTTTTAGTCTTTAGCTTTGCTATCATGATAATGCCTCAGAGAATGAATTTGGAAGTTTCTCCTCCTCTGATTTTCTGTAATAGTTTGAGAAGAATGGATATTAACTATTTTTGATGTGTGTGGTAGAATTCACCTGTGAAGCCAGCTGTTTCTGGACTTTTGTTTTTTGGGAGTTTTTTTTTGTTTTTTTTTTTTTTGATTACTCGGGCAATTTCATTACTAGTAATTGATACGTTAAAAATTTCTGTTTCTTCCTAATTCACTTTTGGGAGATTGTGTGTTTCTAGAAATTTACCTATGTATCTTAGGTTGTCCGATTCATTGACATACAACGCTTTGTAGTAGTCTCGTAATATTTTGTATTTCTGTCGTGGTGGTTGTTATTTCTCTCCTTTCATTTCTGATTTTATTTTCTTGAGTATTCTTTTCTCTTGATGAGTCTAGCTAAATGTTTATAAGTTTTGTTGATCTTTTCAAAACCAGCTCCTGGTTTCACTGATCTTTTCTACTGTGTTTTTAGTCTCTATTTCATTTATTTGTGCTCTAATCTTTATTTCCTTCCTTCTACTGACTTTGGGCTTTGTTCTTTTTCTAGCTCCCTTAGGTGTAAAACTAAGTTTGTGTATTGGAGATTTTTCTTGTTTCTTGAGGTGGGCCTGAATCACTATAAACTTACAGAGCTCTTTTTGCTGCATCCGAGTGACTATGGACCATTGTGTTTTCTTTTTTTTTTTTTAAGATTTTTTTTTATTTATTAATTTTTTATTTGACAGAGAGAGCACGCGTGCGCACGCGCGCATGAGCAGGGAGAGCAGCAGGCAGAGGGAGAAGTAGTCTCCCTGCTGAGCAGAGAGCCCGATGTGGGACTTGATCCCAAGACCCTGGGATCATGACCTGAGCTGAAGGCAGATGCTTAACCAACTGAGCCACCCAGGCACCCCTGAACCATTGTTTTCATTTTCATTTGTTTTCATGTATTTTTTTGATTTGCTCTTTTCTTTGTTGACCCTATTCGTTGTGTAGTAGGATGTTATTAGCATCCATGTATTTCTGTTCTTCCCGGATGTTTTCTTATAATTGATTTGGTTTCATACTGTCATGGTCAGAAAAGGTGCATAAGATGATTTCAGTCTTCTTAAATTTGTTGAGACCTGTGTTTTGGCCTAATATGTGATCTATTCCAGTAAATGTTTCATGTGCACTTGAAAACTGCATTCTGCTGGTTTCGGAGGGAATATCTGTATATATCTGTTAGATCCATCTGGTCTAATGTGTCGTTCAAAGCCACTGCTTCCTTATTGATGTTCTGTTGGGATGATCCATCCACTGATGTAAGTGGGGTGTTAAAGTCCTCTACTTTAAGTATATTAAACAATTTCTCTCTTTTTGTCTGTTAATAGTTGCTTTATGTATGTAGGTGCTCCCATCCTGTGTGCATAAATATTGACAATTGTTATATCTTCTTGTTGGATTTTCCCTTTATCATCATGTAGCGCCTTTCTTTGTTACTATAGACTTTATTTCAAAGTCTGTTTTGTCTGATAGAAGCATTGTTTCCCCAGTTTGTTTGCTTTTTTCTTCCATATACATGGTAGATGTTTTCCTGTCGCTTCACTTTCAATCTGCAGGTGTCTTTAGGTCTGAAGTGAGTCTCTTGTAGGCAGCATATAACTGCGTCTGGGTTTTTATCCATTCAATCACCCTACGTCTTTCAATTTGAGCATTTGGTCCATTTACATTTGAAGTAACATTTACATTTAAAGTAATTATTGATTACTTACTGCCTTTTTATTACTTCTTTTACAGGGTTTTGGTTTTTTATTTTTTTATTGGTAGTACTCGGTTCTCTCTGTTCCTTTCTTTTGTTCTCTTCCCCTGTGGTTTGATTTTTTTTTTTTTTTTTTAGTGTTATGCACTGATTCCTTTCTGGTTTTCTGTGTGTATCTATATAGGGTTTTGATTTGTAATTACCATTAGGTTCATATATATCATCTAAGGTATCACATATAGCAGTTTATATTAATTTGATGGTTGCTTTAGTTTGAACCCATTCTAAAAGCCATAAATTTTTACTCCCCCCCCATTTTATATACATGATATCATATATTACATACTTTTACTTTGCAAATCTCGTGACTTTTTAAGATAATACTTATTTACCGCTTTTGTGTATTAACCTCCATACTAGTTTTATGTGATTAATCTACCACCTTTAGATGTTTTCCTTGACTTGTGAAATTTTTCCTTTCCTAATTTTCTTCTACTTAGGGCCTTTTCTTTCTACTCAAAGAATTCCCTTCAGTGTTACTTGGATACCTGGTTTAGTGTTGGTAAACTTCTTCAACTTTTGTCTGGAAAACTCTTTATCTCTCTATTCTGAATGATAATCTTGGGTAGAGTATTCTTGGTTGCAGTATTTTCTTTTCATCACTTTGAATATATCATTCTTCTTCTTTTGGGTCTGTAGAATTTCTGCTGAAAAATCAGCTGATGGCCTTGTATGTAACTGTTTGGTTTCCTCTTGCTACTTTTAAAATTCTCTCTTTAACACTCCTTTCTGTCATTTTAATTATTATGTGTTTTGGTGTGGACCTCCTTGGTTTTCATTTTGTTAGGGGTTGTCTATGCTTCTTGAATGTCAATGACTGTTTTCTTCCCCTGATTAGGGAAATTTTCAGCTATTGTTTCTTCACCTAAGTTGGCCATCCCTCCCCCTTTCTCCCTCTGGGATCCCCATAATGCAAATGTTATTATGCTTGATGATGTTGCTGAGTTACATTAACCTGTTTGTATTTTTATTTATTTTTTAAGATTTTATTTATGAGAGAGATCACAAGTAGGCAGAGAGGCAGGCAGAGAGAGGGGGAAGCAGGCTCCCTGCTGAGCAGAAAGCCTGATTTGGGGCTCGATCCCAGGACCCTGAGATCATGACCTGAGCTGAAAGCAGAGGCTTTAACCCACTGAGCCACCCAGGAGCCCCAACCTGTTTGCCTTTTTAAATATTTTTTTTTTCCTCTTCCTTTCACGTAGTCGCTTTCCATTACTTTGTCTTCGAGATCCCTCATCCTTTCTTCCGCCTCCTCTAATCTGCTAGTGATGCCCCATAGTGTATTTTTTACTTCAACTCCTGAGTTCTACATCTCTGATTGGTTTTTTATATGTTCTTGCTCTTCACTGAAGTTCTCACCAAGATCCTCCACTTGTTTCTCCAGTCTAGTGACTATCTTCATGACCATTGCTTTGAATTCTTTATGAGACATATTGCTTATCTCGATTTCATTTAGCTTTTTTTGTTGTGATTTTGGCCTGTTCTTTTATTGGAGGAATACTCCTCTTACTCCTCATTTTGTCTAACTCCGTGTGTTTGTTTCTTTGTGTTGGGAAGGTCAGCTGTGTCTTCTGGTCTCGAAAGTAGTGGCTTTATGAACAAGAGGGCCGGTGGTGGTCTGTAGCGCACTGCTCCCTGGTCACCGGAACCAGGCACTCTCGGAGTGTCGCCTCTGTGGGCTGTGTGCATCCTGCTGTGGCTGAGCCACGTTTGTCCTCAGTCCAGTCAGCTGCAGTGACCTACTTGGTCTGCTCCCTGAATGACAGGGCACTATCCCCGCTTGACCTCCTTCGAGGCTCTCCTTGGTGGGCCAGGGCTGGCGGTGTGCTAGGAGCCTGTAATGAGCCTTTCCGCCACAGCGGCAGGTGCACCAAAGGGTAGGGCCTGCTCCCTGTGCAGCCACTGGAGAGACAAAGCTGCTGCAACCGAGGGCAGTGCTGTGTGTGGTTATCCCTACCTCACCCCAGGGCAGGAGACACTTTGGAGTGACACTGGTCCGTGCGGGAGCTGCCTGCAGGGTGTGGCTGGGCAGGAGCTGCTTTGGAGGGACACCTGCCCATGTGGGTGGATGGGACCGGGGATCTCCACAGGGAACACGGGGTGGTCCCACGGTGCTAGCAAGATAGGTGGGAAGTGGTAGCGCTGGCTCCTGCCAATCCAGCTATTTGGGCTGGGAGAGGGGAAGAAAAATGGCTTCTGCCAGCGCTTCGTTCCCAGAGATTTCTCCTGAAAAATTCCTGCCCCTCCAGTGCGTGTTCTAAGTAAATAACTGTCCTCCACATATGCCCCAGGTGCTTTTTAAACTGCTGCTTCTCCGCTGCATCCCCGCTGGCTTATTTATTATCCCGGCTCTTGAAGGGTGGGGGCGCCATTTCCTGTTGGCCTCTGGCTCTCCTGGAGTTAAGCCTCCTGATTTTTCAAGTCTCTGGAGTTAAGCCTTGCTGATTTTAAAAGGTCTCCAAGTTAAGCCCCACTAGTTTTCAAAGCCAAATGTTATGGGGACTTGTGTTCCCGGTGCATGTCCCCCATCTCTAGTGTATCGGGTGTGGAGCTGACCCTCTTGCCTCTTAGTGCTTGTGGTGTCCCTCCCGTTGGTGGTGAGTCTCGCTGGGGTTTTGGTGCCCATCATTATCGCTGCTGCTTCTGTCTTTTTAGATGGGCCTCCTTTCTGTGATTAAGTGCGGAAGGTGTGTTTCGCTAGTCCTCGGGTCATTTTTAGAGTCAGTTACACAGATGTAACTGTTACCTTGTGTCTGTGGGATGAGCTGAGCTCAGGATCCTTCTTTTCTGCCATTTTCCTCCCTTTGATCACCAAGAACCATTTTAAGCCCTTGGGACACCGCAGTGCACATTGGACATCCTGCTTATAAAAGGTCCCAGTCTCTACTCACAAATCGTAGCAAGTGTTGTAATTACTCTAGCTTTTAGCAATCCCATTTGTTTCTGCAGATAGATCCATATCACACTGAAATAGTAAACATTCACTTTCTGCCATTGAGACTGTAGTCATAACTAAACGCCTCTTTTCAAATAAGCGGCGTGTTTTCCTTATCTGCTATGAGAAGGGTATTCTATTTCACCCAGGCTTTTTTTGTTGGGATGAGAATACCTCCAGAGTACGTATGACTGGAAAAGAGACTCCTTATATTCTACATTGGTTTGTTGACTGAATCCCACCGTCACATGTCCTCTGGGCTACAGCATTCTTAATTAAAAACTGTCCTCTCCACAAAACGAAACACACTCACAATCTGTGTCATTTCTTTATATAAAGTTCAGAACAGGCAAAACTGATCTATGATAAAATAATGGTTATCCTTTGGGGAAAAGCAACATAAAGAGGCTGCAAAGGAGCCTTTGAGGTGCTGGAAATATTCCATAGCTTGATGTCGTTGGTGATTCATATGTATGTCTATACACGTAGAATTTTTCAGGTTGTACATTTAAGATTTATGTACTTTTATATACCCTCATTTACATAAATCAGCAGACCCTTATTATCCTCTCTCATTAAAATCTTGTCTTACTATTTGTGTTATTATAATTTATAATGAGAAATAACGTATGTGTTCTTTGTCCCTTTCCTGGTACAGAGCTCCTAAAAGCGTTAGCATTTCCTGTGATGAGAGTCGGAAAGGTGTCTTTGTTACGTTAATGAGTGATTTGGGGAAAGCACCTAAGGATGGGGGCTGATTGCCAGGGGAACTGACCACGTGATTAGAGGGTTGAACTGTTCAGTCTCCAGCGCCTGACCTCTAGGGAGAGGAGAAAGGCTGGAGATGAAGTTCAGTCCCTAGTGGCCAATGACTGAATCACTCATGGTTATGTAATGAAGCTTCCGTAAAGACCCCAAAAGGGGTGGGGTTCAGAGAGATTTTGAACTGGTCAACACCTGGAGATTCAGGGAGCGAGGCACGCTGGAGAGAGCATCTGCTCCTTTCCCCTTCCCTTGCTGTATGCATCCCTTCCATCCGGCTCTTCCTGACTGCCATGCTTATATAATACACTGGGAATCTGGGAAAGAAAATGTTTCTCTGAGTTCTGTGAGCTGTTCTAGCAAATTAATTGAACCCAAGAGCAGGGTAGTGGGACCCTCTGATGTATAGTCAATCAGTCAGAAGCATAGGTGACCGGTTGGACTTGTGACTGGCATCTGAAGGGACAGGCATTCTTTTAGGACCGAGTTCCTAACCTCTGGGATCTGATGCTATCTTTGGGTAGATAGTGGCAGAATTGAGTTGAATTGTAAGACACCTGGTTACTATGTGCCGAGAATTGGATTGGTGCTATGAAATGCGCACATATGCACAGGTCTTTTTCTGTAGAGTCGTTCCACTTAATCTTAGGTTTATTTACATGTGTAGGTTTATTTTCAATTCAAGAGCTGTATCAAAACTGTTTAGGGGTGCCTGGGTGGCTCAGTTCATTAAGCCTCTGACTCTTAGTTTCGGCTCGGGTCATGATCTCAGGGTCCTGGAATCGAGCCCCGCATAGGGCTCTGCGCTCAGCGGGGAGTCTGCTTCAGACTCTTTCTCCCTCTCCCTTGGTCCCTCACACTGCTTGTGCGCTCTCTCTCTTTCAAATAAATAAATTAATTTTAAAAAAACCTCTTCCTTTAGCTTGGCATTATAAAAAATTAGTAAAATCCCTGGTATGGTAATATGGTAGGGGTTCTGGGGCAGGTTGGAATAGCGTGAAGAATGAAAATTTTCCGTTAAATCACAGAAACCCTCCTATACACCACAAACAGAAGCCATACACTTTTTGGCCATAAGCTTGAACTCAAGGGGTTGTAGAACTAAGGAAGAGGTAGAAAATGAATCCCATGGGACAGTTAGAAGGCTCTACCGGACCGCATGTTCTTGGGAATCCTGAAGACCCCTCACACATGTCCACAGTTGGGGCAGAGAAGGCTGTCACGGTGAGAGAAGCAGAGATCGCACTGCTGAACATCCATGTGAACGTCCCCTGGAGCTAGAGTTCTCAGATGCACCTTCATGGCCATTTCTGGTAACTTAAAAATTTCCCCCGCCATTTATGCTGCAGGAAGAAAAAAAAAAAAAAGAGGCACAGGACACTCTTAGCCTCTGTGTTTTTCTCAGTAAGAGTGATCTCCTACCAGGGTGCTGGCACCTGAAAAACATGGCAGTTAGTTCCGTTCGTGTGGACAGGCTTGGTTGTCAGCGCACAGCACGCCTCCTCGGTGGCTGAGGCCAGGGCTGCTGTGCAGCTGTGTCATCACCGCCCCGGAACTCTCATGGGGGGGGTGGGGGGACTCAAAACCATCACTGCCGTTCAGCCCTCACCCACAACTGGCTTGGTACACCAAGCTTCTCCTTCCCTGAGGACAAAACCTCTCTCGGTCTTAATGTTCATTTATAAAATACGATTTTTGTCAGTACACTGTCCCCACTCCCATTAACACTCATTAACCTGCTACGCTCGTTAACCGAAGTATACGAGGCATTCATTCCACCAAGTCTTCATTAAGCATCTCTCATTTGCCAGGCGATGCGCACCAGGTATCTGTGTATATCAAACACCTCTGGGACGCTGGTTGAGTTGTTTAGTCCGAAGTTGCTCCCTCTGCAGTATATAATTCAGGGGATGAAATTAGGGAGTAAAGAGAGGTTGCATAGGGGTGCCTGGGTGGCACAGTCAGTTAGGCATACGACTCTTGGTTCCGGCTCAGGCCCTGATCTCAGGGTGGTGAGATCGAGCCCCACTCTGGACTCCATGCCCAGCACGGAGTGTGCTTAAGACTCTCTGCCCCTCTCCCCTGCTCTCCCACACGCTCTCTCTCAAATAAATCTTAAAAAAAAAAAAAATGTTGCTTAAATCTACCTACCAGAAGACTGAAGTCCCAGCCCCAAGTTAGCCAAAACATTCGGTTATGTTTTCTTATAAGAGAGGGAAAACTTAGAATGTTCCACATGGAAAGCTTCTTCATCACCCAAAGGTAATGTGTGTATAGTGGTCCCAATAACTGGTGAGCAAGAAGTAAGTCAGAATTCTGAGGCTAAAATTAAGAAGGGTGTGTGTGTCTGTACGTGTGTACATGAGACGAAGGGGGAGAAAGAGGGAGCACTCTTAATTTGACTTTTTCTTGTGCCAAAAACAGCACAAAATTTGGCAGACTTAGAAAAGAGAGTTAATAATTTAAGGGTACTTCTGGCCAAATATATTTTGATGAGCATGTGACTCAAGCACATCTGTGACTCACTTCCAGTGAAGATACACTTCAAAGTCCCACAAAGAATAAGCCCCACTTGCACAGAACTGACAAATTATTGAGATAGTTGCTTCAGGTGCACAGGATCTTGGGCACTTGCCTAGATCGCAGGTCTTTACCGAGAGAGGTGATGTGTCGGGAAGACAGTATCCTAGTGCTCGGACATTTTAAAGTAAACAGGCCAGTGGTTCTTATCCTTGGCTGGAAACTAGAACTCCCTCTGGAGCTTTGTTAAAATGATGGCTGCTGGCTCCCACCTGCCATCAATTCTGACGTATGCAGCCAAGGGTCATCCGGTAGAACAGTGCTGCACCTTAGAAGATCAGGGAATAAATCTCTGTTGTCCACATTGGTTTCAAAAGATAATAAAAAGAATAAGACAATAATCCTTCCATCAGATGAAATTCCGTAAGTGCAGCAATCTTAGGGGACCCAGTCATTAGGTATCGTGCTCCGGGCAAACATCTTTACAGACCCCACCAAGGACAAAGGCCATCTGCTCCAAGCCGGTGGGACCAAACAGACTCTTATCAGGTTTCTAGAGCATAGATGAGCAAGTCCAGTCCCGTTGCTGGGGGTGAGACACAGGGCTCCCTCAGAGGAGACCTAGAGATCAGAAATGAAATCATTAGATGCTTTTGTCAAAATACCCATGTGTGAGAGTTAGATCAAACTTAGGAACATGAAAAAGTAGTCCCTTGAATAGTCTTAACTTCATACAGTTGTGAAATCATCTGCTACCAACGCTTCCCCAGTCTTCCTTCTGTAAACAATTAGAACCTTTTTAGCCTATTTTTTAAAACCATAGACTGTAGCTATGTTTTAGAATTCTAAACTTTTTTGGGGGGTGAAACAATTCAAAATTCAAAAGACCCTAAAAATTAGATAAATAGTAACTGAGGCTAGCATTTGCAATCCACACACGTACATGCTTGGCACCTGCCACATTCATTTGATCTCACCTCCCTGGGAGGGAGTGTACGGAAGTCGATGGAAGGAACACTTTCTGATTGGGGAAGTAAGGCATGGTCTATAGGAATTTTTATCAAGGCACACAGAATGATTCTGGAAAAGCAGATATCTAAGCAGACAGTCTTCTTTCTTGTGTCCTATATTTCTCTATGAATGAACACATATTTGTGTCTCCAACAGCACAAATACCTGCGATGTTTTTCTTGAGGTGTAATTGACATACATTATATTTCAGGTGTACAGCATAATGATTCGATATCTGTGTACGTTGTGAAATGATCACTATAGTAAGTCCAGTGAACATTTGTCACCATACGTAATTACAGATTTTTTTTTCTTGTGAGGACAGGTGTTAAGATCTGCTCTCAGGGGGTGCCTGGGTGGCTCAGCCATTAGGCGTCTGCCTTCGGCTCAAGTCATGGTCCCAGAGTCCTGGGATCCAGCCCTGCATCGGGCTCTCTGCTCGGCGGGAAGCCTGCTTCTCCCTCTCCTACTCCCCCTGCTTGTATTCCCTCTCTTGCTGTCTCTCCCTCTGTCAAATAAATAAATAAAATATTTAAAAAATACTCTCAGCAACATTCAAACATGCAACACAGTGTTAAATATACTAGAAATTCTGTACATTACATCCTCATAACTTACTTTATAAATGAAAGTTTATGCCGTTGTCACTGCCCTCACCCATTTGCTCCCCTCCCCTTTGACAACCACCAATACGGTTTCTGTATGTGAGTTTTGTTTTTTTATGATCCCACAAATAAGTGAGAGCATATATTATTTGTCTTTTTCTGACTTTCTTCATTTAGTGTAATGCCTTCAAGGTTCATACGTGCTGTTACAAATGGGAAGATTCCCTTTTTTATGGCTGAATAATATTTTGTTGTACATGTATATCACATTGTCCTTATCCATCTATTGATGGATGCTAAGATTATTTCCATGTCTTGGCTTTTGTAAATAATGCTCTAATGAACATGCAAGTGTAGACATTTCTTAGAATTCGTGTTTTCATTTTCTTGGCGTAAATGTGCAGAAGTGAATTGCTGGATCATATATGGTAGTTCTATTTTTGTAATTTTTGAGGAAGCTCCATGCCATTGTCCATAGTGCTTATACCCATTTACATTCCTACCAACAGCATGCGAGGGGTCCCTTTTCTTCACATCCTCATCAACACTTGTTATTTCTTGTCTTTTGGAGTCCAGCCCTTCTAACAGATGTAAGGTGATGTCTCATTGTGGTTTTGATTTGCATTTCCCTGATAAAGAGTGATAGTGAGCGTCTTTTCATGTACTGTGGCCATTTGTATGTTTTCTTTCATAAAACGTCTCCTCAGATCTTCTGCCCAGTTTTAAGTTGGATTGTTTATTTGCTATTGAGTTGTAGGAATTCTTTTTTTTAAGATTTCATTTATTTATTTGACAGAGAGATAGCGGGAGAGGGAACACAAGCAGGCAGAGTGGGAGAGGGAGAAGCAGGCTTCCCACTGAGCAGGGAGCCTGATGCGGGACTCGATTCTGGGACTCCAGGATTGTGACCTGAGCCGAAGGCAGTTGCCCAGCCAACTGAGCCATCCAGGCTCCCTGTTTTACTTTTTGTTGTTGTTGCCTCTGCTTTTGGTGTCAGATCCAAAAAATCCTCACCAAGACCAGTATCAAGGAGCTTATCCCCTATTTTCAACTAGTAGTTTTATGGTTAAAGGTCTTACGTTCATGTCTTTAATTCATTATCAGTTACTTTTTGTATCCAGTGTAAGATAGTGGTCCAGTTTCATTCTTTTGCATGTAGCTGTCCAGATTTCCCAATACCATTTATTTTTTTTTGTTTTGTTTTATTTTGTGGGTTTTTTTTTTACATATAATATTTGCTTCAGGGGTACAGGTCTGTGAATCATCAGTCTTACACAATTCACAGCACTCACCATAGCACATACCCTCCCCAGTGTCCATCACCCAGCCACCCTATCCCTCCCACCCCCCTCCACTCCAGCAATCCTCAGTTTGTTTCCTGAGATTAAGAGTCTCTTATGGTTTGTCTCCCTCCCTGGTCTCATCTTGTTTCATTTTTTTTCCCTCCCTTCCCCTATGATCCTCTGTCTTGTTTCTCAAATTCCTCATATCAGAGAGATCATATGATAATTGTCTTTCTTTGATTGACCTATTTCGCTTAGCATAATACCCTCTAGTTCCATCCATGTCATTGCAAATGTCAGGATTTCATGGGGTTTTTTGATGGCTGCATAGTATTCCATTGTGTGTGTGTGTGTGTGTGTGTGTGTACATACGTGTACACACACCACTTCTTTATCCATTCATCTGTTGATGGACATCTAGGTTCTTTCCATAATTCGGCCATTGTGGACATTGCTGCTATAAACATTCAGGTGCATGTGCCCCTTCGGATCACTACATTTGTATCTTTAGGGTAAATACCCAGTAGTGCGACTACTGGATCATCGGATAGCTCTATTCTCAACATTTTGAGGAACCTCCATACTGTTTTCCAGAGTGTCTACACCAGCTTGCATTCCCACCAACAGTGTAGGAGGGTTCCCCTTTCTCCGCATCCTCACCAACATCTGTCGTTTCTTGACTTGTTAATTTTAGCCATTCTGACTGGTGTGAGGTGGTATCTCATTGAGGTTTTGATTTTTATTTCCTTGATGCTGAGTGACGTTGAGCACTTTTTCATGTGTCTGTTGGCCATTTGGATGTCTTCTTTGCAGAAATGTCTGTTCATGTCTTCTGCCCATTTCTTGATTGGATTATTCTTTGGATGTTGAGTTTGATAAGTTCTTTATAGATTTTGGATACTAACCCTTTATCGGATATGTCATTTGCAAATAT
>CM052901.1:80402255-80442389 GCA_028534135.1 Potos flavus | reverse complement strand
CATCTTGGCTCTTTCCACAGTTTGGCGATTATGGCCATTGCTGCTATGAACATTGGGGTACATGTGGCCCTTCTTTGTACTGCCTCTGCATCTTTGGGGTAGATACCCAGTAGTGCAATTGCAGGGTCATAGGGTAACTCTATTTTTTGTATTACAGGTTTTTTATTGTGGTTACCACGAGGGTCACACATAACATCCTGTATGTATAGCACCCTATGCTAAGTTGATGGTCACCTAAGTTTGAACATGTTCTAAAAACACTACATTTTTAGCCCCCCTCCTCATTTTATGTAGATGATGTCATATTTTATATCTTTTTCTTTCGTGTATTCCTTGACTGTATTTTGTAGTTATAAATGATTTTGCTATTTGGGTGTTTTCTTCTCCACCTTAGCTTTATAAGTGATCAATCTACTGCTTTTACTGTATCTTTGCTTTTATCGTTGAAATTCTTTCCTTTCACAATTTTCTTCTTGTTATGGACTTTTTGTTCCACTTAATGAATTTCCTTTAATATTTCTTGTAAGGCTGGATTAGTGGAGATAAACTCCAACTTTTTTTGGTCTGCAAAACTTTTTCTCTCTCCTTCAATTGGGAATGATAACCTTGCTGGGAAAAGTATTCTTGGTTGTAGGTATTTTCCTTTTAGCACTTTGAATATATACTGTGACTCCCTTCTGGCCTGCAAAGTTTTTGCTGAAATATCAGCTTATAGCCTTATGGGATTTCCCCTGTATGTAACTGACTTTTCCTTTTCTCTTCCTACTTGTGAAGTTCTCTCTTTATTGTTACTTTTTGCCATTTTAATTATTATGTGTCTTGGTGTGAACCTCCTTGGATTGATGTTGTTGAGGGCTCTCCCTGCCTTTTCGATCTGGTTGTGCTTTTCCTTCCCCAGTGATTAGTAAAGTTTTCAGCTATTTTTTCTTCAAATAAGTTTTCTGCCCTCTTCCCTCTTTCTGGGACCTCTATAATACAAATGTTATATGCTTGATGATGTTGCCGAGTTCATTTAACCTATTGCCATTTTTTATTCTTCTTTCCCCATTTGCTCTTTAGCTTGATTTCCATTACTCGGGCTTCCAGATCGCTGATGTGTTTTTCTGCATCCTTTAATTTGCTATTTAATTCCTTTCAGTGTATTTTTTATTTCATTTATTGAATTCTTCATCTCTGGTTCTTTTTTACACTTTGTATCTCCTGGTAAAGTTCTCACTGATATCTCCCACCCTTTACTCAAGTCCACTGAGTATCTTGATGACCATTACTCTGAATTTTATCGAGCATATTGTTTATCTCCATTCCATTTAGGTCTTCGACTCTGATTTTGTCTTGTTCTTTCACTTTGTAGAGATTCCTCTCTCTATTTTGTCTTAGTTTCTGTGCTGGTTTCTTGAAAGTAGTGGCCTCGTGTCGTGGAGGCCCTGTGGCACCCTGTAGCACAGTCCCCCCGCCCCTCCCCCTCCCGGTCACCAGAATTAGGTGCTCTAAGGGGTATTCACTCCGTGGGCTACATAAACACTCCTGTTGGAGCTGAGCCATGGGTTATGTTTAGCTGAGCCAGCTGCAATGAGCTCCTTTGCCTGCTGCGGGTACACGGGGCAGAGTTTGGTCCCTGCGCTACTGAGAGGTCTGAGACCACTGTGAGCTCTTTGGTGGACAGGGCTGACAGTCAGCCGAGATGCCTGTAATTAGCCTGTAATTAGGCCTGTAATTAGGCTGTAGCTGCAGGCGCACCCAAGGTCAGGGTTTGCTTCCTGTGCAGCCAGCTAAGAGGCAAGGTTGCTGAAATTTGGGTGTAGGATTATCCACACCTCTCCCCACGGCAGGAGTCACTTTGGAGTGGCACTGGTCCCCGCTGGGGCTGCCTGTGGGGTGCAGCAGGGCAGGAGCTGCTTTGGGGGGACAATCGCTCTGGCAGGTGGGTTGGATGGGGTGAGTCTGCCGAGGAATCCTGGCTCAGGGCATGTGCTGCTAGCAAGACAGATGGGAGAGCTCTCTAGGCTGGGGGAGTGGAGGAGAAACGGTGCACCCCCCCCCCCACTTTTTTCTTTCCGGGGACATGTGAAGATCCCTGCCCCTCTAGCACATGTTCCAAGATGAGTCACTAAACCTTCACAAGTATCCCCGAGGCAGTTTCAACCCGCCGTTCATATGCTGTGTCTTGGGTGGAGTTATTTGTTCGGACTCTTGAAGGGCAGGATGTCCGTTTCCTATTGCCTTCCTGCTCTCCTAGAGGGGAGCCCACTGGAGTTCAGAGCTCCCCAAATTAAACCCTACAGGTTTTCAAAGCGAGCGGACTCGTCTTTCCAATGTGGGTCCCCAGTGCCGGGGGTGCCCGGTGTGGGGTCTCACCTTCCTGTTTCTAGGGGCTTGCAGTGTTTCTCCTGTCTGTGGTTAGTCTTACCTGGGGTTTGGTTCCCAGCTGCATCTCTCTGCCTCCCTGTTTTCTTGAGGTCATTTTCAGAGTTAGGGGCATAGACGTATCTGTTTGCCTCACTGTGTCCGTGGGATGAGATGAGCTTAGGATATTCCTACTCTGGCGTCTTCCCCTTCGTCCTGCCTTTCTTATTGAGGAGATCAACAGTTTCTGTCGAGCTGAAGTTCTTCGACAGATAACCACCTAGTCCCGGTTTTCTCCTGTATGTTTCCTTAAATGTGTGTATGACAAGAAAACAAGAGCCCGCAAATGCCTGTTCATGGATATGACCCAGTAAGACTTCCCTCCGTATTCCTGTGACCGGGATAGGTTAGTGTGCTGGCCTCTTTCTGCTCTGTGTCCCTACATGAATTTTGAGATGGCCAAAAGTTGTAAATTGTAACTCACATACGTCATATTGATAGTGGTCTTCTCGCCAGGACGCTTGTGATTATGGATGAATAAGCAGCATTTTGCACTTTATCACATAATTCACTTTGCTATGGCTTCTCACCTGTACGACTCCGTACCCGAGTTCTCAGCGGGTTACGTGGGAGAACGGGAGCGGGTCTCCGCTCGTGTGGCAGCCGGAGGGTTTGACTCCTGCGTATATTCTCGCAAACCTTCTCGAGCTCTTGGCTTGTATAAACACTTTTCCGTGTGTGGTACACATCGGCCTGGCCTTGGAATACAGGTATCTCTGGCCTTTCAGAAGTTTGAGATGCACCACTTGGCTTTTGCAAAAGACCTACATGCATACGCGTTTTTGTCAACCAAAGGAAATCGGAAGAGGACTACTTTTTACCGAAAAAGGCAGAAAACGAAAGGTGTTCAGTAGCATGCAACTCTTTGAGCGGCGAGAGTGGCCCTCCCCCAGCGCCCCCCCACCCCCGGAACTGCCCTGAGCATCTCCGCATCAAGCGGCCAGAGCTTTAAACCCTGTCTGTGAGCATCTGTGCTTGATCCTGACTTGTATGTGTGCGTATCTCTCAGCCGCATGTGTCCTAAGGTATCAGACAAACCCTAAAAGAGGTTATTTTTGGGGTCTGGGAGTGCTCAAAAAATGTCTGCTAGAAATGAATGATGCCTGCTCCTTTGCTGTACACCATTTCAGCTTACAGAAGCTTTGATAGGAGTGCTCTGCTTCGGGACAGCCGGGGAACCTGGAGCTCTGGTCCAGCTCTTCCCTGCAGCTCTCTACCTCATCAGGATTCTTGACGCTGGCCGTATTAGATACAGCGTGTTCTTTCGGAGTATAGTTGAGCTGTGATTTTCCACATTTCTCTTTCACTGTTTGAGTTGGCACAAAGACATCCTGTACTGGCAATGTATTTCATAGAGGTCTCAAGTATCATTTCTTTGTGCAACTTGTTCTCTTACAGGTGTAGGCAGTTTATTTGCATGTAGAAATTTTTCAACAGATACATTCTCTAAAACACAGAGGTACCGTACTGTCTCATTCTGCTTCATTTTCTGGGAGTTGAAAGCCTTTTTAGTGTCCGATAACAACATGTTTGCTAATGCCCCTTGTTAAGGATTTGCCTGAACTAAATCTGATTTTATTCTTTTTAAAAAATTTTTTATTTATTATTTTTAAAAGATTTTATTTATTTATTTGACAGAGAGAGAGAGATCACAAGTAGGCAGAGAGAGAGGGGGAAGCAGGCTCCCCGCTGAGCAGAGAGCCCGATGCGGGGCTCGATCCCAGGCCCCTGAGATCATGACCTGAGCCAAAGGCAGAGGCTTATCCCACTGAGCCACCCAGGCGCCCCTGATTTTATTCTTAATTCCAGTTTTTGATCAAAAGTTATTTAGAAGAGTTTTTTAGTTTTCTTTCTGGTGGCTTGATTTGTTTTTAGATTTAATGTTTCACAGTCAGAAAAATGTGGCCTGTATAATTGCTTTAAAAATTGCAGTTTTCTGGATTTTTTTTTTTTTTTTTTTTTTTGGAAATGTTTGGTAAACGTTTGAAAGAAGATTTGGTTCATGTGAGATATATAATTGTATTACATGGAGGTTTCAGTAAGCTGATGCTAATACTACTTTTCTGTTTTGCATTTCACACTCAGAGTTCTGTTCAAGTTTAACATAAATGCAGGAGAATTCTGATGTCACTTTTGTTTTTCTTTGTAGGTACTATTTTGTTAACCCTCCCACCATGTTTCTATTTTATTTGTTGCTTCTCTCCTATTTGCTGTGTCATTTCTAATTGTATTTTTAATTATTGCTTCTCCTAGATCTAGATTTCGTATTTGTTGTGTTAGCTCTTCATCTTCTTCTGAATTCTAGAATAATTTTCTATTGACTCAGGTTTCTTAAGTTTCACTACCTATATTTGTAGTTTAGGATTTTGTAAAAACCAATTTTCATCGGAAGGAAACCGTTTTTAATCTGATTGATCCTGAGAGAGAGCCCATCACTATAAATTTTGTTTGGAATTAAAATTAGAAATTAAAGTTTTCTGCGCTGATTTCTGTAGGATGAGATCCTTCTTTTAGAATGCTAAATCTTTCCAGGATTGTACTGATTTTTAAGGAATCATAAAAAAGATGATTGGGATCCCAGTGCTCAGATCTTGTAATCCTAAAGGAAAAAAAAAGCTAAAGCTTTGTACTTTATTCTGTGGATTTTCTTTGATGAGAAAATGCTTGATGACAGAGCATAGGAAAGACAGGCAAGCTGCATGTTCTGCAAAGCCTTACTTTTTAGCCACTTGGTAAGCAAGCACCTGTGGGTACTGCTTTAGGTATTTCCTGGGCAGTTGAAACTTGTTCCCTGGAATCCTCAGCTAGGCCAAGCAAGTTTTTCCTCCATGTTCGTTGTGGTAGCTGGAAGTTACTTGGTGCATCACGCCCCTTATCTCAGTGGCCAAACTACTCCCTTAAAGGCCTTGCTTATGTATTGAAACCATGGTGGCAGTGAGACAAAGACGAAAGCCACAGTATCAGTGCTTCCTGTCCGGCGTGCTTATCCTCGCAGTCGTCTGCTGCCCACAGCCCGGGGGTCTTCACAGCCTCCTGAGGAGTCCCACACACACGCTTTGCAGGTTTGCCTTGATGACCTTCACTGGTGACTGGAATTGTGGCCTGGCTGATCCTGGTTGCTACTGCCTTCAGTGTGTCCTCATCCGTGCTTGGTCATTTCTGACCCCCAGAACATCATTTCCCGTTCTCCAACCATTAAAGGTGTTTCCATTAGTTACTTTAGAACTTGGGGAGAGAAACTCAAATCATAATCTTAAAATAGGAGTTCCCCTGCCACGTGTGACCGTTAGATTCCTTGCCACAGTGTACAGGGAATGCAAGTGATTTCAGTTATGCTTAACCCAAAGATCTTTTTTTTGAATTTAACCTACCCAGGGCAGACTATTCTTAGTGATTTAAAAGAAAACGAAATTGGAGGATGGGATTTTAAAAAGGCTATAAATGTTAGTGGTTCTTGACCGCTGCAACAGTACTCCCTGAAAACCACCTGGGTCCCCAAGAGAATCAAGGCACAAAGAAGTCAAAAACCAAGCAAAGTAATAGAGAATAATGAGCACTTTGTTCCCAAACCACAACGCAGACCTTGGGGAAGCCAGGCTGTGTGAAAAGCACCTGAATGTCAAGAAAGTGCGGTCAGAAGCACAGCCATCAAATTCCAAGAGGCAGGAAAAGTGAGGTGGTCCACCTGGTAGGAGAGCCTGGAACCGGTGAGCCCTAACGTCACCCACATACTCTGTACCCCATTAAAACCTCCGAAACCCCTACCACAAAATATGGCCTGGGCAGCACCCTAGGAAAGGGCCAAGAGACCAAAGTTAAGTAGGAAGTCTTTGGAGGAATGCAGGTGGGAGACAAACCCCCTGCGCCCAAGAGTGCCGCAGACTTCTGCGGGAGACTGAGCTGCTCAACACCTAGAACTTATGATAAAGATTGGGATCACAGGGAGATCATGTAGTTCTCATAGATGCCTCTTAACTACAAAATGAGCACTATGATCAGCGTTGTGTTAACAGATTTGGTCATTTTCTATTCCAAAATCCATTATTGAAAAGGGACAACCTAGGATGTGGGAAATAAGGGAGCAGGGGAGTTAAAAATAGTCCACCTACTGTTTTTAAAGTTGTCTTGGATTTTCTTTCTATGCATTACTTTACTTACTGTAAGATGGGGGGGGGGGAGGAGAAAAAGATGTGATGGGGAGGTAACCAAAGAGTAATGAGGAAAAGTTTATGACTTCAGATATGGAGAGAAAACACTTGTGTAGTTTCAAGGTGTAAGGAACAACAATTTCAAGTATTCTACTCAGATCCTGATTGAGAACTGCTTGTTATTAAAAAAAAAAAAAAAAGCTACTTGGAAAATTTAACACAGGATATATGATAGTATTTTGTAAGGTCCAATAGCAGTATATGGTGCTTAGGTTAAAAAAAAGATGAATTGCTATGATGCCTGGGATTTGTTTCATTTCAAAATAATCTGGGGGTGGGGGAAACGAGCATGCAGATGAAATGCAATTGCTTACATAGGAATAATTTTGGAAGCTGGGTAATGAGCAAATGAAGGATCATTCTACAATTCTGTATTTGGCTGTGTGCATGAATTTTCATATATTTAAAAATAAGTAGTAGAAATTGTTTTGACTCCATTACTCGCTGAAAATGCTACCTACTAGAATTCATCTGTGCTGATTGCTGTACAAATGTTGGAAGGTGGACTACAGACTCTAGCAAGAGGAGGCTCAAGGCCTCTGACAATTTGCCTTGGATGAAGGACAGGTGACCCTTGAACAACATGGGGGTTAGGGGCACTGGCGCCCTGCACAGGTATAAATCCACCGTGTGGAACTTCTGGGTCCCCAAAACGTAATAGTCTAATGTGGACTGGAAACCTTATAGATACCATAGTCATTCACCGCGTATGTTGTATGTTCTATGTATCACAGACTATACTGCTACAATAAAGGACGCTAGAGAAAAGGAAGTATGGAGAAAATCATAAGACAAAATAACATTTGTAGTCCTGTACTGTATTTAGCACAGTTCACACATAAGTGGACCTATGCAGTTCAAACCCATATTGTTCAAGGGTCAACTGTAGCTACAAACGATGAAAAAACTGAGAAGAAAATTACTCATTATTTAAGTTCCTAACATATTCTACCATTTTCATAAAATTTGCTTATATATCCTTCTACCCAGGTTTTAAAGTTAATGGACACTTAATACCCCAAATCTAAAATTATGACGTGCTCTAACAGAGGAACAGAAATATGGAAGATTACATTTTTGAGACAGTGTATTTCAGTCTAGAAAACTAGGTGTTGGACGAGTTTGATACTATGAGTCATTTCTAACTACACAGAAAAGATGCAGAATGTAGTGTTTGCTTTTAGTTTATTAATTTATTTTGCAGGAATCTTTGACTTTCCGAATATGTACTATTTGGAAGTATGATGCATGCATAGCCTTTTAAGATGCCTTTGTACAATTTCACCTCAAAAGAATGATTCACAGCATCCACAGAAATCTAAAAGAAACATGGTATTTACAAGATTTAATAAGGTCTTGCTGTTTTAATGAAGAAACTGATCAATTCTTTTACAGTAGGGAAACATGGACATTGGGTGTCATTATAAATAAGAATTCAGAATTGTTCAGTCTCAAAGCAATTCTTCATGGCTTTAGAAAGTAAGATTGGGTCATCATCCTATTAATCTCTGAATGCCCAAGCCATGCAAAATCTACTCGTATTAAATATTTGGGGATGCAAATAATAAAGAAGAAAATGCAGGTCTAGTGAATGTGAAAACACCAGCAGAATTAACTTTTACAATAAGAAAATACTGTTAATTCTTTCCAAAAGATACAGTAGTGGTGCAGCAGACAGTGCCCAATTTATTCTGATTTCTTATAGTAACATTGCAGTGGTCATTTTTCTCGCTCGACCAATATACAGACACACACTGTAACATGGATTCATTCCAAGTCTGAACAGTGGTTACAAAAGTAAAATAAATCAACTTTAACTATGAAGGGACATCTTCACATTCCAGGATACATCATTGATATTTTCAAAGGACAAATTTTCTATGCCTTATATCCTTGCTTTTTGTTTATACTGTCAAAGACATTACAGTTACCTTGTAAAATACTATAGAAAACCGAGTTGCCACAGAAAGTGGATATGAACCCTCGGTAACTGGGACAAAACAATGACAAAATTTACGGAAACGATAATTTTTTTAATAATTAAAAAGTACTAAAATCGAGACCAGCTCCTTAAAAATTAAACTGCTCATCACACTTCCCATTTCGTTCAGGGAAATAAACAAATTAGCAACACTTTCCCCACCATCCGTTATCTTCTCTAAAACTACCTTTTCTACAATGCAGTTCTTTAGTTTCTTTAAAGCCCCATGCCTCTTTGCTCTGGCATACAAGGTCATTATGAATTCCAAACATTGGACAATGTCTTAGAAGGTTTCTGGCTCTTCCATTCCCACTTTAAACTCTTCAGACCTACTCCAAAAGGTAAGGGGCAATGTACTTTTAACAAAATAGCAAATGTGCTTTCTAAAATCCCAGTTTACGAAACCATGAAATAGTGTAACGTGGATCATCAGGCCTATGCGTTACCAGGTACATCAAACTAGGCATGTTGTAAGAAACCATACTTTTTACTAGAAACACGAAGTGCACCAACAGACTCCGAGAGCCGAAGTAGGACGACAGGCACCTTCTCTCCTCCCACTCCGATGCGACTGCACATGCACGTCCATCTGACCAGGAGAGCCTTTTGAAAAGGCACCTAGAAAGTGGACTGAATTCTTGTTTAAAGCGGTCACGGGCAAGAAGTATATACAGGGGACACAGTTAAACCAACCACATTTGTCAGTGTAAGACAATTTTGCTTGCTTGAAAAACTGAATACAGCCTACTTTGGCATATGAACCTTGTGCACAACCAGAAATGAACACAGACGAAACGTCTTTAAAATCCAGTTCTGATGTCTCCTACCCCACCTTCTACACCTATCAGAGAGACTGGTTGGTTCTTTTTTCCTGGCAGGTGAAAACAATGATTTACTAGATAGATCACCAAAGGACTGGAACCATGCATCTATTGCGTGAGAACAGCTTATTAACCTGGATGTGCGTTCATGCAGTAGTTGTAAAGTCACCTACAGGGTTTTAATAAAGCATCCGACTGTTGCGTACATGCTACTTTCATTCTCAACTGACATGTCCCAAGTTAACTGCTGCCCCTTCAGCAGATCTAAGAATACTGGTAAACCTTTAGCTAGACTACCAAGCAGTATATATGTATTTTCCCCTAAATTGTTATTTAATACCAAGGGGGCTTGATCGTCCCTAAAGAGATACGAAGACCATACAAAGGTGACGGCTTTGGCGTGTTACAGAATAGCGGGACTGAGAGAGGGCTACTGGAGACGGACAGATACCGGTGTCACAGAAACCTTTGAAGAAGGCGGTTTTCAGGTCAATGCTTTTAAGCCCATCTGTTTTCTCACCATTATTTTCACAGTTTTGCCACAGTTTTATGAGAGATGTTTTATCAGTGTCATCACATAGCCACACATATTTTTGTGAGACGAGTGGATATTTGGGGGCGGGGGGAGGATTTTCCACACAGGAAAAAAAAGCTGTAGGTCAAGTGTGAAATTAGATGATTTTGATGGAATATGATGGGTTATTATTAAGCCTTTGGTTTCATTATAGTATTAAGTGCAGCTTGTTTTTCCAGGTCTGCCAGATATCACTTCTGAAGTAGAATACAGTGACAGCTTCAAGAGCGTGTGAGTGTGTGTGTGTGTGTGTGTGTGTGTGTAGCGGGGCACACGGTATGGGAGAAGGGCTATTCCTCAAAAGCTCTGGTAAAATCCTTTAGGATTAGAAACGCTACTGATTTTATTGCTGTTTATATTCACCCAAATAACAGGAAGATTCCAAAATCCAATTCTGAGCTATGAAGGAAATTCAACAGTGCTAGAGACCTGAATTAAACGCCCTGTTAATAATTTTCCAGTGGCGCACCCTAGTGAGTCACATGACTTCATATCTCTTCAGTTATTCATGCCCGAAAGCTGGGGTTTCATAAACAAGGAGTGCTTTAGTATCACCTGAACTATTTGAACAAACTCAATATTATCTCTGAATACAATATGTTAAATTGAAACAGTTCTTAAAGTCCTTTGTATTCACCCTTCTCTTAATCCTGTTTCTTGAAGCCTTCTCTTCCTCCCAAGTAACGCAGTGTACAACTTTATGATCTTGGCCAACTGTAATTTCCCTCACACTGGCTTATTAACATGTGCAAATCAATCCGTATTGAACAGCTAATGGTGATTATTTTTTTTCAGCTCAGTAAGGATTCTGGCACAAAACAATGTGCTGTAAACATTGTGAATTCGTCACAAAATTGGAAGGAGGATAAAAAAGGTCCTATGGACTGCAAACATTTCTTACAGAACCACAGATGAGCTCAAGATTTCTGAATGGATTTTGGAATGGATTTACATTTGGCATACATTCACTGTGCTATGGGCAAAGCGCAGTTTTACGAGAAGGTCATTCATAAAATCGTACTGGTAAGGACTTGTTATTTTTAAAGCCAATGGCCTAATAAAAGCATGCAGTAACTTAAAAATTATATCTACTACGTGGCATAATTAGGTCTTAGTTACCAGTGTTGATTTAGCTCGATGAATTACTGTACAAGTGAAAGGGATCTTCTCACCTTTGATTGTACTTCTGAATGAAAGGCACGATATGCCTCATTCCTAACTGCTACAAATCACATTTTAAGCCACTATGTTTGAAATTACCTCTGAAAAAAGCAGCAATTACAAATACCCTTATTATTTGCCCCCCCCCCCGAAAAGTCATATTCTGAGTGCTTTCTCCTGTCCTTCTCTTCAGTAGGAAACAACGGGAAGAAGCATGGGGAACCTTGGTTTTCCAGAGAGCTTTGACCAGGTAAGTCTGCTCTGGGAATTCACAGTTTGTCTGCATAAACTGTAACATGTCACACCATGATTTAAAGTTCTAGTTTATAAAGTAAGGGCCACTCAGCAGTAACTTTAACAATTGGGATTCCACAGAGGAGCTCTTGACTTCTCTGTGTACATTCTTTCAGGAGTGAATCCTTTCCCAGTTTCAAGTATCCCTTTCTATCTCACTCTGCCATGAGTTAAGAAAGGAAAAAACGAAAACACAAAACAAAGAGAACTCCCCATTTGTCTTGAGTGAGCGTGAGCCCTGCAGGGGCGCTGCTCCTCCCCCGGCAGAATCGGAAATGAAAAGGCTGGGCAGACGCACACACTCCCAAGGTTCCTCTTCTTCTCGTGGGTGCTCCTAGTTTCTCTCTCAAGTCGACGCAGACTCTTGGGAGTTCAAGTGTACCGTGGCATCTCGCACTGCTCACAGCGGTTCAGTGCGGGGTGGTTCAGGAAGGTGCAGCTGTCACAATTCCAGGGGGCCCCCTCATAGTCTTCATCGCGGGGCTGTGTCCGGGGACTCTGTTTGGAGCCAGTCGGATGCTCTGAGGGAAGTTAGGATCGAGAGAGAAAAGAGATTGAATTCTTCCAAGTATAATCCAAACTGAAAAATTACCAAAAAAAAAAAAAAAAATAGTTTTCTACTTGACCTAAGATAAAAGCCAATGAATGTCCATAGCTACTAGAACAAGAAGCTTATGATACAAATTGTACTTGGTTTAAGAAGATAAATTGAAGTCCAGGATCGACTACCATCCTCATTCAGTATCCATAGATAGTGGTTACGCTGCATTCTAGCCAAATGAACAGAAGGAGAAATGTCCCCAGCATGTGAAGTTCTGCCCCCTCATAGTAGTGGCCATACTGTATTCAACCTCTGCTGGGATGTCTGCCTCCTGCCGGGAGACGTGCAGCCTCACAGTATGCATATGTTAGTTAATAGTAAGGGTTCACAATAGTAAGGGTAAGTAATAGTAAGGGTTACAGCGACGGTTCCTAACAAAGTTGCTCAGAATGGTTAAAAGAGAGACTACAGTTTTTCATAAAAGCTAAATTCATTCAGTGTGAAAGATTTTTTATTCTCAGATTTTTTCCTATCTTTTTGGCATTACAAGGTCCTTCAGGCAGTTTTTAAAAAAGTATATATCTGACAATATAAAATGCTGGCAACTTTAGGTGGATCCTCAGGGTTTTGTTTTTTTTTTTTTAAGATTTTATTTATTAGAGAAAGAGCGCACGAGCTGTGGGGCGGGGGGGTGGGGCAGAGGAGCCTGAGTCCCGAAAGATCCCAGGACCCTGGGATCATGACCTCAGCCACCCAGTAGCCCTGGTCCTCAGGACTTTTTCTGTGTGTTGTTAGTCACCATACAGTACATCATTAGTTTTTGATGCAGTGTTCCATGATTCATTGTTTGTGTATAACACCCAGTGCTCTATGCAATCCGTGCCCTCCCTAATACCCATCACCGGGCTCACCCATCCCCCCATCCCCTCCCCTCTGAAACCCTCGGTTTGTTTCCTGGAGTCCATAGCCTCTCGTGGTTTGTCTCCCACTCTGATTTCTCCCCCTTCATTTTTCCCTTCTCCTAACGTCCTCAGGACTTTCTTTAAAAATATCTGAAACTTAGGGCGCCTGGGTGGCTCAGTCGGTTAAGTGTCTGCCTTCGGTCGGGTCATGATCCCAGGGTCCTGGGATCAAGCCCCACATCGGGGTGCCTGCTCAGCAGGGGGGGTCTGCTTCTCCCTCTACCCTTACTCATGTACTCTCTCTCTCCCCCGTGTCAAATAACTAAATAAAATCTCCAAAAAAAACCCCCAAAAACTTGAAACTTAAATTCCTCCTAGATCCTCATGTCTCTGGCCTTGAGCTCAAAAAAGGCTCTTTGCTTCGGGAGTTAATCTGTAAATCCTGATTTTTAGGAACAGTCCCTAAGGTGGCAGCAGTGACCATGAGGCTAAAGCTATCTTGGGTGGAATTCCCCCTGGAATCCGGAGCATGGCTGGGGGGCTGGGGAAAATCTACCTGTTAAACACTGGAAATCATCACTATGAACTGCAAATGAGATTGAGATCTAAGGTAGGCAACCTACCTAAGCAGGTCACAGAAGAAACTAAGCTGGAAGGCTTTAATCAGTTACCATTTGGGGTTAAGTCTATCTTCCATTGGAAATTAATGAGCTCACTTGTGGTTAGCATTTGTATTTCATGACAAATGGCTGGTGTGAACATTCTCCAAGAGGTAGAGAGAATTGAGTTTTAGACCTCGAACCTTACGACAGGCACTAATAAGACTCAGGCTGAAACAGGAAGGAGATGTTAGCTTTATAACAGAAGAGAAAACCGCTGGGTTCATCAACCTATCCCAGACTATAAAAAGGAGAATGGGTTTGTTTCTATGGCCTCCACTGGCCATCTGAGTGGCCCTTATCGCCCACCTTGTATCTTTTTGCTCATGACTCCAAAACACAGAGACTTGATAGTTTTCTTTTTTGTACAATATGGAATAAAAATCACATTTAATTGTTACAGACTTCTGTTAGGGGAAAAATGTTATGCACGCCATTTCCAGAAAAGGTCCTCTCTCATACAATACTCTTTGGTTTTCAGGGCATTTTGTTCTCCTAAAAGGTAAACACTTAAACCGTATTGCTGTTGGTTTTTAATAACCAGGCTCTGAAAACTCACTTTTATACTTTCCCAGAGCAGGCGACTTTTTACTTCATGAAGTCTAACTCCAAACCTAGCCTTAAATGTTATTTTCTAAACTCTATAAATAACTGTACAACCTCTTTTAGCATAACTAATACAGAATACTTGGGGCTCCTCTTCATTGTCTAACACTGTACACAAAGTCAAAATAATCTCTTAATAACAGACAGACTAACAAGAAAAGAAACCAAGTTCTTTAACATGTGTACCTCAGGGCAGAGACCCAAAAAAAGGAACTTAAAATACCATCTACAGCTAATGACAAAAGAAAGGTGTTGGGAGGGCAGGGGAGGTTACCTGACTGTTACCTAGACTGCCTTCTCCACTGATCCAATTCTCTTTTGATTTAGTCACAAGGCTCTCCAGTAGGGGCAGGGCGACACTTCCAGGTGGAGACTGCCTTTATCACTGTACACGTTCCTTACAAAAGGGTAACTTCTACTCTGTTGTCAGAGCTTCTCCTGCCTTTACGGTTTCTCAGAGTAAGCCTTTTGCCAATGAGGCATGTTTGGCGGGGGCATATTTTCCCCTTCAGTACCGTAATGATTTAATTTGGAATCCAGTCACTCTGAAGTAACTTATCAAAAAAATTTTAAAGGCACCTAATTTAGAATTATTGTTGGTAAGACACTGCTCATTTCATCACAAGGAAGTACTGTTTAAATAGAAGTATCTAAAACCCAGAAGATACTTTAGATGTCTGTTTTCATCTGATTTACATTTGTAAAATCTTGTCTTTTTATGGACTGTTTAAAAAGCAAAATATTTCAGGCCTCATAGAAAAAAAACCTTAAAATATGCGTATTTATACACAAAAGAAAAGTGAAGTCAATATGTTTTTCCTTTAAGACTTATTATTTTTAGGGGCGCTTGGCAGGCTCAGTCAGAAGAGCATGCCACTCTTGACCTTGGGGTCATGAGTTAAAGCTCCACACAGGGTGTAGAGATGCCTAATAATAATAATAAACTTAAGAAAAACACTTTTTAAATGGGTGAATAGGACAGATTTCCATAAAAATAACCATCCTCAAAAATATCACAAATCAACAGTTTCACCAATATTGTTTATATTACATAGTCATACTTGCATAAACTCATAGTATTTTTAGAACCCTTATTTCAACGGAATCCCAGGGTAAAATTCAAGAGGCATTAGAGAACTGCAGTGAGAAGTTATAAAAGCCAGAGCTTTCAAGTTATTTCTTTAATTACTTGGCCTTGCTTTCTAGATGCTATTATTAGGGCAATCTGTCCAGTATGGTGACCTCTGGCCGACTGAAATGTGACCACTGTGAACTGAGAGGTGCTCTAAGTGTAAAACGTACACCAGATTTCAAAGATATTGTATGAAATCAAGAATGTAAAATATCTCACTAGTTTATATTGACTTCATATTGAAATATTTGGCATATACTAAATATTTTATGTATCTGCCTTGTATATTTCTATTGGGCAGCACAGCCTTAGAAACTCAGCAAAAAGAATAATTTTTTTTAAAGTAATCTCTACACCCAACGTGGGGCTTGAACTCAAAATCCCGAGATGAAGAGTAGTAAGCTCCACCAATGGAGCCAGCCAGGCGCTTGGAGAGAGTAATTTTTTTAAAGGGGGGGAAAAAAAGGCGGACTTTACTTGTGGTTAACTCTACATGGGCGAACACGTGTCTTTGGACTTTGTGCACAAAATCCGGACACACAAGTACAAACCCTCAGCAGCTGCTGCCTGGGTGTCATGGACGTCTGCCTGTACTTTGGAGGTCACGCTAATTCTTCGGGCTTTCCTCTCAATTGTGCAAGGGTCTGACGAATCTGCATGAAAAGAAGCAAAGCCAGAAGAAAAGGGATTAAGGCCATCCATGAGAAGAGTGGACAGGCTCCCAAGGCTCTCCCATGGGACATGGACGGTTGCATGTTTACCCTTTCTATTGCTTCATTTTATCTTTCGTTCTCCTGTGAAGGTAAGTGCCATATTTAATATTGCTTTTACAACCTGTACAGAACAGTGCTCTTAGAACTTTTTCCATCCTCTCCAATTACTTGGACGCAATGCCTAATTTCACCAGTTGCCCCCCCTTCCTAGTGCAAACTCAGTGATGGTAATTAAATGTCAAGGTAAGGGCGAAATGTGGAAGATGATACTTCAGCAACTGCCTTAGGAAGCAACAGTTATGAGAAAACCATGGGTTGAAAGTCCATGATGTATAAGGCTAGCCAAATAATCCATTAAAATAATATAAAACTATATTAAAGAGTAGAAGTAGCAGTAACAAAAAATCAGAAAAAAAATCAACTCAAAATATTCAAAATAATGAATTTATTTCTATTAATTTATACATTATTAGTAAGTAGTCCTTTCTTTGTATTAAGACTTAGTATCATTTGCCCTTAAGAACTAAAGAAAGATCTTCTATTTTCTGATTAGTTCTGAGCCCATATAAGCAATCTTCTAGTACAATCCACCTTTGGAAATCACTGCTCCAGAATTCTAAGCGTGGTGCCTAGGTACTTAAACACGCCATTATCAGAGTAAACAAAAGCAGAGTAAATGGTCTCCTTAGGCTCCAAAGAATAGCGTCAAGTTCTATTTCTTAAATTTGTAAAGCACTTTCATGGTGTCACATACTTACTCTCACGGACTCTTACAACAGCCCTGTAAAATACACCAACTACTGGACTGGTCACCTTTCTGGCGCACAGACTAGATCTGAACAAGGTCAGGTGGCCAAAACAACCCAGACACATGCTCCAGTAGTGGGACACCAAGGTCAATGCTCTCGCCACTGTGTTACCAATGAGAGCTTGGGGAGGACTTGCTGGGTCAGCCGAGGAGCTGACATGTCCCTGCACTGCTTCAATACGAAGTTCAGTCCAAAAAGGTTTCTGGGTCTCTCTCTTTTTCCCTCTGTTTCTTTTTCTTACTCTCCCTTTTTATTACCATACTTCAGACAAACATCCACATTCCACTTGGATTTACAGTATGTCTGTAATAACTCCAAGACATTGATTCTAACCAATAAATCAATTCTACCCATTATTTACACTTTATCTTAAGTGATACCGCAAGAAAATCTACATTAAACTAAGTTAACCCTTTTTTTTTAAGAGGCCAATTTAGTTTAAAAATCTGCAAATGCTTAGAAGAAAACGAATTTGACTTCAGAGAAAATCAAATAGCTTTTAGAAATATAATGAAAACCTTCTTAAGGAATTGTAGCATGAAGTTCTATTCATAAATAATACTATTTTATACTCTTACCAACAGTATATATAATGAAAGCTCAATTAGATTTCTATAGTAGAGATTCATTTATACTGAAGATGTTCTCTAGTCTACTCAAAATTGTTTATGTAGAAGATAAGCTGCTTGGGGCAGGAGTCATGTCTTATTAACTTTGTAAGCATCAAGCATCTATCTAGGTAATCATCTACATACTGAGCATTTGCTCCATAATTTAAAAGTTGATTGCAACTGGAATTTAATTACAGCTAACTCTGAGGGACTATCCAACTATCAGCTTTAGCAAAATTTGTTTGATTTCAAAGTGCCACAGAACAGTTTTTTTTTTTTTTTTTTTGTATAAAAGTATTTGTAGAGAGCCCCACGAAGCTTGATATGACAGCATCCTAATAATGCAAACCCCGTACCATTCCTAGCTGAGCTGGACACCGGCTCCCCCCTCAACTACATGGTGCTGGTCTCAAAGACAGCAGGCGGAGTGACCGTCTGCCACACTGCTATCACCACTGCTAGGAACACGGAGTATATGGGCTCCTGGCAGCTGATCTAGCCCCTTACCTCAAGAAATTTTCCTTTTATTTCTTTGTGAGTTTTCCAGGGAAATACACAAACCATATGTGTTGCCATTTGGAGTTTTGACAAATGCATATACACCTGAATAATCCAAATCCCAATCCAGACATTATCATTAGCCTATAAAATCCTCCCATGCCCTTTCCCAGTTAATCCCCAACCTCCACTCCCAGAGATAACGGCTGCTGTCTTTTTGACAGAAATATAGCTTATGAAATGCATATAAACAACCATACAGTATGCATTCTTTTTGTGTTTTTCTTTCAGCATTATGTCCTTGAGGTTGGCCCATGTTGTGTTTAACAGTAGTTGATTTGTACTGCTCAGTATATCGGTTTGCTTATCCGTTCATCTGCTGATGGCCTCTTGGTATGTTCCCAAATTTTTGGTTATTTTGAATAAAAATGCTATGAATCTTCTAATACAAGTCGCTGTGTGGACATAGGCTTTAAATTCTTTTGGATAAACTTTTAGAAGGAGAACTGATGAGCTACAAGGTAGGTGAATGAATATTTGGTTTTGTAAGAAATGGTCACACCATCTTAAACTTTTACCAGAAATGGGTCAGAATTCTGATTGTTCTATGTCCTCATTAATGTTTCATACCATCGCTATTCAGAAATCTCTGGATTTTAATTTGCATTTTCTTAGTCAAGTTGAGTGCTTTCATGTGCTTATTGGCCATTTATACATATTTCTTTGTCAAGTGTCGACTCAAGTGTTTTGACTTTTTTACAACTGGATTGTCCTTTGATTGCTGTGTTGCAAAAGTTCTTTACACATTCTAGAGACCAGTTTTTGGGTTGTTTTTTTTTTTAACCATATATGTTTTCACATATTTTTCCCCACCCCTGGCTTTCCTTTTCACTTTCTTAATAGTGTCTCTTGATGAGCAGGAGAGTTAAATTTTAATGAAGGCTTAGGTACCAACTGTTCTGGGTCCCAAAAATTCTAAGCTAAACCCAAGTTGCAAAAGATATTTTATGTTCTGCTCTGGAAGGTCTGTAATTTAGCTCAACACTTGAGTGTGTATGACCTACCTCAGATTTTTGTGTATAGTAGGAGGTAAGAATCAAAACTGGTAATTTTTCCATATGGTTATCTAGTTCTTCCAGCACTGATTGCTACAATGACTTTCTCCATTGGTTGCTTTGGTGGTTTTGTCAAGAATTTGGCAGTGTAAGTGAGGGTCTGTATCTGGGCTATTTCTAAAGCTACAGTCGCTTCTCGATCTACTTTTTATCCCTATGCCAATAACACACTGTGCTGACTTATAGCTTTAGAGTAAGTCCTAAGGTTAGTTAGGGCTAAGACTTGCAACTTCATTCTTTTTACAGATGATTCTGGATAGTCTATGTACAAATCAGGGGAAAAGTTAAGTTTCCCAATTTTGATTTAACCGCAAACATGGTGTATTACTCTAATTTCTTTTGGCACCGTTTTCAGCATATACAGCTGGTTATATTTATTCGTAAGTGTAACGTGTTTTTTGGATGGTTTTGTAATTCTTTTTAATTTCGTTCTTCAGTTGTTTGCTAGTATATAAAAATACGGTTCTTGTAAACCGACCTTCCATCCCAAGACCTTGTTAAGTTGTTGTTTAGTATCCTTAGGTTGTCTTTGCAAAGAACCATGTTAGTTGGAATGGCTGCTGACTTTTTAGTCAGATGCTTTCCCTGCATCTAGTAAAATGATCGTGAGCTTTTTCTCCTTTGTTGATAGTACATTCCTGAGCTAAAACAAACTTGGTCATGATATATCATCCTTTCTGTTTATTGTGACTATTAAGGATTTTTTTTGCTTTAAGTGCAAGAGGGTTATTGATCTGTAATTCTACTTTCTTTTGGGGGATGGGGGTGAGTAGGTAATCCTTTATCAGGTTTTGAAATCAGGGCTCTGCTGACTCCGTAAGACAAAAAAAAGGGGGGGGAAGCTTTGTTCCTCCCCTATTTTCTCAAAGACTTTGTGTAAGATTGGTAGGATCTCTTCCTTAAATGTGTTCCAGTATTCACCCACCAGTGCAGTCATCTGGGTTTGTGGGAAAATTTTTAAGATAACAGATTCAATTTCTTAAACAGATATAGGACTATTTTTAGGTCCTATATAATCTCGTTTTCAGTTTGAGCAAGATGTGTCCGTTTCACATAAACTGCCGAGTTTACAGGTATAAAGATGTTCATCACATTTTCTTATTAACGGGTAACCCATCTTTTGTTTCTGATTTTGATAATTTGTGGTCTTTCTAGATAAACACAATCGATAAACTCTTAAGGTGGAATCTTCAGATCTTGTGTATTTACAAATTTCTTTGTACCCACTGCTTAAACTCTAAGAATTTGACCTTGCCTAAAGACAGGTCTAGCTTGGGGCGCCTGGGTGGGTCAGTGGGTTAAAGCCTCTGCCTTCGGCTCAGGTCATGGTCTCGGGGTCCTGGGATCAAGCCCTACATCAGGCTCTCCGCTCAGCGGGGATCCTGCTTCCCCCTCTCTCTCTGCCTGCTTGTGATCTCTCTGTGTGTCGAATAAATAAAATCTTTAAAAAAAAAAAAGACAGGTCTAGCTTTAATCCCTAGTTCCTGGGAGATAACCACTAAAATCTTGAAATTTCCCACATGATTGGAGTTGTCGTTGTTATTTACAGTGGGCCCTTTGGACCATACCTGCGAGTTTATGGTAATGAGATGGCTCAGGGTGGACACACTGTCTGCTCATCAACTGGGTCCTCTATGCCCAGGTTAACAACTGTTCAACATACTCCCCTAAACAGGGTCATTCTTTTATAACAGCCCTTGAATCAATTATCGGCTGGATTAGTAATAGGGAATACTTCTTTAGTAGACACTCAGGCAACATGAAGTTTACAGACTCATGTATTATTAATCCAAAGGGTTAAAGTGATCTATAACTCTGTGACTTCCAGCTTGAAACGGCATATAATGTTGCCATAGTGCCAAATCTAATACCTAGAAGTCATCCACTAAGATTCTTATTTGTATTTTTAGGAATCATACTATTTTAAATGCAGACCAGATGAAACCTCTATGGTGGTATTATTGCACTGCAACCTATAAATTAAATACTTAAAATGCATAGAAAACTGTTCAACTAAAATTTAGGTGACAAACTTTATATGTTACCTAAGGAGTAGTAACTCAAGATTTTAAGATATGAAAACTTCAGCTCACTCTTGAGAACTATATAAAAGAACATGAGCCTTAAGTAAGAATGGGGCAGGAAAAATTTATCTAAATTCAATGACTCAAGACATAAATTTAATTCAAATTAATTTTTTAAGACATTGAAATGCCAATTAAACACTCGTACGTAAATATAAAGAGAACAGATCCAAAAGGGATTCCTCCAAATCTTGGTTACAGAGGATTTATTTTGTCCTGCATGAAAAAACACCTAGTCCCTATCTAGTTATTATTATGTTCCCCTATTGGGCACACAAGGGTTCTTCTGCGACCTGCTAATTTAATAATCTCAAGATCTACTGCAGACCCAATTTAACATTCTAACATAAGACCTTTAATGTTCTCAATTTTATCAGAATTATCTTTTAGGATTAGTTATTACAGAGGTAAGTAAAATTCTAATGTTTGCTATATATTCTTTTTAAAAGATTAAATTGCATATCCCATTTAATTACCTTTGACAGTAATTCCAGGAGTTACTAATTTTAGTGCTTTTTAAAGTATGGGGGACATTTGGCACAGTAGTATCAATATGGTTAATTTTTTTTTATGCTGAACAAGTTAATATCTCGAATAGAAATTTCTTCAGCTAAAGAGGTGAACTCAAAGAATTCTGTTATTTCTATGATGTTTATGGCATTTCCCTACTCACCTTTTTTAGATGGCTTGGGTGGTACAACTGGGCCAGGTTCTATGTTGTCATAAAAATTATTCATGGCTTTTGGATCAAAGTTTCCTATAAAGAAAATAAAATCACCATGCATTTAAGGCTCTTTCTCCTATTTGACTTTTTTGTTAAAGAATATATGGAAATAAAATAGCTAAAAAGGGAAACTGTGTTCTAGGGTTTCAAAACTCCTATCACCTTCCCACTGAAAATGTTTTTCTTGATTACTGTGAGAAAAGACTGCAAGCAAACTACCACATCAGTGTTGGTTTATAAACTATCACTTGAAGGAATATTTTTCTAACTGCAGAGCTAGTCTCTTTCAGCAGGATTATGTATGTGGCACACTTAGGGAGGTAAATGAGGACGAGAAATTAAAGGATGGCTAAACTATTTTCTAGTATTTCATGTCATAAGAATTCAACAGTGGAAGAAGTCAAACATACAAATTTATACAGACGAATCAAGTTATAATAGCAGCAGCTCACAGATTTCTATCTTTACGAAATGAAGAATACTGAATGTCGTCTACAGATTTAACAAAGATAAGGTGCCAACTTCAGAATAATAAATACAATGATCCCTGAGAATTCTGTCTTGCCACAAAATCTTCAACTCTCTTAAAAAGTTCACTCCCTGGCCTCGTGTCGATTTCAGTCCCAACTCCTGCCATGACGCCTCCAAGGTGGGTTCTGATACAGTGGCAGCCTGAGGTCCTACCTTCACTTCTGTGAACCTATCACTGTAATCGGCTTGTTCTGCAAAATTCCAACTAAGCATTGTACCTATGCGTGCTTACTAATAGTTCAAATATATTAGATGTCTTGATTTCTAGACATTATTCCCTCACCGAAATCAATGATAAACCAGCTTTTCAGCAAACCATTCTCTCACTTCAAAGTTTACATTGGAATTCAGTATAAAATAGACATATTTGGACCCCTTATAAAAGGAGATTTAGAAATACTTACGCACCAAAAAGAGCTCTTTGTTGCCCAATGGAGACCAAAAACACAGCTCTTTGCTTATAAAACTTTAATAGTGGTTTCCCGTGCAGGTCCTATTACAAATGCTTTTAACCATTTGGAAGATAATGTTGTATATATAGTTCTTCAATTAAGTTACAGCTGTTTTAATTTCTAGATCTCATAAGGCTTACTATAAACACCCTAATTATTTGTGTAGTTTGCTTTAAAAAGCACCCAAGCAAAAACTGATGCAGTCTCCCAATACACTAACAATAATCTGTATCACCCCCACATGACGCAGAGCTCCACTGCTTCAAGCTACCAGTCTCTAGAGGGACTACCTTATGCTCAACTTTCACATTCAAATTTGCTCCTATTCAGATTGTTGGGTATCTTTTGGATTCCCCGGCTTCTACTGTTAAAGTTAGCCCATTGCCATTTTTAGTTGAGATTTATTATATACTCTCAAAATACAGTAGAAGCTCTCTTAGCTGCCATAATTGAAAACAGTAAGTGGTGGTAATGGGAGAGGCTGATTTTTTTTTTTTTTTACCACGTGTCCACTGAAGTTCTATACTGTCTTTCTTACATAAACATCTGTGATGAGCTACAGGGGGAGTGGCAAACTTTTTCTTATATAAAGGTGCAGAAAATCAGCATTTTACGCTGTGTGGACCTGTAATTCAATCTGCTGCAAGCCCTCAAAGAAGCTGGTGAAGCACAAAAGCAGCCCCAGACACTATGTAAACGAATGGGCATGGCTATATTCAACTACACCTCCGTAAAGAGTCAGCAGGCTAGTTCGCTCAACCTTAAAGTTCTACCATTTTCTATTGCTCTGAATAACCGAATCCTCTTAGATTTTTGTGATTTATCCCCTGAACCCTTTTTGCAGTTTTCACCCGTATCTAATTCACAGACCAACCCCCAACTGTGCTTTTTTTTTTTTTTTTTTTTTAAGTAATTGGCCTTTGGTTTTTTGGTAGGAAGAACAGCTCCTCCTGCATTCTTGTCAGCTTAATAAACATTAAATTACAGAAGTAGAGTAGCATATACAGGTTAGGGAACAGGTACAACTAACTCCCACTGAGCAGACCATTCCACCGCTAGGAGCGACGGCACCGGAACATGCCAGGACGTGGCCCCCTAGTCAGCAGTGTGCAAAAGCTGTGCACCGTGGGGGGTGGGGGGGGGGAGTGGAAATGAAGAACATCTCTAACCTACTGAGCTGGGTAAGTGAAAGTTAAGAGAGCTTCTACTGTAGTACAATTCTATAAGAAAGCCAAAACAAAACAAAAACAAAAAAAGTAAAAAAAAAAAAAGAAAAAAGAAAAAATACCATACTCCAAAAAGTCTGAGATATAGCTGGATGTTTTCATATGATAGATAAATAAAAATGGCATATGGAATTTACTTTAAAAGTGAGAAATCTGGTATTCTGATATGTGATTCCCTATTTTTAGATACTTCTGATGATTATCACAACATCAATCTAGGAAGTTTTATAATTAAGACCCATCAATACAAAATATTCACAGTAAATGACTAGAACAAGATAAATGCAGAGTAAACACATAGAGCAGTCTAAATGACAAGAACTTAATGATGGAATTGCCAAAGTGAAACTACTTTTGATCCCCCAAATCTAGGACCATGGGGTGGAGGGATCTCTTGAGTAGAATTATAATGGATAAAAACTAACTCTTAAATCTGTAAAACCAAAAATGATGGCTATTGAGCAGCTTAAAACACACTATTACTTATGGTTTACCAAATAATCAAGTCTATACCTCTAGATTGAAGGAGGTCAACTTCTTTCAGTGTACAGTCAACATTTATCTGGAGTTGTCTGTTCATGCTTCTCAATCTTGTCATTTCCTCAGGCTAGTAAGAAAGGACCCAAAATAGCAATTGTGGGAAAGTCATTATCAAGCCCAACATTTAAGAACTGCTATTCATATTAATAGTTTTGATTGGTTATTACCAATGATATGGCCTTAGTCCATAAGAGGGCATGTTTAAGAAGTCCTAAACGTTTAAAGGAACAGTCAGGTAAAATGGGGACATCAGTATGGCCACATAAACACAAAATCTGCATAAAACGTGGCAAGCTACAGTACTAGACTATGTTTTATCATACAAAATACCATTTTAATCACAGAGCACTAAAAATAATTTACTTCTATGTTTTCATGGTAAGGGAAACTATGAGAATCAATCTGTAAAATAAGCAATGTCCATGATTTTAGTGCTGTCCAGGCTTGAAAAACTACTACTACTAAGTGTCAGGCACTGTGTTTACCAGAGGTCTCATTCTTTCCTCAAAACATCTTTCAAGGCAAGTACTAAAATCATCGCTAATTTATACATGAGGAAGCTGATGTATCCACAGTGCATATAATTCTCCCAAGGTTATAAAACATAGTGATTGGTAGAACCAGGATTTAGATCAATCTATTACATGAAAATTTCACAAATGGATGCCGTTCTTCCTCCATATTTGTTTCCTTCTTCCTTGACTTCGAGCCCCGTTTACCTATTCTTAGGCCTTTTAGGGGCATACAGGAGACATCAAAATGTACAGACTGACCTATTCTTCAGTTTATTGGAAGCCTTTACATCCCCTGACCTTCTAGATTTACTATTCATATATATATATACACAGTAACAAACAAAATTAGAGTTTGAATTCCAGAGGCAGGGATACCGAAGCTTTCAGCACAGCCCAGGTATTAACTCAGTTAGTTACTAATGCGCTTTCAACTATATGAAGTAAAAAATATCTGCTGTGACAGAATAAAATCCTCTTCTGTTAAAAACCTTTATTTTTCTACAAACTATGTTAATAGAAGAACAAAGAAAAAGGAGCAAAAGGGTTCTTAATTCACAATAATGCAAGCTCTTATGCTGTTAGGACATGTTATCAGAATAACTGGGACTGCCCCTTGCATTAGCAAGTATGAAACATTTAAAATAAGTGACAGAATACAGTAAGAGCTACAATCCCTTAGAATGTTACAGGAACACAAAAGTCATTTAGAAATATTTATTAGGGATTGCTTTCCTTTTTCCTCTCTGCAAAAATATGGGACATTACCAAGTAAAATGCTTACACCTTGTCCACCAGGCAATATTAAAAGGGTTTAAAATATACCTGAGCATTTATACTAAAAATACAGCACTTGTCCAGGGGTTCCAAAGACAGCTACTGTCATCCTAGGAACATGTAAAAGAACTCATTCTTTGTAGACTCATAACAAAAGTTCAGGACCTAAAGGAGTTGCTTCTTCCTATGTATGGGGGGGGGGGGGATGTTTTAGCCACAGTGGTCATAAAGAGTGAAGCTCCATAACTAAGTATGGAAGTACTGTAATACACTTTACAGTCTAGAGGCTACAGCACATTTAAAGAGAGATCTAGTCAACAAGGTCATTTCCAAAGACCAGAGAACCACTGGAATTTACTAAAATAATAGTTTACCTGTAAGATTATGTCCTTTTTCACAGTTTCTGATTAAACCAAGGTAAAAAAAACAAAAACAAAAAAAACAACTGAAAAGTCAGTACCATTTGCCAAAAAGTACACTGTCTTTTCAGGGAGGAGGGGTTTCACGATTGGCTATAATTTAGAGCTGTTTGTAAAAGAACTGACGTTTCAAAGTGAAAAATTCTAAGCTTTTTTTCAAGAGGTGCAAAACTACCTTAAGTCAACTGAGCGCTTGAAGAAGTTGTATCACGGAGACCCAGTCGAATACCACTATTGTTCAGTGGCTTGGCCCTAATTATGCATCTGACACTAACAAACGTGGGTTATTCCAGAAACCCACTTAGAACAAGACCAGTGACAGGAAAAACTTGACTAAGGGGGTAACTGACATCTCTCTGCTTAATCCAACCTTATTTATCTTTCGAGGTGTAACTTAAATTTCCTTCTCCGCCATGAAACTGTCTCATCTTTGAACCTTATCAGCAAAAAGGTAACATTTCTATCTCAAAACACTGAAAGTACTTAATATCCTTACCATTTAACTGGCCAACGCTTCGGATTTAATGTCAATTTACATGATCTTTTCTCTCTCTCACACAAACATGTATTGGTTCAGAGACACACGTCTACCCTTTCACATAAAGATCTCTTTATGAGATGACCTCTTCGGCAGCACTTAACACAGTGCTCTGCGAACAGCGGATTATGGCTATCTTGCACTTCTGCCCTCCTTAGGTTATTTCACGGGTGCTCTAGGCTTCTACAGCTGCTAACAAATGTGCATTTCAGTCTCCTGAGGCACACACATTTTTTAATACACTGCTTAATAAATGCGAAAACCTGAAGGTAGAAATACATGCTTAGTAGCAACAAACAGTTCATTCACTATCATGTAATCCTACATGTGAGTGGGACAAAGATAAAGACAGCCATTTTACTGAGCACCTATCTCCATGCCAGGCACTTTACATATATTGTTTTTATCTTGACAACAATATTAAAATATACTTAATAGAATTCCCTTTTATAGATAGGGAAAATCAAATGCAGATGTTAGATACAGTCAGTGATTGTCAGAACTATTCTGCCTCCAGAGCCTATGTGGGCACTTTTTTTTTTTTTTAAGATTTATTTATTTTAGACAGAGCAGGGGAGAGGGGACAGAGGGAAAGGAAGAGAGATAATCTCCAGCACACTCCTCGCTAAGCATGGAGCTTGATCCCATGACCCTGAGATCATGACTTGAGCAGAAATGAAGAGTCAGTTGCTTAACTAACTGAGGCACCCGGGCACCCCTTATGTGGGCATTCTTTACAACGATGTCATCAGGTGCCTCGAATGAGCCTCTATCTATCAACAAAAGGGAATTCTGACAAAAATCCTTTACTTCTGGATTACTTTCCTGCATAACAGATGTTATGTTATGCATATTCCTGAAGTTAAATCAAAATTTTGCAAAATGGTTCAGGTGTGTGTGTGTGTATCTCAAGCAGGTTTTTCCAGCGTTGTCCAACCAACATTGGTACGAATACTTACTATTTGTTGGGGACTGCATAAATTGATTATGTATAATATTATCCTATTTAATCCCATGAGATAGCCACTCACAGATAATATAGGTAAGAAAACAAGCAGGGAAAGTTACTTTTCCGAGGATATATGAGTGACAGGTAAGTAGGAGGAGGATTCAAATTCACACCTGAATAGAGAGGCACTGTCTGAACCTCCATGTAGAATTGTCCCTCAGCCATGCATTGCTAATAGTCCTTCACTTTACTGTAGGCCTGGCAGCAGAAACGCAAGAGAATCAAACAAATTTCTCATCTCTCAAATACTGTCACCCATATGGGCTACCAACTTCTGAAGCTGGGTGATGGCTACACAGGGGGTTCATTCTACTCTTCTGCTTTTTTTAAGTAACTTGTCAATAAAAATGCTCATCTAAAATCTGGATTTTTTTTTTTTTGAAGACTAACCCATGTTACCTTTGACAGTTCTCTACTTTCCAACAACAACAAAAACCAATAGGGCTCATTTCGGCAGGAATTACCACACAGCAAGAGGTTACTAAACAACTTATTTGGTTAAGTTAGGGAAATGACTTTTATGCTAACAAAATCTGTTCATGCTCCATAAGTACCTAAAAGACTCTGAAGTGCCCAACCATCAGGGTAGATTCCTATGTGGGTTATGTTCTTCAATACCTCCCCCAATCAGAGAATTCAATTAAGATTTCAAGTGGAGAAAACAATGAGAAATTTATTACCTTTCAGTTAAAGAGAGCTTTGTAATTTTCCAAGTGCTTTAAGTAAAACCCTCCCTTCTTACTTCTAATGCTGACTACACTTAGGAATTTCGTCAATATTAGAAAAAAATATATATTAGAAAAAAACTCATTAAATTACTAAATATGCCTCTTTATCAATAATTTCCTTCTGAAAAATTCCACTGGTTCCCCATTACCAGCAGAATAAAGTTCAAACACCTCACCCTCAAGGTCTAAACAGCAATCGACAGATACACGTTAACCTGTTAAGACACCAGAAATCTCAGCTTAAGCATAAGACCTGTATTGTCTGTCTCTGTCTTAACTTCACACCTTTGTTAACCTCAATGTTCTTTTCCCTCCTTTTCTCTTTTGTTTTCCCTTCTAAAATGCCCTCCCCTTTACTCTCTTTCTCTACATCAACACTATCCTGTGTAGAGCACGGGGTCCTCGCCCTTTTCCCCTTCACTCTATTAACCTTACAAAAATCAGATGAAAACTGCAGACGTGCTTCCATACTGCACGTAACTTCAGGAGTTCACAGATTGCCTTTGAAGCCATGATCCCCTCCCCCCCCCCCCATTAAAAACTTATCTATGAAGGCAGAGCTGCAGACATGCTGCTCTTCTCCAAACCTGTAGATGCTGAGAAATTACTCTCGGCTAGAAGAGATCAGAGATAAGGAATGGCTCCAAGGACAAAGTAAAGAGAGTAAGGTGGAGCCCTGAAGCATACACAGGACTTAGCCACGAAAAGCTTCAGAAGGGCATTCCAGCAGAAGCGCGCTGAGTACATACACAGACTAGTTGACGCAGGAGTTCTCTCATTTCCCATGAGCATTACCGGCACCTACCACACGGAATTCTAAGTATCTGTCCACGGGTCTCTGTCGTGCTAGCACGTATGCACCAAGCACCTAGCACAGGACCACATTCATAAGCTCAACAAGGGCTGCTGCATGAATGAAAGTCGGATCACAGAAAGCTTGGATTGTCACAAGATTCTAGGAGACTGGTTTCAAAACGTTCTGAATAGTTTAACATTTTTTAGAACTCATAAACAGTACTTAAAATGTTAAGAATATATTATCCAAATCTTTTCATTAGGACAGTTACTATTAGGACCGCTGTCAATACGGTTACCTTCGTTCCTACCATTATTTACACTTAACAAAATTGCTCTGCCTTAAAATGCTCTATAGTGCACACTTTCCCAGACTCATACTGACACTGTTCTAACACATTTGAATCAACGTACTTTAGAAAATACCTTTTAAATCTTTGGAATTTATATGTATATTATATGCTTAAAAGAAAAAAAACGAACACATGAGAAAAAAAATAAAATGCTTGGGCAGGGTGTACTTTTCTATTTTGACAGAGAGCAGTTCATAGTAAACGAGATGCCATACCTTTGTTATAACTGTCAGTCATCTGAAAATACTGATGAACCTATGGAACTCATACATGTGAGAAGAAATAAAAGCACCCAATTATTCTGAAGAGAACAACTGAAGGCAAAAGTCTCTCATCCATCGTTTCAGAAATGAAAGGGCCCTGCCAGGAACAGAACGTAAAAGAAGGACACAAGCCCCAGACAGCAATCACGCCCATCTTCCTGGCCACACAGGCCAACAGCGGACTTACCGTGGGGATCGCAGTGGTGCAGCTGACCCTTCGGAGCCGTCTCTGCATCAGGTCATGCTCCATCCCGTTCACTTCAGCCTTCAACCGCTCTAGCTCCTCTTTCTCAAGTCTCAACTGCTTTGCTAACCTCTCCATCCTTGCTCGCTGATGTAACAGCAAGGCTATAGTGTTACAGATAGAGTCATTGCAGAGGGCAACACTGAACAAGTGACTGCAAAATCTCTATATGCACTGCTGATGCATAAAACACTCCAAAGAAACCCTGTCCTCCATGTTGACTTGGCATTTACTCTTGTGTCTTGCTAATGCTATCTGGCTTTAATTTGGCTCTTCCAAGAGCCAGTTCCAACGGCTGCCAAAATGACATCATCCATACGTCCCTCTTGCTCTGCTGACCTTCGTTTCCCTAAGACTGTCATTTTAACTACACCTGTGTGGGTTTAAAACAGGTTAAATACCAGACATACCGAACTACAATCATAATTACTACTCCTCTTACATAATGAAAGAATATTAAATTCTCAGATACCTTGAAATCTGGACAGACTTTTAAAAAATTCTGTCCTCTCTTTAGTTAGGTCCACTATTAACTAATCCAACATTAGTCTTCATCACCAATGCCACTTATAAATATTTATCACTTATAACTATTACACCCTCTAGGCCAGTCTCATTAGAAAAGATTCAAATTCCTTAACCTTGATAAACATTAGCCCACCCATTATGAATCTCCTTTTCCAACTCTGTAGTTTGTTTTTTGACGGTATCAATTTCACTTGTCTATGTTTTCGTCCCAGTGACTGTTCTTCCTAAAGACAGCCTTATGAGGTCACTATTTTCAAATTTTAAAACAAAGCCTATAGAGAACTCTGAAGCACTGACCCTATTTTTGTCTCACCCTATTCTTGGTAGCAATGCTACTACGAAATATTTAATAAATACTAACCATTTCATTAAAACTAAACAGCTAATGTAAATTTATTTTGAAAAAGCCACCTCACCACAAAGATTAAATTTCATAAAAGGGCTAAAATTACCTTGCGTATAGGCATAGTCATCTGATCCGGAACTAGAGCTCCTCTGGTATTTATGGCTTCCCTTTTCTCCCCCAGAGCCTGGTACCACTGAAATGGGCTGAATAGGTTCTGGGGCTGCAGAACGTTCTTCTTGGTCCACTAAATTTAAAAGATTTTCAGTCGTTGCTCGACCTACGGTAATTTTAAAAACTGTAGTTGGGTTTGGTATCACTCGAGGGGATGGTGATGGAGCACACGAAGGTCCAGTTGGCTGTGTATATGTAATATACACAGGATTAACATTAAATGGAGGTTTTGGCTGACTGGATATTCCTCTTGAAGGAGAACTTGAAGGTGGTGTGGTGGCTGTGTACAGTGAGTGCTGATTCCGTGGAGACGGCTGATTACTGATAGGTGAAGGACTCCTGTTCATTGCTGTCCCAGGTCTTTGAGAGGGTTCAACTGTAATTTCTATCTTCTTCATGGATCCTTTGGGTAAGCTAGATGTTGCATATGGGAGATAGGCTACCGAATGGCTTCCCTGTTTCTGATAGCTAGGAGGTCCTTGTTGATATGGATGGGGTGGAGTAGTTGAAGGACTAGGTGGCATAAAGACGTGGGAACTTGGGTGGCCCAACTGGGAAGGCTGCACCTGATGCTGTGGAGAGCTGAAGGGTGAAGGACACTGAGAAGGAGGTGGCGAATGGTAAGCGGGTTGAGGAATCTGCTGTTGTTTGGGAGAATACTGAGAAGGTTGGTAGTTCTGTTGATGTGGATAAACAGGTAAAGGACGCTGGCTATAATGAGGCACTGGGCCCTGTGGTGAGGACTGCCACGGTGTAGTCTGAGGAGTCTGTCTTCCTGATGAACTCTGAGATGTCTGTCTAATATAAATAGAACCAGGAGACCCATAGAGATTGCTTGGAATTTGTGGAAGAATTTGTAAAGCTCTTGGTACAGTCTGTCCAGAAGGGAGGTTCTGGGACACTGTAACAGTAATCGGATTTGTACTATACCGAGGTATGTGCATGTACGAGGGAGGTGGCGGCGGCGAAGGCCCTTGCATAGCAGACGGATTCATTCCTGCGGGCATGGAAGATGGCTGCTGAGGTGGCTGAGAAGGAGGAGTAGCTGCGCTTCTGTTCTGTTCATTCATAAAAAATGGATTGTAGTTCGGAGTAGCAGCCACGACAGCTGGAGCGGAGTGTGGTTCCTGAACTAAACATATCAGCTGTTTACTCGCTGTGTGCTGCGGATCAATATGTCCGTCACTTGAGCTGTGTACCAGTGTTCGACCCCCATTAAGTTGTGCCCCATCTCCTGGGTGGTAGCTACTAGGAGAATGGATACCCAGATTAATATGTAAAAGGCGATTTCTATTCATCCTGTTGTCATCTGGACTGTGGTATTCCATATATAAGTATTTGCTACTCTCCTGGGAGAGGGCTCGGCAACAGGCTTCAAGATTGTTGTTGTTCTAGGGGAGAAAAGTGGTAACATTAACACTGACAAGATGAACAAATCCTAAAAGAAGTCAAGCTTTGCAGGTTATGCAAATACGACTGTCATAAAATAAGTAGAGAACGGCATTTTAAGCACAAACAGTTTCAGAGTCATCTACCCTGACAAGGAGATCCCAAAGAATTCTTATTGTTTCACAGACATTTAGTTCCTATGACTAGTACTCCCGCTACTGCTTCAGAAATGGAAAGCACCACCTAATGAACACTGTGACTCAACTCCACGTTTTCTGAATCCAAATCCAGGACTCATTTTAGGTCTGATGCATCTCAACAAATTAACACGTTGGGCCAATCTTGGATTCACCACAACTGCTCTAACACACAAGTTTAAACCGGAAAACATGAAAATAACCATGCTGTAGTTTTCGAAAGGCACTGAAACCACAAAAGTAGGAAAATTATAATAAGATTCCTAGACTCAAAACAATAAAAATTCTAAATTCTAAAGCAGCCTTTTCTTTTAACCAAATTTGTCCCTATATAATTGCAACTATCAATAGGAGAGATTAAGCTAACCAAAGAAATCAGTAAAAACAAGTACCTGTTTGGTACAGTTGGTTCCACAACTGCTGAAGTTAAGGCTATTTAACATAAAACTAGGTCTCAACTGCCTTAATGAAATTAATTCACACTCCCACAGTCACAACATTTTTTACCCACTGAAAAGTAGCTTGGTCAACTTTTTCACAATCATTGTAAGGATCATCTGAATTTTCTGAGTCACTATACACGCACTCGAAGATGCTAATACCAAAGTGACATTTTAGACACTCCAACAATAATGTAATTAATGAAGGAGGTTCCTCTTTTTTTAATTTGAAAATATTATAAGGTAGTTTTCCATTAAAATACAAAATTCTGAACTATTTTATTAGCCTAAAGCACTATTATCCATTGCCTTTGGAATAATAAAATCTCTCAATTTCTGTGACTTTCTCTGTAGTTCATAAATACACAGATATGCAAACATACCTACTACTGCATACTGATTTTAGGAAAAAGCACATTTTATACAAAAATGAAAGGAAATACTTTTACTTCGGCTGAGAAGCAAATAAGGTTAAACCTAATACAAAACATACAATGCTGTAATTTTAGAGCTGGAAGAACTTTTAGGGTTCATCTATTCCAACTCAACTCACTCACAGATGAGGAAAGAGATGCATGGCTTGAGAACAAGCATTTCACTAGTGAACAGAAGAGCCAGTTCTAAGACTCTCGGTCTCCTGACTCCCACTGCTGTTTCCACGGTATAACACGGTAATTTCAAGGGAGAGGATGTTAGGCCAAAAGTAAATTACTATACTAAAGCTTTATGAAGTAAACAAAGATTCAGTTAAACAAACCTTTGCAAAATGAATTCTCAGATATTTGAAGAACTGGCTTCATCAAAACTCCATACATAACTTGTATCTGTTTCCTTCTATAAAGCTGTGATACTAAAATTCTGAGCCACAGAGAAAAGTAATTGTCAAAATTTAAGAAGAAAATTATTAAAACTCAGAGTACATCCTTTTTAAAAATCCTGTTTAAAAATCACTGTGATCAAGGAAGAGAAGCTCGGTATTAAGCAAATTTGGATCCAAAGGACTGAAACTGATTGCCTACTAGAAAATGTCACTGACAGGTATCTGAAAGAAAAGAATATGAAAAGTAAAAATAAAGTATGTCTGCAAATGGATTAAAAGGAGAACAAAAATTAGCCAGTTTAAGATGAAACCTAAAGCAGTCGGGAATACTTCACTATTTGACATCTGTATTAACGCTGCTGAAATTTCATGTTTTCTACAGTAAATTAGGGAGCCTGAACAGTATCCTCACAAAAGGACCTAAATTCACAATGATACAAAATTGATTTGTCAGCCTATTCAAATGCATGTTTACAGTGAAAAGGTAAGTAAATTGTCCTATGAAAACTTAAACCAGCAGTACAAGATATTTAAGTATTATCTTTACGAAATCATTTTTAAAAGAATACCACCAAAACAGATTCAAATGTTATCTTTAACCTGCAGAATGCCTTCAAAAGAAAAAAATGGATACAAAATTTATCAAATAGTAAATATAAAGAAATCAAAATTACTTAAAGAGGGAAGAATTATTTTTTCTTTTTTTTTTTGTAGTAGGCTCCATGCCCAATGTGGGGCTTCAACTCACGACCCTGATATCGAGAGCTGGATGTTCTACAGACTGAGCAAGCCAGGTGCCCCAAGAGGTCAGAATTAAAGCAAACAAACAGGGGGGCCTGGGTGGCTCAGTGGGTTAAAGCCTCTGCCTTCAGCTCAGGTCATGATCTCAGGGTCCTGGGATCGAGCCCCGCATCGGGCTCTCTGCTCAGCGGGGAGCCTGCTTCCCCCTCTCTCTCTGCCTGCCTCTGCCTACTTGTGATCTCTCTCCCTCCGTCAAATAAACAAAATTAAACAAACAAACAAAAACCATATATAAACTCTTGAAAAACCTAGGCAAAAAAGCATCATACTCCTAAAAAATGACCCTACATTGAGAGATGATAGCTCAGAAAGAGGCTTTAAGACTTGTATATTAAATGTAAACTACTGAGTCTTTAAATGCAAACAGTAAAACTTTTCAGTGCCACTCAGAGGGAAGTCTCCATGCCAATAAACTGTTATTAATCCCAAAGGAACAAGGAAGAGGAAGACCTGGGTCTATGTAAATTAGCAATAAATGTTCATTAAGCTGAATTTAAAGTTCATTCCTTCAGTTTAGTGTCATAAAGACACTAAGCCATGAAAAAATACAGGTGATCAAAGGATAAATTAAATTTGAAAAACCAAAGTCAGAGTTGGGGCATGATAGGTGGTGAGGATAGGTAAGGAAAGTGATTGCTAGGAAATGGTTTTAACTAGAAGCTTCACTCATGCTTGGTTTTACTCCAGTGGGAAGCACCTTTGCTCTACCACAGACCAAAATGGGGCTACAGAACAGAAATTCACACTGGGAATGTGTGTTGGAAAAAACAAGAGCAAGCTATAATACAAAAACCGTAACCCCAAAGGTCTAGACACAGTAGAAGGGCTAGGAAGCACCTCTTCTACCACAATTGTTCTGTGAGTCTCTATCTGTAATTAACCTCTGCTGTATACAGGCTTAGGTGATAACCTGAGCCACTCACACTGCAGTCAAGTAGAGTCTGCATATGATGCAGTAAGGTAGATTTCGAACTGACTACGTGTGAGGAAGTCCAGTGGGCAAGACAAAAGTACTGCACCCAAAAGTGAACCAAACAGGGAAATGCTGTAACCCAAAACACACGCAGATCCTGTGAAGGATGATGCAAAATTCAACAAGGGGAGCATCAGGCCGCTTTCTCTCTTGTCCCTTGAATGGGAAAACACATTCTATCCAATATTAAAGATATATTTCACTACAAGACAACAAAACCAAAGAAATATGATTAAACGAGACCAAGTGGCCTTATACTTAAAATTACCTGTTAGTAAGCATTTATTAACTAGAAAAACAGAAAGGGACTGGACTCTATAGACTTTAAAAAACTGGCTAAAAGGTATAGCCTAAAAAGTTGATAGTGATGATGTTAGTAGATAGTTAGATACTGATAGTAATAATGATAAATCTGAGATTCAAAATTCAAATCTCCGGGGCGCCTGGGTGGCTCAGTGAGTTAAAGCCTCTGCCTTCGGCTCGGGTCGTGGTCTCAGGGTCCTGGGATCGAGCCCCGCAATGGGCTCTCTGCTCAGCGGGGAACCTGCTTCCCCCTCTCTCTGCCTGCCTCTCTGCCTACTTGTGATCCCTCTCTCTCTCTCTCTCTCTCTCTGTCAAATAAGTAAATAAATCTTAAAAAAAAAAAAAAAATTCAGATCTCAGGATTTGGGGACTGATCAAACAACTCCAAAAATGTAAAAAGTGAAATCTGAACATAATCAGTTTTTGTTTTGCTACATGCCATTTTTTCCCCTTCTAAATCAGTGGTTCTCAATGGGGTAGGTTTTGCCTCCCATTAGACATTTAGCAACGTGTGGAGACATTTTTGGTCGTCACAACTCCAAAAGTGCTATTGGCATCCAGTGGTAGAGACCAGGAATGCTGCTAAACAGCCTACAATGTACACGGCAGGGCCCACAACCAAGATTACCCAGCCCAAAATGTCAATAGTACCAAGACTGAGAAATCCTGCTCGAAATACCTCCCACTGCCTTCCACAAAGACAAGAAACTTAGGGAGAACTGTACTTTAATATCACTATCATCGCTGGGTAATCTACCTGTAACATGCACTGAGACACAACGCCCTCTGGAATCTCCGGGAAACGTTGTCGGAGGTCATGGAGAACCTGCATATCAAGCTGTGGAGTGCTCTGCGCCATGCCAGAACAAATGGTGATCAAGTATCTCCTAGGAAATTGATGCTAACCAGCCTTCCAATGGCAATGATCTTCCAACACTGCATTCATTTTCTATTAAAAGAAATCAAAGTTAGTCACTGTGTTGTACACCTAAAACTCATGTAACATTGTGTGTCAACAATACTTCAATAAAATATGGTTGAATTTAATTACATATTTCACTTTCAAATAGAAATGATCACTGTTAAAATGGCGAGTTGTAAAATTGACAAATTCAACTTAGCCAGACTTTTCTGATAAAATAAAGGCAATCACTGGTTTAGAAACAAAAAAAGCCAAAAACTTGAAAACTTCCCAAAACTTCGTTTTCATTTTAATGCTTAAAAAAATAAAGTACCAGCTAGATTAAAACTACACAGTATTACTATTTGGCAACCGTATCTTGCTAGCCTTGAGAAGTGCTACTTATGTATAATCACTCATGTTTTCCCAAGGACTATCACATCACCCCAAAGCAGAGTAATCATTTTGATGTCTGAAGTAATAAGAAAACAAGGACTTGATGATAACACCACAAAGCATTACCTGTCCTGTCTGCCTTACATTCTACTTGTACTTTGAGGCAAAAGATTTGAAGTATGAGTAAAGGAAACCCAAAGTCTAAATGAAATAACTTAGCAAACACAAATGGAAATGTAGAATCCTTTGTTTTTAATGATGATACTTTGTGGGAGGGGAAGTAGGGGGGACAGGCTAAAATCAGTAATGGGCATTAAGGAAGGCACTTGTGATGAGTACTGGGTGTTGTATGTAAGGGATGGATTGCTAAATTCTACTCTTGAAACCAATACTACACTATATGTTCACTAACTTGAATTTAAATAAAATCTTAGAAGAAAAATAATTAACTAAAAAGATGCTGCTACTGGCCCATCATCAGCCAGACCTAAATAGCTGGGCTTTCACTAATTCCTGATGTCACTGGCAGAGGTGCTAAGATGGCAGGATTTCAGGGTCCAGTTTGGGTGGAGAAAATTAACATCCAATATCACTGGCACTACTCAAGTTGAGCACCCGCATATAAATAAGGCAACTAGTGAAACAGTAATTCATAAACTACCTAGCAGCATCAAGGATCAATGAACTGATACACGTTTTAATACAGCTGACCTCTGAATGACACAGGGGTTACCGGTACCAAGCCCGGGACAGTCGAATATCTGTATTTAACTTTTGACTCCCCCCAAAGCTTAACTACTAATAGCCTACTGCTGACCTTACCGATAACATAAACAGTTGATTAATATGTATTTTGTATGTGAAATGATTTATTATATACTGTACTCTTACAATACAGTAAAAACTAGAGAAAAAATATTAAGAAAATCCTAAGGAAGAAAAAAACCTTAATAGCACTGTACTGTATTTATTTTTTAAAATCTGCATATAAGTGGACCCATACAGTTTCAACCTCTGTTGTTCAAGGGTTCGACTGCATAATTTCCCATTTTTTTTAAAGGGGAAAAACGTAGTGTATACCATACAGTCCCATCATTTCTGCTGTGTTCACTCGCTATATGGTCAAATATTTCGAAGTGTGTGAAGTAAACACCTGCATCATCTTAAGAGGCATGGAAACTACGATCGTAAGCTACATGGTCTAAACCACACACATAAGGAAGGGTCATTCCTCAGCAAATCTTCTGTATCTTGCAAATAAGCCCTGAAACTTTAAATCATGCCATTACGTGGGGGCAATGTAGAGAACTACAATCAATATTTCAAAAATAAAAAATGTTCGGATGGGTCTAAGAAGGCAATATAGGAAGACCCTGAACTCATCTCCTCCTATGGACACACCACATTTACACCTATATATAGATCAATTCCTCCTGAAGAACGGGGGGCTGAAAGAACACCTTCTGCACAATACAAGGCTAGAGGGACCTCAATCAGAATGGCAAGGGAACGAGATGCGTGGTAAGAAGGGCAACCCCACCTTGACCCCACAAACCGCAATAATGGAAGGTATCACTGACAGACACATGTAGAGATTCACCAGCCCAGGGCACAGAAAATAAGCTGCCCTTTAAAGGGTAACTAGAGCAGCGCCTGGGTGGCTCAATCGTTAGGCGTCTGCCTTCGGCTCGGGTCACGATCCCGGGGTCCTGGGATGGAGTTCCACATCAGGCTCCCTGCTCAGCAGGGAGCCTGCTTCTCCCTCTCCCACTCCACCTGCTTGTGTTCCCTCTGTCAAATAACTAAATAATCTTTTTTTAAAAATAAATAAGGGGCACCTGGGCGACTCAGTTGGTTAAGTATCTGCCTTCAGCTCAAGTCATGATCTTCGAGTCCTGGGATCAGGCCCCATGTAGAGCTCCCTGCTCAGTGGTGAGCCTGCTTCTCCCTCTCCCACTCCCCCTGCTTGTGCTCTCACTCTCTCTGCCAAGTAAATAAATAATTAAAAAAAAATTTTTTTAATAAATACATAAAATAAAGGATAACTAGACTATAAGTGAAGAAAAACCATTTATTAACCCCAGAACATCCACCAAACAGTGAGGTAACTACAGGAACTCTCCCTGGGGTCAGAGGTGCTGGTGAGTGTCGCCGTTGACCTTTCCCCTCCCACGTGACAGGAGCAGGGACTGGGTGTCCTAGACAGCCTGCCACTTCGGCTAGTCCTGGGCCCCAAGCACACACCAGCTCCAGTCATCCAAGCAGGGTAGCCCCAGTGAGGCGCACACCAGGCCACACCTCGCCTATATCCAATACGGCTCCAGTAATCTCACCAAGGGGGTACGCTGCAAAGCCCCCTGAGACACCGCCATCCATGCCAGGTTCTGCTTCAGTTTTCCCTTAGGGCAGCTCCGCTGCAGAGTGCCCCAGGACCCAGAGACTGCACGGATTACAGCTCCCGGCAGCCAGCTACCCAAACATGCGAGGAACACACAGTCTGCACAGGGGATGTGTCTACACAAGGCCACTCCTCTAAGACTGGGAGAGGCGGCCCTTTCACCTCATTCATAGAAACAAACACAGAAAATCAAACTTAAAAAAGGCACAGAGGAATATACTCCTAAGACAAAATTGCAAGAAAATAAC
>CM052901.1:80344544-80402155 GCA_028534135.1 Potos flavus | reverse complement strand
CCGCTTGTGTTCCCTCTCTCACTGTCTTTCTCTCTGTCAAATAATAAATAAAATCTTTAAAAATTTTTTTTTTTTAAATCTGAGATAAAGACTAAAATAACTGAAATAAAAAATATACTAGAAGTAATTGACAGGAGATTAAAGGATGCAAAAGAACAGAAGAGCACTCCATAAAACAGGGGAACAAAAAACATTCAAGCTAAACACCAAAACGAAAAGGAATTTTAAAAAAGGAAGATAGTTAAGGGACCTCTTGACAACATCAAGCAAACTAACATTCCCATGCTATGGATTTCAGAAGGAGCTAAGAGAGAAAGGGGTAGAAAATTTATACAAAGAAATAATAGCTGTAAACTTCCCTAACCTAGGGCATGAAAGACATCCAGGTTCAAGAAGCAGAGAGCCCCAAGTAAGATGAACCCAAAAAAGGCCCATACCAAAACACGTAATAATTAAAATGTCAAAGATTAAAGATAATGAGAAAATCTTACAAGTAGCAAGAGGAAAACAAATAGTTACGCACAACAAAAAAACCCCATGAGGATATCAGCTGATTTTTCAGCAGAAACTTTGTAGGCCAAAAGAGAGTAGCAAGATGTACTCAAAGTGCTGAAAGGACAAAACCGACAACCACCAATCCTCTGCACTACAAGATTATCACGTAAAATCAAAGGAGAGACAGAGTTTCCCAGACAAACAAGTTAAAGGAGATCATCACCACTGAACCAGCCTTACAAGAAATGCTAAAGGGACTTCTTTAAGTGGAAAAGAAAAGGCCATGACGAGAGGTAAGAAAACAATGAAAGGAAAAAATTTCAAGGGTAAAGGCAAACATATGGTACATCCATCACTTACACTGTGAGTATAAAGGTTAAAAGGCAACAGTAGTAAAATCATTTATATCTAAAAAATTAAGGGAGTCACAAAATAAAAAGATGTAAAACATATATAAAAGATGGATGGGAAAGTAAAAATGCAGTTCTTTAGAATGTGATAGAACTTTAGCAATCATTAACTTAATATAAACTGCTATATACCTAGGATGTTATATATGAACCTCAAGGTAACTACAACACAAAAACCTCTAAGAGACACACCAAAAAATAAAAAGAAAGGAATCCAAGCATAAAACTAAAAGTCACCGATCACGAGGGAAGAGCAAGAGAATAAAGAAACAGACAACTACAAAAGCTATCAGAAAAAATTAACAAATGACAGTAAGTACATACATAACAATAATTACTTTAAATTAAATAAATACTCTAAATATTCTGATCAAAAGCCACAGGGTGACTGAAAGCATTAAAAAAAAAAAAGACGCATCTATATGCTGCCTACGAGACAGCAAGAAGACAAAAAGATACATACAGACTGAAAATGAAGAGATGGAAAAATACTCCAAAAAAAAAAAAAAAAAAGTTTGGTTAGCAATACTTCTATCAGACAAAATAAACTTTAAAACAAAGACTGCGAGTCGCCTGGGTGGCTCAGTCAGTTAAGTATCTGCCTTCAGCTCAGATCATGATCCCGGGGTCCTGGGATAGAGCCCCACATCGGGCTCCCTGCTCAGCGGGGAGTTCACTTCTGCCCTGCCCTCTGCCCTGCTCACTCACCTCCCTGCTTGTGCTCTCTGCTCTGTCTCAGGCTCTTTCTCTCTCTTTAAAATAAATAAAATATTTAAAAAAATAATAATAAAACAGACGGCAAAGAAAGACAAAGAAGAACATTATGTAATGATAAAAGGATCACTCCAACAAGAGAATATTACAGTTGTAAATACATACCCAACATTAGGGCACCTAAATACATAAAACAAACGTTAACAAACAAAAGGGAGAAACAGGGGCGCCTGGGTGGCTCAGCTGGTTAAGAGACTGCCTTTGGCTCAGGTCGTGATCCTGGAGTCCCAGGATCGAGTCCTGCATTGGGCTCCCTGCTTGGTGGGAAGTCTGCTTCTCCCTCTGACCTCTCCCCTCTCATACTTTCTCTCTCTCATTCTCTCTCTCTCAAATAAATAAATAAAATCTTTTGTAAAAAAGGGGAGGGCGCCTGGGTGGCTCAGTGAGTTAAAGCCTCTGCCTTCGGCTCAGGTCATGATCTCAGGGTCCTGGGATTGAGCCCCGCATCGGGCTCTCTGCTCAGTGAGGAGCCTGCTTCCCCCTTTCTCTCTGCCTGCCTCTCTGCCTACTTGTGATCTCTCTCTTCTGTCAAATAAATAAATAAAATCTTAAAAAAAAGAGCGGGAGAAACAGAATAATACAATAATTGGAAGACACGACATTCCACTTACATCAATGGATAGATCGCTGACACAGAAAATCCATCAAGATACACTGGCTTTGGGATGTCTGAGTGGCTCAGTCGTTAAGCGTCTGCTTTCAGCTCAGGTCATGATCCCAGGATCCTGGGATCGAGTCCCACATCGGGCTCCTTGCTTGGTGGGGAGCCTGCTTCTCCCTCTGCCTCTGCCTGCTACTCTGCCTGCTTGTGCTCGCTCTCTCTCTCTGACAAATAAATAAAAATCTTAAAAAAAAAAAAAAAAAAAAGATACACTGGCTTTGAATCACACATTAGACCAGATGGACCAAATATATATACAGAACATTCTTTCCCAAAACAGAAGAATACATAATTCATTTCAAGTACACATGGAACATTCTCCAAGATAAATCACATGCTAGGCCACAAATCAAGTCTCAATTAATTTAAGAAGACTAAAATCGTATCAAACATGTTTTCTAATGACAATGACATGGAACTAGACATCAGTAACTACAGCAGCAATAAAAACTGGAAAAACACAACCATGCAGAAGCTAATAAATATGCTACTAATAACTAATGTGTCAACAAGGACATGAAGGAGGAAATTTAAAAATACCCAGAGACTAATGAAGATGAAAACACAACAGTTCAAAATCTTTGCAACACAGCAGAAGCACTTCTAAGAGGGAAGTTTAGAGTGATACACGCCAATCTCAAAAAACCAGAAAAATCTCTACACCTGAAGGAACTAGAAAAAGGACAAAGCCCAGAGTTACTAAAAGGAAGAAAACAGTAAAAATCAGAGTGGAAATAAACGAAAGAGACACTGAAACACAAAAGAAAAGATCAGTGAACCAGGAGCTGGTTCTTTGAAAAGATAAAAAAGAACCGTGATAGGCCTTTAGCCAGACTCATCAAGAAAAAAAGAAGACTCAAATAAATAAAATCAGAAATGAAAGAGGAGAGGGGAACCTAGGTGGCTCAGTCAGTTAAGTATCCAAGTCTTGATTTTGGCTCAGGTCATGATCTCGGGGTTGTGGGATCAAGCGCACGTTGGGCATGGAGCCTGCTTCAAATTCTCTCCTCCCTCTCCCTCTGCCCCTCCACCCCCTCTCCTTGTGTGCTCTCTCAAGAAAGGAAGGAAGGAAAGAAGGAAAGAAGGAAGGAAGAAAAGACAAGAGAAGAGAAGAGAAAGAGGAGAAGTAAAAACTGATGCCACAAAAATACAAAGGATTATAAGAACTACAAAAAATCATATGCCAAGACATTGGACATCATAGAAAAGATGGGTAAGTTCCTAGAAATATACAATCTTCCAAGACTGGATCAGGAAGAAGAGAATATTTGAACAGAGTAATTAGTTCTAGTAACAAAACTGAATCAATAATCAAAAAACTAGGGGTGCCTAGGTGGCTCAGTGGGTTGAAGCCTCTGCCTTCAGCTCAGGTCATGATCTCAGGGTCCTGGGATCGAGCCCCGCATCGGGCTCTCTGCTCAGCGGGGAGCCTGCTTCCCTCTCTCTCTGCCTACTTGTGATCTCTCTGTCAAATAAATAAATAAAATCTTTAAAAAAAAAATAAAAAAATAAAAAAACTACCCCCCCCCCAAAAAAAAGTCCAGGACCATATGGCTACACAGGTAGTCTACTAAACATTTAAAGCTAACAACCAACCTTCCCAAGTATTCAAAAAAATTAGAAGGAAAACTAACAACCAACCTTCCCAAGTATTCAAAAAAATAGAAGGAAAACTTCCACATTCATTCGATGAGACAAGCATTACCCTGATATCAAAACTAGGTAAGACACTACAATAAAAGGAAATTCCAGGGGTGCCTGGATGGCTCAGTTGGTTAAGCATCCGACTTTTGATTTCAACTCAGGTCATGATCTCAGTTCATGAGATCGACCCCACATCAGGTTCCATGAAGAGTCCGCTTAAGATTGTCTCCCTTTCCCTCTCCCACCCCTGCTCATGCACTTTTAAAAAAAATTTAAAAAATGACACAGTGGGGCGCCTGGGTGGCTCAGTCATTAAGCGTCTGCCTTTGCTGAGGTCATGATCCCGTGGTCCTGAGATTGAGCCCCACGTCAGGCTCCCTGCTCAGTGGAAAGCCTGCTTCTCCCTCTCCCACTCCCCCTGCTTGTGTTCCCCCTCTTGCTGCCTCTCTGTCAAGTAAAAAAATAAAATCTTTAAAAAATAAATAAAAAATAAAAAAATTTTAAAATGACAGAGTAATATCCCTGATAAACAAAAATGCAAAAATCATCAATAAAATATGAGCAAACCAAATTCTTTACACTGACAAAGTCATTCACCACAATCAAGTGGGGTTTATTCCAGGGATGTGAGGATGGTTCAATATCTAAGAATCAATTAACGTGATACACCACATTAACAAAAGGATAAAAAGTATATGATCATTTCAATAGATGGAGGGAAAAAAATTTTTACAAAATCCAACATGCATCCATGATAAAAAACGCTCAAAAAAGTGGGTTCAGAAGAAAGATAACTCAACATAATATAGGCCATTATATGAAAAACAGTATACTCAATGGAGAATAAGTGAGTTTTTTCCCTAAGGTCAGGAACAAGACAAGGATGTCCACTCTCAATGGTTTTATTCAATATAGTGCTGGAAGTCCTAGTTGCAGCAATGAGACGCTAGAAATAAAAGGCATCCAAGTGGTGAGGCAGAAATAAAACTGTCACTATTCACAGATGACAAGACACTATATAGAAAAAACCCCAAAGATGCCGCCAAAAAACTATTAGAATAAATGAATCCAGTAAAGTTAAAGGATACAAAATATACAAAGTCTGCCACATTTCTATATACTGACAAAGTGAGAAAATCCCATTTACAAGTGCATTTAAAACAATAAAATATGTAGAAGTAATCTTAACCAAAGAGATCAAAGACCTATCTGAAAACTGTAAGACACTGATGAAAGAAACTGAAGATGACACAAATGGAAAGATACATCAGGCTCATGGAGTGGTATAATTGTTATTGTTAAAATGTCCATACTACCCCAAGTAATCTACAGATTCAATGCAAGCCCTATCAAAATACCCAGAGCATTGTGATCTCTCTGACAAATAAATAAATAAAATCTTCAAAAAAAAAAGAGCCACCTGTTGGGGCGCCTGGGTTGCTCAGTCAGTTGGGCCTCTTGGTTTGGGGCACCTGGCTGGCTCAGCTGTTAAGTGTCTGCCTTCAGCTCAGGTCATGATCCCAGGGTCCTGGGATCAAGCCCCACATCAGGCTCCCTGTGCGGCAGGAAGCCTGCTTCTCCCTCTCCGACTCCCACTGCTTGTGTTCCCTCTCTCACTGTGTCTCTCTCTGTCAAATAAATGAAATCTTTTAAAAAAAAACACCCATAGCATTTTTCATAGAACTAGAACAAAGAATACCAAAATTTGTATGGAACCACAAAAGACCCCTAATAGCCAAAGCACTCTAGAGAAAGAAGAACAAAGATGGAGATATCACAATCCCAGATTTCAAGCTATACTACAAAGGTACAGTAATCAAAATAGTATGGTTAATGTATGAAATAGACACATAAGATCAATGAAACAGAACATAGAGCCCAGAAAGAAACCCAGGCTTACACAGTCAATTAATCTACAATAAAGGAAGCAAACATACATAATGGGGAAGAAACAGTCTCCTTAATAAACGGTGCTAAAAAAAAAAAAAACAGAGAGCTACATGCCAAAACATGAAACTGTGCCACTTCCTTACACCATACACAAAAATAAACTCAAAATGGATTAAAGTCCTAAATGTGAGACCTGAAAGCATAAAAATCCTAAAAGAAAACACAGGCAGTCATGTCTTGGACATCAGCCTTAGCAACATTTTTCTTGATTTCCCTTTAGGGAAACAAAAAGAAAAACTACGGGAAGTACATCAAACTAAAAAGCTTTTACACGGCAAAAGAAACCATCAACAAACCAAGAGAACAACCAACTGAAGGGGAGAAGATATTTGCTATTGAAGGGGAGAAAATATATAAAGAATGCATACGACACCAGAAACAAAGCAAACACCACACATTCCAATTAAAACATGGGCAGAAGACCTGAATAGGCATTTTTTCCAAAGAAGACATGCAGATGACCAACAGACACATGAGAAGTCACTCAACATCACTCATCATGAGAATGCAAATCAAAATCACAATGAATGAGCATTTCACTCTTGTCAAAATGTCGAATATCAAAAAGACAAAAGTAAGTGCTGGCGAGGATGTGGAGGAAAAAAAACCCTTGCGCACTAATAATGAGAATGTAAATTGGTGCAGCCACTATGGAAAACAGTATGGAGGTTCCCCAAAAAATTTAAAATAGAACTACCATACAATCCAGTGATTCCACTACTGGGTATTTACCTGAAGAAAATGAAAACTCTAATTTGAAAAGATACATGCACTCTCATTTTTACTGCAGCATTATTTACAATAGCCAAGTTATAGAAATACCCCAAGTGTCCACAGATAGCTGAATGGTAAAGAACATGTGGTATATATACACAATGGAGTATTACTCAGCCATAAAAAATAACGACATCTTGTCATTCACAACATTAACCTACAGGGTATTATGCTAAGTGAAATAAACCAATCATAGAAAGACCTATACTATACGATTTCACTTACAAGTGGAATCTAAAAAAAACAAAAACAAAATGAACACACAAGCAAGAAAACAGAAACAGACTCATCAACACAGAGAACAAACTAGTGATTGCCAGCACGGAAGAGGGATGGGCGAAATACATGAAGGGGATTAAGAGGTACCAAATCCAGTTATAAAATAAATAGGTCATGGGGATAAAAAGTACAGCATAGGAAATAGTCAATAATATTGTAATAATAATCGATTGTGCAAATGGTAGCTATACTTATCGTAGTGAGCATTCCTGATGTACAGAAGTGTTGAATCACTCTGTTGTCTGTTGTATACCTCTAATATGACATTGTTATATATATTTTTTTAAGATTTTATTTATTCATTTGACAGAGAGAGAGAGATCACAAGTAGGCAGAGACACAGGGGGAAGCAGGCTCCCCACCGAGCAGAGAGCCCGATGCAGGTCTCGATCCCAGGACCCTGAGATCATGACCTGAGCTGAAGCAGAGGCTTTAACCCACTGAGCCACCCAGGTGCCCCTATGACATTGTTATATTACTCACTATCCTTGAATAAAAAAAAATTAAGAAAAGGGCCATCTGTACCCCAAAGTTCATAGCAGCAATGGCCACAATCGCCAAACTGTGGAAAGAGCCTAGATGCCCTTAAACAGACGAATGGATATAGAAGATATGGTCCATATATACAAGGGACTATTACGCAGCCATCAGAAAAGATGAATACTCAACTTTTGCATCAACATGGATGGGACTGGAGATTATGCTGAGTGAAATAAGTCAAGAAGAGAAAGTCAATCATATGGTTTCACTTACTTGTGGAACATAAGGAATAACATGGAGGACATTAGGAGAAGGAAGGGAAAAGTGAATTGGGGTAAATCGGAGGGGGAGACGAAGCATGAGAGACTGTGGACTCTGAGAAACAAAACTGAGGGTTTTGGAGGGGAGGGGGGTGGGGGGTTGGGTGAGCCTGGTGGTGGGTACTGAGGAGGGCACCTACTGCATGGAGCACAATGACATGATCATGTGTCATTGAGCACATGAATGTGAATGAATGAATGAATCTTGGAACACTGAAAAAATAAAAAACTGAATGAATCTTTGAAAAACAAATGAAGAAATAAAAATGTTTAAGGAAAATACTGAATTACTTTTTCTGGTTTATAATTAAGTAGATACTTAAAAAACAATCATCATGTAATCTCAAACTCAATGTTGATTATAGGCAGGGCATTTCATTTTGCATACAGACTGCTGGCTTTCACTGGGCGTCTGGCTTGCTCTCTTCTTCCTTCCAAGCTAAGACTGTCAAGGCTTATGGACACTCTTCCTGTCTACCAAGTGGCCACAAAGCCCATACCTATGAGATTCTGCCTAACCACAGATAAAAAGAGCCATTAGCGACTGCTTTAATGACTTCTGGCCACGACACGAAAGCTGTCTAATGAACATGAAGAAAAATTAAAATGTGGGGGAATATGATTGGCACATATACGGGCTTTCTGTCCACCGTGTAGTCTTCTCCCTGCAATTCATTCCTTAGTCTGCTTTAATCTGGCTCTTATCACTGTTCCACTGAAATACTTACCACCATCTCTCTGATGCTAAATCCAGAAGATTTATTTTCTGGTCCCTATGCCCCCTTGATCTCTGCAACCTCTGACATACTGATTCTTTTTTTTAGCCTCTGACAACATACTAGCCTGGTTTCTTCCCACCTCTTTTGTCCCATTAACATCCGTCTGGTTTTTGTCCTAAGTTGCTTCCTCTTTTCATTCCACATCCTTTTAACCAGTGATCGTATCCACTAGTAGGCAGTCAGTAACATTTAAAGGCTGAGGATTCCCAAATCGGTATCTTGAACATCATGCTCTCTGCAAGACTCCAGACACATATAGCCACCTGCCTACTACAGAGCACCATCTGGATATGCCCAAAGATAATTGTCAATATGTTCAAAAAGGAAATCCTCACCACAACCCTTCCCCAAATGCTCTCTGTTCTCTCCATGAATGTTACCACTATTCACTCAGTAACAATACTAGAAACCAGGGTGTGATCCCTGACTTCCCATTCTTGCACAACCAACTAGAGGGTGAAAGGAAGCGGTCGTGGTTTCCACCCCATTTCTGCCATCTGTTAGTGTCTAAGAAATATATTCAATCCTTACGCCTGTGAAATTTCACATACAAAATGGAAATAATAGTACGGCTGTAGTAAAATTTAAATGTCAACCGTTAGTAAGTCAGAAAGCGTTAGTTACTATTATTCAGAACATTTTTTAATATTGTCATCAACATTACGGCTCCAACTTCCTGCTGCTCTCTCACCTCTGGTCTTGCCTTCCTCCAACATCACAGCCAGAGTATTTGTGTTCGAAGATGCAGATCTGACCATGTCGCCTCCACTCTGCACCCCAACAGAACAGAGCCAGGTGTGATCCTGGGCATGGCTGTCCTGTGCTACCCCCTCCTAGGGCATGAGACCATGATCATCCATCTGCCTGAGATGCTTTTCTTCCTCCCTCCCACTGCTTCTCAAAGCCACATCAATCCTGTACACATTGGTACTGATGGGATTTCCTCTATGGAGGCTTCCACTGACAACCTCATTCACCAAATCCTGCCACCAAGCCTCTGCTCCACCCACATCGTGCCAGAGGACCCTCCATGTGCTGTAACTGCAGGCTGTGCTTATCCTCACAGGTGCACCAAACACACGACAATGAAACCACCAGCAGACCTAAAGGTCTCATTTAAACTGGAGCTCTACCCAGAACATGCTGTTACACCACCGAGTAGGGGAAGTACTCAAAAATAATGGGAGCTTGTGCTAAGGACCTGGGAGCTAGCTTGAAGCATCTCCCACTGGCCAAATCTGTGACAATTTGACTACCAAAATAATTAAGGACAGTAATGAATTATAGGCCTGTAGAAAACAGGAACCCATGAGTCGCTATCAGTATTAAATACACATGTACATAAACGGAGAAGGGAGGACTTTTACTTACAGTAGAATCCAACTGGTAAACATGCAAGGAGTGCTAAAACCTAAAAAAACCATCATTTTGCAGTTATCAGAGTACAGACTGCTTCAAGAAAAAATCATCAAGGATACTAAATCTAGGAGATTTGGATGAAGAGTAGTATGTATGAATGGTCTTCAAGTATCTCCCCAAAGAACTGCTTATTAGTTGTGGGGGAGTGGGGAATTACACAGCAGATAAATCAAACAATATCATGATCAGCTAATGAAAATTAACATCAATGGGGGAAAGATGGACAACATATGCCTCCAGACGGGACACCCTGAGAAAACATACTACTTTACAGTATTCCCGTCAGGAATTCAGAACCTGAGGGACGCCTCAATGGCTCAGGTGGTTAAGCATCTGGCTTCAGCTCAGGTCATGATCCCAGGGTCCTGGGATTGAGTCTTGTGTTGGGCTCCCTACTTGGCAGGAAGCCTGCTTCTCCCTCTCCCTCAGTTTTCTACTACCCCTGCTTGTGCTCTCTCTCTCTCAAATAAATAAATAAAATCTTAAAAAAAAAAAAACAGAATGCAGAACCTGAAACTTACGAGGAAAGAGATAAAGTCAAAATGATAAATATTCCATTAAAAAAAAAAAGGGGTGGGGACAGGGTATGTCATCCTAAAAATGCCAATGTCATAGGGACGCCTGGGTGGCTCAGTCGGTTAGGTGTCTGCCTTCGGCTCGGGTCATGATCTCAGGGTCCTGGGATCGAGCCCCGCATTGGGCTCCCTGCTCAGTGGGGAGCCTGCTTCTCTCTCTGCCTTTCTCCCAGCTTCTGCTCTCTCTCTCAAATAAATAAAAATCTTAAAAAAAAAAAAAAAAGAATTAAGCCAATAAACTTAAAAAAAAATGCCAATGTCATAAAAGAAAAAGGCAAGAAAAATATCACAGATTAAAAGAGACAGAGTACATGACAACTAATCTAATAGGTGATCCTAGACTGGGTTCTATACTAACTGGGGAAAATGTTATAAAAGAATGGATCAATTGACAAAAATAAAGGCCAGTGGTAGATTATGAAAAGTATTCCATTATGTTTAATTTATTGAATTTTCTAAATTTACTGAATTGATAACTGTGCTACAGTTATATGTGAAGCTACACTTAGTTTTAGGAAATTAGGCAATGAAATATTTAGGGGTAAAGTGTATGCCAACTTCCTCTCAAATGATTCAGGAAAAAAATATATAACGTGTATGTGTACATGTGTGCTTATACACACACACACATGCACAGAGAGACGGAAATAAAGCCAACAGGGGAAAATGTTAAAAGGCGAATATGAATAAAGGATGTGCTCTTTGTATAATTTTTACTCTTGCAACTTCTGTACTTCTGGAATTATTTCCAAATAAGAAGTCAAAACAAAATGAAACAAGGCAAAAAGACTGTAGTTCTATTCAGGGGCTATGCTTTGTTCACCCCTGCATTTCCAGAGCCTGGGTTCATACTTGCTCAAATGTCTGTTAGATAATGGAGAAGGCACTTTCACTATACCAAACCGATCTACCTAGTAAGATAAAATACAGAGACGAACCTTGTCCCCTACCTCCTATACATACCCCCAGTAAAATACTGGGGGATCGGAGATCACCTATGTAGAACAATTTGTGAATGCTTAGGAAAAAGGGAAAATAGATTAAAGCTACTCAATCTGTGAGTATGTTTTTACAGTTTTCCACTCTTAAAATATCCCAAATCTGAAAAGCTAAAATATTCTACCAGATTAACAATCCAGGCTTAATTTAAAAGGTACATTATTGGGACGCCTGGGTGGCTCAGTTGGTTAAGCGGCTGCCTTCAGCTCAGGTCATGATCCCAGGGTCCTGGGATCGAGTCCCACATTGGGCTCCTTGCTCGGCAGGGAGCCTGCTTCTCCCTCTGCCTCTGCCTGTCACTCTGCCTGCTTGTGTTCTCTCTCTGTCAAATAAATAAATAAAATCTTTAAAAAATAAAATAAAATAAAATAAAATGTACATTATTTCAAAGTCCTTAGTGTTAACTTTAGTCCTTAGGGTCAATTCAATCCTGTTCAGCGCCCGGGTGGCTCAGTCAGTTAAGCAGCTGACTCTGGGTTTCGGCCGAGGTCATGATCTCGTAGTTGTGAGATCGGACCCGCGTCACACTCTGCGCTCAGCGAGTAGTCTGCTTTGGATTCTCCCTCCCTCTCTCTCCAGCTTGCACATGCTCTCTCTCAAATAGATAAATAAAATCTTTAAATATGTTTGAATTACCCACCGTTTTTGTCGAAACAAACATTATCTGCCATTTCACAGTAAGGTGATCTATAATTTGCACTAGCCACAGGAGTCCTAACTAGATGAGTAACCCTGCCAAGTCACTGAAGGTCTAATACAGCACTGTCTAATAAAAATATAATGCAAGTCCTTTTAAATGTCCTAGTAGCCACATGAAGGAAAAAAGCAAAGGTGAAATTTTAATACATTTAATCTGATCTATCAAAAATAGTATTTTTAAAATATATGATCACTATAAAAATCACTGATGAGCTATTTTATGTACTTCTCTCCAACTAGGCGCTTGAAATCCAGTGTGCATTTTCTACTAACAGCACATCACAATTCAGACTGGCCACATTCCAAGTAGTCGGCAGCTACCTACAGTTAGCAGTGGCTACCTTACTGGACAGCACAGCTCTAAGGCTTTAGGACTTTCATTCAATTAAAAACCTAAGCCCTACGACTCTTAGATTCTGTAATTTACTATCTCCTTTGAGGGTATACAATTGATTAGGCACAGGGCCCGGCACAGACTAGAATTATTCAATGAATATTTGTTAGGTGAAATAGAAAAGAAAAATGGAATTCACTGAATTTAATGATAAGTCATTAAATCTGCTTAGTCATCAAATCTGCTTGTATTTACAGAAATGATAACAACTCTCCCACCAGGAAATGAGACTTCAACACTTGAGGAACTAACCATATTCAGAACACTTGATAGCTATTTATCTGTTGTCCACAAAGAGCTTCTGAAGCACCCAAAAGCTTAACTCAAGCTTTCCTAGTGGCTCCAAAGAACTGTTTTATTCATTTCTCAACCCTACTTTCAAGTCTTTAAAATATAAGGATAATACAATTGCCTTTTTACAAAGAGAAGAAAAGGTGACAAGGGTAAACAAACACAAAGACACATCAGGTGTCAAGCAAGAGCCTGGGTTCTGTCCAATTCTGAGGTCTTGGGAGCTACTAGCTCTCTGCCAGCTCTGTTCTTTAAAACCTTTAAAACCTCAGATGCCACCAAGGCCAAAATTACCATTGATTTCACCATTACTGCTATCAGATATCATTTACTGAACTGCGTCCTCAAAGGTAGCTGTGATTATCTCTACTTTACAGGTAAGAAAACAACCTCAAAGAATGGACATATGGCAGAATCATGACTCAATCCAAGCCTGCCTTCTCCAAAGGCTGTGTTCTTTCTACTATGTCACTGGTAGGTACCAAGGACATTGCCAGAAGGGTGAGGAAGAGTGCCTTTCTTTGGGGGAAAAAAGACAAGAAACCCCCAACACCTTACCATCCAAAAGGGGGTTACGGGGATGGGAGGCGAAGGGCTGAGAGGGGAGCAAAGAATCCTTGTATAAATAAGCTGTTTTAGGGGATGCCTGGGTGGCTCAGTCAGTTAAGCGGCTGGCTTTGGCTCGGGTCATGATCCCAGGGTCTTGGGATCGAATCCCACATCGGGCTCCCTGCTCAGCAGAGAGCCTGCTTCTCCCTCTCCCTCTGCCTGCTGCTCTGCCTACTTGTGCTATCTCTCTCTCTGTCAAATAAATAAATAAAATCTTAAAAAAAAAAAAAAAAAGCTGTTTTAGGACACAGAAGAGGCAGAGCTAAAAGGGATAAAAAAAAAGCCCTTTTCTTAAGAGTTACAAATATTTGCCTTTGGGGGAAAAAAATATTAAAAGCATCTTTAAAATCAAAGCCAACAACTTACATACCCACAAAGATGGCTACCACCGGAAAAGATGATTTTTTATTTTTTTATTTGACAGAGAGAGATACAGCACAAGCAGGGGGAGCAACAGTCACAGGGAGAGGGAGAAGCAGTCTCCCTACTGACCAAGTGACCAAGGAGCCCGACGCGGGGCTCGATCCCAGGACCCTGGGATCATGACCTGAGCCGAAGGCAGACGCTTAACCGACTGAGCCACCCAGGCACCCCTGAAAAGATGATCAATAGTAGACCTACTTGTTACAGCAAATATGAAAATGTCTTCTCTTTAAGAGATTATATTCTTAATCTGAACAGTGGTTAGCACTCTGCCCTATACAAACGGTCATTCACATAAGCACTAACTGACATGGATAATCATTAAGTATTTCACAATATATAACACTCGCAATAATTTCCTGATGATTAAAAAAATGTTAAGGGACACCTGGGTGGCTCAGTTGGTTAAGCGGCTGCCTTCGGCTCAGGTCATGATCCCAGGGTCCTGGGATCGAGCCCCACATCGGGCTCCTTGCTCGGCAGGGAGCCTGCTTCTCCCTCTGCCTCTGCCTGCCTCTCTGTCTACTTGTGATCTCTCTCTCTGTCAAATAAATAAAATCTTTTTTAAAAAAAATGTTAAAATTCTTCTTTAAAAAAAGCAATTTCCTTTCTGCTGAGAGGTTAAAAGATAGTTTACAAAGTATTCTAGCCAGTAAGATAAGCCTGTTTCCCTTAAAAACAAAGTTTTAAAATAATGTACAGTACATTTTTGCATTTAATCCCACAGAATTCAATTAAAATGAAACACTACCCTATAGTATCTTACATTATAGATTTCGATACAATACACATCACAACACACCATCTAGTCTTGTCCAGATATTATCAATGTGTGCAACAACTATGCAAAAGAGATACGGACTTTGTTTCTTGACATTTTTGTTTGTTTGTTTGTTTCTTGACATTTTAACGGGCTGCTTTCTTTTATACAATGCTAAAGTGATGAGTGATGATCTGAAACCAACCAGAGAACTCAAGCAGTCCCGGAACTATACTGGCTAGGCTAGGCTGTGGCCTAACTCCTGCGACACCCTTGAAACACCCCCACTAAAGCACAGATGGCCACAGCTGTGGACTGTGGAGCTGTGGAGGCGGTAACCCTAGATCAAAAGAAGAAGAAATACTAAAGACATAAACCCCACGATCGTCATAGGGTTCTAAAGCCACATAAACCAAGAAGTTCCACGGGGTGGAACTTTGGTGTCTGTCAGCTTTGCGGGCAACTCCCAAACTCTGAGGGCAGGATGGAGAGCGGGGGGCCCAGACGCTAGGCTTAGCAGTGGAATCACTCTGAGGCCTCTTCCAGTGGTCCAGCTACCCTCACCCCCACTCAGGAGTGCCAGCACCACGAGTCGCAGCGGGCTCTATTCCTCAAAAAGCAGCTACTGGGATTTCTCCCAACAGAATTCCTCCTCCTAAACAGAGAGAAATTTCCCCCAAAGCTCTGTTGTGATACTGCCATTCTCCACACTCTAGAAAATGACCTCACACCTAGTGCTTTGTTTCCACGGCCTTCTCGGAGATAAGCAAATATGCAGGGTAATGCAGTTATGGGCCTGAGTGTTTACTTCTGCCACATTTTAGCTCACTTCCTAAAATAATTATAGCAGAGGTTACAAACCAATGGTCTGCAGGCCAAATCCAGCCCACTGATCTGCTTGCTCTGACCTCAACAGTGTTAAAGACAAAAGTTGAGCCACGTTTTTTCTTTGTAGATTCTTTTTTTTTTTTTTTAAAGATTTTATTTATTTATTGAACAGAGAGAGAGAGATCACAAGTAGGCAGAGAGGCAGGCAGAGAGAGAGAGAGAGGGAAGCAGGCTCCCTGCTGAGCAGAGAGCCCGATTCGGGGCTCGATCCCAGGACCCTGAGATCATGACCTGAGCCGAAGGCAGAGGCTTTAACCCACTGAGCCACCCAGGTGCCCCTCTTTGAAGATTCTTTACTTCTTTAAGTCATCTCTACACCCAAAGTGAGGCTGGAACTCACATAACCCGGAGATCAAGAGTCATGTGTTCCACTGACTGAGCCAGCCAGGTGCCCTGAGCCACACTTTAAAATAGAGAAATTTTACATAACAATCTGGATACCCAACCTTTCTCTGAAAAAAAATCAGAAGCTAGAGCAACAGCAGGCAACTGGTTAAAACTGAGGCATAGCTGCGCCCTTTCAAAGGGCCACATACTTTCCAGCTTGCCTACTTTCCACACTCCCTGGGGCATCCCAGACACAGAGGCCTGAGGTCACTTCACTCACTGGCATACCAAGGGGCCTGTGCCACCTGCAGTATGTTCCATAAAAGGTTTAAAGCCAGTAGTGTATCAGTCTGGTCTAGTGTGTCTCCACAGTAGGCTACTGATACAGTAATTTGGGATACAATAATTCTTCATCATGCAAGCTTGGCCCATGTGTCACAAGGTGGTTAGCATCCTGGCCCCTTCTGGAAAATGCCAGAAGCGCCCTCAGGCGGCCCCTAGAGAGACAAGAGTATCTCAGGCTGACAGCCACGGCTAGCACCTTAAGTTTGGTGAGGTGAAACTGCTGAGGTTTGAAGGAAAGTTAGACTTGGCTTGAGAGGACTTTTAAGTAAGGGCATCATTCATTTTTCTGATTAGTCAGGCCCACCCAATAACCACTGAACAAAAACATGTATACTCGTATAAACCTTTGGAATTTTCACCCATTTTCTTGTTGCTTTGGAAGTTTTGGTTTTCAATGATATTTATTGAGACATATGTATGTACCAGACACTGAGCTAAGTGCTTTGTCTCATTTAATCCCCCTTATCCCACAGGAGACTCAATAATATCATCCACATTTTACCAACGAGGAAATGTGAGGCTCAGGGAGGGTAAATAATTTGCCTGTAGTCACAGAGTCCACAAGCAGCAAATCTAGGAAACAAATTTAAACATTATTCTCCTATACTTCTGGCTACATGGTAAGACTCTGATGATGTCAAAACTCTTAAAGACAGTTTCAATCAGGGATGCCTGGGTGGCTCACTTGGTTAAGCGGCTGCCTTCAGCTCAGGTCATGATCCCAGGGTCCTGGGATCAAGTCCCGCATCGGGCTCCTTGCTCGGCAGGGAGCCTGCTTCTCCCTCTGCCTCTGCCTGCCACTCTGCCTGCTTGTGGTCTCTCTCTCTCTGACGAATAAATAAATAAAAAATCTTAAAAAAAAAAAAAAAAGACAGTTTCAATCAAAACCTGATTATAAAAACAAACAAACAAAAAAACCTGATTATAAAATAGAAGCGGGTTTTGTACTGGATAGTCAATTCTTTGAGGGAAACAAAAACAAGAAGTGGCCAGTAGTGGAGCATAACAAATGATCTTTTATTAGTGGTACAGGTAAGGGTTCTAATTTAAAGATTTTTCATGCATATGTGTAAAGGTTCAACTAAATAACAAGGAAGGGATAGGAATATGATACTTGTTATTTCCCCTAAATGAGCCTTCCAAATAATTTCTAAGATAATCATCCCACAGGATTTTGATTATAATGGAAATCATTCTGAAACAGTCACATATTTGTTTCATCTATCTCATATTCTACTATATACTATGGATCAATATAATATCTATATTAAAAGACTCAAAAGCATTTTCGTGTTAAATACAGTCGCCCAGAAACAAATAGAAGCATATTCACTTTATTTGTTTTTGTTTTTTTATGATTTTATTCATTTGGGGCTCCTGGGTGGCTCAGTCGATAAGCATCTGCCTTCAGCTCAGGTCATGATCCCAGCGAACCCCAAGTCGGGCTCCCTGCTCAGCGGGAAGCCTGCTTCTCCCTCTTCCCCTCCCCCTGCTCGTGTTCCCTCTCTCCTTGTGCCTCTGTCAAATAAATACATAAAATCTTTAAAAAAAGATTTTATTCATTTATTTCAGAGAAAGAGAGAAAGAAAACGAGCAGGGAGAGGGGCAGAGAGAGAAACAGGCTCCCCACCCAGCAGAGAGCCCAATGAGGGGCTCGATCCCAGGGCTCTGGGATCATGACTTGAGCCTAAAGCAGATGCTTAACCGACTGACCCACCCAGGCGCCCCCATATTCAGTTTAAATTTAAAATGAGCACCCAGGGGCGCCTGGGTGGCTCAGTGGGTTAAAGCCTCTGCCTTCGGCTCAGGTCATGATCTCAGGGTCCTGGGATCGAGCCCCGCATCGGGCTCTCTGCTCAGCGGGGAGCCTGCTTCCTCCTCTCTCTCTGCCTGCCTCTCTGCCTACTTGTGCTCTCTGTCAAATAAATAAATAAAATCTTTTTTTTTTAAATAATAAATAAATAAAATGAGCACCCATTCTCCCACTCCCAAGTGAGTATCTGCTTGCTCACTGCCACCTCCTCAGAACCCATCATATGTGCCACTCCTGCCGCTCCCCACTGACCTCCCCAACGAAAATAAAAATAAAGGTACTTGGGACCTTCTCCCATTTCTGAGTATAGTAACAAAAAAGTAGGATATTATTATTCGTTTTTTTACTTATTTTTTTTATAAATTTATTTACTGGAGAGAAAGAGAGAGGGGGAGGGAAGGAGATCAAGCCAGAGGCGGGAGGGGCAGACAGAGAGAATCCTGAAGCAGACTTCTAGCCCAGTGGGGAGCCTGAAACGGGTCTCGATCCCATGAACTAGGAGATCACGACCTGAGCTGAAACCAAGAGCTAGACGCCCAACCAACTGAGCCACCCAAGTGGCCCAATTATTAGTTTTTAAGTCAGCTCTACACCCAACAGGGGGCTCAAACTCATGACTCCAAGATCAGGAGCCACATCCTCCACTGAATGAACCACCCAGGTGCCCCAAAGAAGTAGGATATCAAAAAATAAAGCAAAATGACCTTACAGAGTGGTATATGAAAAAAGAAATGGGAAAGCCTTGATTCTTATTAGAAATATTTGTTCATTTAGGAATACTGAGTTGGTGGCATGAAAAAATGGTATCTAGGTTAGAAAAATCAAAGGTTTCCTTTATAAAATGACTTTTAAAATATCTCAAGAACATTCTGGAAAAGGCAAAACTAGAGAGACAATAAAAAGATCAGTGGTTGCCAGGGGTTTGTGGGGAGGGTTCACAGATGAAGCATAGGCAATTTTAACGGTGGTGACATTATTCTGTATAATACTCTAATAGTAAATACGTGACATCACGTACTTGTCAAAACCCGTAGAACTTTTAACACAAAGAGCGAACCCTTTTTCTTTTTGAGGAAGGGAGGGGCAAGAGAGAAGGAGAGAATTTTAAGAAGGCTCGACACCCAGCCCAGAGCCTGATGCAGGGCTCAATCTCACGACCCTGAGATTATGACCTGAGCTGAAATCAAGAGTCAGTCGCTTAACCAACTGAACCACCCTAGCGCCCCAAGAGTTAACCTTAAAGTATGCAAATTTAAGATCATTTAGTAGGTCAGGGGATCCCAGGAAGAAACAGACACCATATGATGTAATCTAACTGTATTACAAACGTATGAAACGATGTCATCCCAGAGGGTTGGGAGGGAAAGGTGCTGACCTACATAACTTTGGAAATGAGTGGCATCTGCAAGACTAAAGTAAAGGCAAAAGGAAATGTACATAAGCACTGTACTCTAGTTGATAAAGTTGTTTCCCGTGGGAGTAGAAGTTAACAAAACTATTATCTATATATCCTACATATATACCAGGAGTGAACAATTACGTACATGGATAGTGAATGGTGAGAGTCAGGTTTTTCACTATTGGGAGAGGTTACAGACAAGCAAGGGGAGAAGGCTAGAATGATCCATGTGGTAATGGATTAGGTTGGAGACATCAGTAAAAACTCATGTTTAGCTTAATACTGATACAGATATATAAAAACAGATACAGAGAAACATTTATAGACATGCATAAATATATAGTGTATACATGGGATTTTAGCTAACAGAGCCTAGAAACACTACCACCCCAAAGTAGCAACAAGCCTACCCAGCACTCAGATCTTGATTTCTAATACCATTAGCATTCTCTGGTAAAAGGAACCAGGGCTTTGTGGAGAAGAAATGACTGATTCTAGAACTAAAACGGGATACACAGGGTAAGTCTGGAGTATCTTACAATGCTCAAAAGTAAGGAAGTGCGCAAAAGGAACCACACCCCATGACGATGTAACACACAGGCTAACCAAAAGAGCTCATCGATGGCCAAGGCTAGAAAAATTTATGCAACACAATAAAGCAGTAATGGATTATGACCCAAAGTATAAAATAATTATCCATGAACCCATAATAATACAAAGAAATGACTAAATAAGCAAATGGGGGAGAAGAGACAATCTCCCATTCAGAAGAATCCCCAATAATTTATGTAGAACATCCTAAAGGAGAGGGAGTATAACTTCCCACTACTTAAGTGGCAACTACACAGTGCCTTTATTCCAAAACAACACATTACAAAAGAGAATTTAAAAAAAAAAAGTAACATTTGAGTGGAGAAGGGAGAAAGCGGACATAAACCTTCTCAGCCAGGTGACCAAAGCCAACATTAACAGTGATAAATCATGTTGACAGTATGTACTCGTGATGTGATCTGACAAGAATAAAGGAATGGCACTTTACCTCTGTGGTCTTCCTCCCCAAAATGCAGAACACAAATCTAACAATGAAAAAACATGGGACAAATCCCGGTTGAGGGACATTCTAAAAAATACCTGCTCAGTTCTCACAGCTGACAAGGTCATCAAACCAATGAAAATCCAAGAAACTGTCACAGCAAGAGGAGCCTAAGAAGACATGACAACTAAACATCATCCCAGTGGGATCCTGAAACAGAAAAAATACATTAGTTAAAAAGTAAGGAAAAGTGAGTGAACTATGGACTTTAGTTAATAACAGTGTTTCAATATTGGTTAATTAACTGTAACAAATGTACCATGCCAAGGTCATCTATTAATGATAGAAAAAATTGGGTGCTGGGCATATGGAAACTCTGTATCATCCTCTCAATTTTTCTATAAAATTAAAACTGTAAAAAACAATTGATCTAATTTAAAAAAAATTTACCTCAAGATGATTTATGATCTCTGGCACAGGAGTCTTATTCACATCTCCAGCTCTAAAAGCACCTTCTTTTCAGTAGTCTAGAAATGTGACAAAATGAGGAGTTAGTTATCTTTTTGCTAACTTCCTAACTCAGTATAGAAACATGACAAAAACTCAGACTTCTGGTACTTTTAAGTAACAGCACACAGAATGCTAGACCACACTTTTAGGGCAGGTGGCTCTTTCCCAAGTCGCATCACAAGCTGAATCATCTTCTTTTCTTTTAGGTCACAAATATTTTCTACAGTAATTAAATTCTACATTATCCCAAGAAGAGAGCAGCAGCAAAGAAAAATTAAAAAATAATGCACGGTTTTCTTTTTTCTTTTTTTTTTCAACTATAATAAGCAGTTTTTACTTTTAGGTAACTTTTTTTTTCTGAGCCAGATTAGATCTTCATTCATTCAGGAAATTTATTTTTTTATTACTGTTATGTTAGTCACCAGAGTACATCATTAGTTTTTGATGTAGTGTTCCATGACTCATTTTTTGCATATAACACCCAGTGCTCCATGCAATACGTGCCCTCCTTAATACCCATCGCTGGGCTAACACATTCCCCCACCCCCTCCCCTCTGAAACCCTCAGTTTGTTTCCCGGGTTCCATAGTCTCTCATGGTTTGTCTCCCCCTCCGATCTCCACCCCCTTCCTTTTTCCCTTCCTTCTCCTAATGTCCTCCATGCTATTCCTTATGTTCCACAAATAAGTGAAACCGTATGATACTTGACTTTCTTTGCTTGACTTATTTCACTCAGCATACTCTCCTCCACTCCCATCCATGTTGATACAAAAGCTGGGTATTCATCCTTTCTGATGCTGAGTAATATTCCATTGTATATATGGACTCCACCCTCAGCAATAGACAGATCATCTAAGCAGAAAATCAACAAAGAAACAAGAGCTTTGAATGACACACTGGACCAGATGGACCTCATAGATATATACAGAACATTCCGCCCTAAAACACCAGAGTACTCATTCTTCTCGAGCACACATGGAACTTTCTCCAGAATAGACCACATACTGGGTCACAAATCAGGGCTCAACTGATACCAAAAGACTGAGATGATTCCCTGCATATTCTCAGACCATGATGCTTTGAAACTGGAACTCAATCACAAGAAAAAGTCTGGAAGAAATTCAAACACTTGGAAGCTAAAGACCATCCCGCTCAAAAATGTTTGGGTCAACCACAAAATCAAAGAACTTAAACAATTCATGGAAACCAATGAGAATGAAAACACATCGGTCCAAAACCTATGGGATACGGCAAAGGCAGTCCTAAGGGGGAAATACATAACCATTTGTTTTCTTAAGGCTTTTGCGTGGTTGGGACATAGCATCCTGAGCCCTCAGCTATTTATAAAAGAAAGAATGAAGCGCAGGCCCCGCAAGCATGTAGGAAACTTTAAACTGTACAGCCAAAATAATAAATATCTTTTTTAAAAATGCTGACTATAATATAACCCATTTCTGTTCCATGAAGAGCAATTTATATAAGGAACAGTGGCCTTACTGGCTTATTTTGACAGATGAGCATTCTCTCTCACCATGACTCAGGAACTACAAGAGTCCCCTCTTAGACGTGGTTTTGCCTCCTGCAGTTTCAGTTACCCGTGCTCAACTGCAGTCCAGAAGCACATGACCCACCTTCCAACGTATCAGCAGAAGGTCAAGAGTGGCCTAACACTATGTCACAATGCCTACGCCATTCATCTCACTGTACATCACATAGGCATTTTATCATCTCACATCACCATAAGAAGGGTGAGTACAGAAAAATAAGCTATTTTAAGAAAGACACCACAGTCACATAATTACAGTATAGAGTCATAAATGTTCTATTTTATTATTATTAATCTCTTCCTGTCCCTAATTTACAAACTTTATCACAGGTATCTATATACAGAAAAAAAACATAGTACGGGCGCCTGGGTTGCTCAGTCATTAAGCAGCTGCCTTCGGCTCAGGTCATGATCCCAATTGTCGTGGGATCAAGCCTCATGTGTGGGATCAAGGCTCGTGTGTCGGGCTCCCTGCTCAGCGGGAAGCCTGCTTCTCCCTCTCCAGCTACCCCATGCTTGTGTTCCCTCTCTCGCTGTCTCTGTCAAATAAATACATAAAATCTTCAGGAAAAAAAACCATAGTATATATAGGGTTTGGTACTATCTGCAGTTTGGGGGATCCACTGGTTGTCTTTGAATGTATTCCCTGTGGATAAGGGGGGGGGGGCTGCCATATCTTCATCCCAGCAAACCTAATAATACAATTTTAACTTTATCATTTGGGGCCAAGTAATGCCTTACATCAGAGGGACTAGAGATACAAGTCTCTAATTAATCTCCTGACTGAACCTCATTCTATAACCACAGGAGAGTTAACATACCCTGTTTATACTGTATATTTTCAGCACTTTACCATATTTTTAAAAATTTTTTAATTTCTTAATTACTTTATCTTAGGGGAGCCTGGGTGTCTTAGTCGGTTAAGCGTCTGCCTTCAGCTCAGGTCATGATCCCAGGGTCTTGGAATCAAGCCCCGCATCAGGCTCCCTGCTCGGCTGGAAGCCTGCTTCTCCCTCTCCCTCTGCCTGCCACTCCCCCTGCTTGTGCTCTCTCTCTTTCTCTCTCTCTCTCTCTGTCAAATAAATAAATTAAAAATCTTAAAAAAAAAAATTACTTTATCTTAAATATTACCTAAAAAATGAGCAAAAGTCCTGGGCACCTACACGAATGCTGTTTTCTACCATGTGTAATAGCTTTTTCAAATCTCTGATATGACAATGCAAAATCCACCCCACATTCATGTTAACTTTTTTCCAGTGACCTAAATCACCACAGCTTTCTCCCCTTCCTAAATGTCCAAAAAGTCGTGCATTTATTACCACTATGAGGACCTGAAATAATGTTTAACTTTTTATTCTCCTCTAAGTATTATCACTGTAAATCTTGAGAACAAAAACCAACAGTGCCTTGTGCACACTAAATACTTCGTATAAATGACAAAATACAGGATTTTAAATTAATTGGAAATCAAGGTGTTTCAAGTTTTTTTTTTTTTTTTTTTTTAAACAAAAGGGTCTTTCTTTGTAAAAAGCCAAAAGAGCTCCTCAGGCAATGGGACAGGCAGGCCGGCTTCTCAGGCAGGGGTCAGGGGCATTTGGGCAGTAGTGCTTGAGTAGAGGGAGAGGGTGCCCTGAGTTCTCTGTGTCACCCTGGCCTGCCTTGGGGACAGGTTTCACTAGCTCAAAGACAGGGTAAACTCCAAAGGCCTCAGCCTCCAGCAGTTCTGAAACAGGATCCTCCTTGGTCAGCACGGGGGTTCATCAGTACTGCCTGCAGTAATGCTCCTGGGACCGCTCTCTTTAGCCCAGCCATGGGGGCCGAGCACCCTCTGGGACCCCTTCTGGTGGTCTGGGAGGTGACAAAAGGCAGCTGGGCTGGCAGATGCCCCCAGGGCTGGGATCAGTGCCCTTTTGCAGGGAGCCTTCCAAATGGAAAATGATTATGGTTCTCATGGAGATCCAGCAGGATGAGAGGGCAACCCCGCCCTCGGGGACTGGTGCCCCTGCCTTGCCACTCTAGGCCTGAGGATTTCTCTATACTCCCACCTGCCCTTTGTCGCTCTTCCTCCTTGGGGTCCACCACTAGCACCCACTTGAAGATATGAAGGGAAATGTCGCCCACAGTCACCCAGGACTTCTCCCGTCTCCAGACCTTCTCGATGCTTGCCACCGCTTTCTTGATGTCATCCTTACCCCAGCTCTAGGGCTCAGTCCACATGGTCCAGCCAGCCATGCTGGCAGGTCCAAGGTCGAGGCTGCGGTCGGGCTGCCTCCCGTCTGGCGGGCTCAGGCTCAGCACAGGACCCGGGTGCCGCTCTCTTGGCCTGCTGTCCCTCCCTCCAAGGTCTTTATTAGATCAATTCTTAAATGGCATTAATTTAAAAGAAAGACAGGACAACTGACAGGTAACACATGTTACAGGCAGATCATCTCTACATTTTATTAAAGAGATTATTTAGAACAGTGTTTTTCAAATGGTAACTTGTGGCCTATTAGTGAATTGTGTAATAAATTTATTGGGTGATGACGAGCATTTAAGAAAAAGAAAGAAATGTCATAGAAAGTATCAGAGTGCTTTATACATAGTAATGGTAAACAGTGACTCAAAAAATTTGTTTGAGGTGTAGATATGTATTAAATCAAGATTTAAATGTGTTTTGGGGGGTTTTTGGGGGAGAGGTTTTTTTTTTTTAACTGTGGGTTGCTGTAAGAAATACTGATTTAGAATGAGGTATTGTAGGTTATGTAATAAAGAATATTTACTACCTTTCCATTTTACTTTTATCTTAATAGATGGCAGCTTTCTAATTAACCAAATGGAGTTGAGAAACATCTGGACATAAAAGCCCAAACAACGCTTTTTGTTATGAATTTTTCTCTGACTTTATCTTTCTCAAGTGCAGCCTCGATGTCTTTTGTGTGGCTCCCTCACATACTACCAGAGAGGCTCCTACCTTCTAAAAAGATTTTTTTTAAGTACTCAGTGTCCTAAACCCAGAAATTCAAGATCACAAACTGTGGGTATTTCCTACTGGAAAGGTATGAAAGATGAACAAAAGTACCATTTATAATCATTTATTTAACAATGACAAATCTGACAATCCTCCTAAATCCACTGTTCACTCATTTAACAAAATCTGAGCACACAGCTTAGAGGTATACAAGACCCATGCCCTCAAAGAAACACACTGACAGTTATAGTAGAGTGGGATTAAGTCCTATAATAAGCTGTCAGATACAGAAACAATTAAAATAAGACAAGGAAAAAGAGCATAAAGGAAAGCGTCATCGAAGAGATGACTTTTAAGCTAGGTTGCAAAGAACAGGGTTTTTTGAAATAAGAACAACAGAAATAGAACGTTAGAAGGAACTCTACACATCATGTAACCAAGTGGCTCCCAACTGGGGATGATTTTGCCCAAAAAGGCACATTTGGAAATGTCTGCAGACAATTTTAGTTGTCATACTGGAGAGGGATGCTACTGGCATTTGGCAGGCAGAGGTCAAGGACACTGCTCAACATCCTATAGGCACAGGATGGCCCTTGACAACAAAGAATTATCTGGCCCCAAATGTCAATAGTGTCAAGGTTGAGAAACCCTGAATCCAACCTCAGTACAATCCCCTCGTTTTACACAAGAAGGTAACTGAAGGCCACAGGGATTTTAAAATTTGCTAAAAAAACTAAGTTTATAAAACAGGCCTCATAACATCTTGTCCAGCGTTTAATCCACAACACACACCCACACATGTTATTATACTAGGAAACAGGTGTTTTAAAAGAGTGGGAACATTTGTATAAGGTGGAAAAACAAACTATCTAGATAGAAATCAAAGGTGATATTATTATACAGTCTTTCTTGAAACAGATCTATCAATGGCTCAAAGCAAAAAGGATACTACATTACCATTTAAAAAATTATACCCGTATTTGTATTAATACTAGATTTATCATCTACACAACTCGGTTACTGAACATGGACCTCTAAGAAAAATTACAATAAAAACTAGGAAATTGGAAGATCAGCATACGTACACACCACACTCCGTTACTCCTGAGGGTAGGTCTTTGAAGCTCTACCAGCTCCAGCCACAACCACTGGGTGTCTGGAACCTGAGCGGGATTTGCCCCTTTAATTCAAAATCAAATGCTAAGTTACCCTTTCCGTTGGCTGGTGAGGTTTCTAATAAAAAAAAAAGTTAAATGTACAAACACCTCTTAGGGTCCTGAATTAGGGCCTGGACATCTGAAGTTACCTAGACATCTTTTATTTTTTCATCCTTGCTCTTCGATCCACAAAAAGGATGGGAGTGAGGGGATAAGATAAACCAAGATGCTAACAGCAATACAGATTAGATTTCAAAAAAGATTTTTGCTCTAATAGGTACAGAAATAAAGACATATATAGCTATGCACTCCTTACCTACAATTTTTCAAATGATGAAGCTTCAACTAAAATAATGTGCCAGTTTGACACACAATTCACAGTGAAAAACTTGAGAAAAGGCTGCAGACACTACCCTAAAAAAATGAAAGACCAAATACGTAAGATTTCAACTACGAAAGGTTAAAGAAAACAGCATGAGCAAGTTATACAGCAAATAAATACAAGGTCATGAAACAGAAAGCAGCTGTTTGTACACCTCTACTACCTGAAATTTCAGTAAATAAAGTTGATGTTCCATCAATACTAACAGGAAATTCACCTGACTGCATCAGTCACCTTGTTCCCTTTCCCACTAAGTCACTTTTAGAACCCAAGGGAGAGCTAGCAACAGCAGAGGGTTAGGGTTAGGGCAAAGCTTTTCTCAGGTTTTGTCTTCACAGAAAGCTAGCAAGAGGAACTTTAATTGCATCCCCGGCAAACCATCAGGGGTCCCTGCAGCTCCCCATTTATACTAGCCATTAAAATGTAATGGGTTTCAGGCTCCTTAAGAGCCATAGGTCTTAAAATTTAAATGACTCCATACCAAGTCTGTTATTCTCTGATAAAGTAAAGGAATTTTTTAGATTTCCACACCCCAAACGAGCACCACACCCTCACTGCAAAGCCCAACAGCTACGAGGGTATATGGTTCTTTGTCACCTGATATACCTTCTCAATAGAATTACAACTGCTCACTAAAGACTGGGAGGCCCTCCCCATAACTCAACTCACAAAGTCACTCATCACTCAAAAATATGAAAAAAAGAAAAATACCTGATCATAAGCATCAGTGAATATATATAAATATATATAAAAAGGAAAGCAGAAACAAGTATATACCTATCAATAATTACTTTAAATGTAAATGGACTAAAGCTCCAATAAAAAGATACAAGGTAAGGGACGCCTGGCTGGCTCAGTCAGCACAGCATGCAACTCCTGATCTCAGGGTCATGAGTTCAAACCTCATGTTGGGTGTGAGGCCTACCTAATTAAAAAAAAAGATACAGGGTCAATGAATTAAAAAAAAACAGGAACCATCTATATGTGGTCTACAAGAGACTCACTTTAGAACTAAAGACACATGCAGACTGAAAGTGAAGGGATGGAAAAGCATTTATCATACAAATCAAGTGAGGAAAAAAAAAAAAAAAAGCCAGGGTAGCTGGGACTTGGGTGGCTCAGTCATTTAAAGGTCTGACTTTCTGATTTCAGCTCAGGTCTTGATCTCAGGCCGTGGGTTCAGGCCCCATGTTGGGCTCCACACTGGGTGTGGAGCCTATTTAAAAAAACAAAACAAACAAAAAACTTTTACTATGTACAAGAGCCAGGGTAGCAATATCTGCATCAGACAAAATAGACTTTAAAACAAAAACTGTAGCAAGAGACAAAGAAAGGCACTACATGATAAAAGAAACACTGCAATAAGAGGATATAAAAATTGTACATATCAAAAAAATTGTACATACCTATGCACCCAACATAGAAGAACCAAAATACATGAACCAATTATTAAGAGACAGAAAGGGAGAAACAGGGGCACCTGGGTAGCTCAGTGGGTTAAAGCCTCTGCCTTCAGCTCAGGTCATGATCTCAGGGTCCTGGGATCAAGCCCCGCATCGGGCTCTCTGCTCAGCGGGGAGCCTGCTTTCCCCTCTCTCTCTGCCTGCCTCTCTGCCTACTTGTGATCTCTCTCTCTCTGTCAAATAAATAAATAAAATCTTTAAAAAAAAAAAAAATTTTAAAAAAAAGGGAGAAACAGATAGTAATAAAATAACAGTAGCAGACTTTAACACCCCACTTACATCAACAGATAGATCATTCAGACAGAAAACAGGAAAGAATGGCTTTAAACGGCACATCAGACCAGATGGACCTAACAGATCTACACAGAACATTCCATCCAAAAACAACAGAATACACATTCTCTTCAAGTGCACACGGAACATTCTCCAGAATAATCATGTAAGGCCATAAAACAAGTCTCAATAATTTCAAGAAAACTGAAAACACATCAACCAAATTTTCCCACCAAAACAGTATGAAACTACAAATCAATTACAAGAAAAAAATGTGGAAAAACACAAATACATGTAGGCTAAAACAACATGCTACTAAAAAAAAATGGGTCAACCAAGAAATCAAATGGGAAATCAAAAAATACATGGAGACATATGAAAATGAAAATATGCTGGTCCAAAAATCTTTGGGATGCAGCAAAAACACTTCTAAGAGGGAAATTTATAGCAATACAGGCCTTCCTCAAGAAACGAGAAAAATGTCAGATAAACAACCTAACCTTACTCCTAAGGAAGCTAGAAAAAACAAGGCCCAAAACTAGTAGAAAGAAGGAAATAGTAAAGACTACAGGAAAAAGAAATGACATAGAGACTACAAATACAATAAAAAATGATCAATGAAACCAGGAACTGATTCTTGAAAAGATAAAATTGATAAATCTTCAGCCAGATTCATCAAGAAAGTGCTCAAATAAATCAGAAATGAAAGAATTAACAACTGACACCACAAAAACACAACAGACTGTAAGAGACTACTACCAAAAATAATGCAGCATAAAAATGGACAATCTAGAAGAGATGGCTAAATTCCTAGAAACATACAATTTTCTAAAACTGAATCAGAAAGAAATAGAATATTTGAACAGAATGATTACTATAATAGCAATATAATTGAATCAGTAATCAAGAAACTTACAAAAACCAAAAGTCTAGGACCACACAGCTTCATGGGTGGATTCTACCAAACATTTAACGACTTAATACCTATCCTGCACAAAGTATTCCAAAAAATAGGAAGGAAAACTTCCATAATCATTCTATGAGACCAGCACTACCCTGATACCAAAACCAGACAAAGATACTACAATAAAAGAAAATTACAGAGCAATATCCTTGAACAGAAATGAAAAACCCTCAACAAAATACGAGCACACCAAATTCGTTATTACATTAAAAGAATCATTCACTGTGATCAAGTAGGATTTATTCCAGGGATGCAAAGGTGGTACAATACTCATAAATCAATAAGACACGAATAATCAAGAGAAAGGATAAAAACCTTATGATCATCTCAACAGATGCAGAAAAAGCACTTGACAGAGTACAACATCCACTCACAATAAAAACTCCCAACAAAGTAGGATGAGAGAGAACATACCACAACACAATAAAACCCATATATAAAAACCCAAGGCTAACATCATACTCAATGATGAAAACGTGAGAGCTTTTCCTCTAAGATCAGGAACAAGGCAAGGATGTCCACACTCACCGCTTTTGCTCAACATAGACCTGGAAGTCCTAGTCAGAGTAATCAAACAAGAAAAAGAAAAAAGGGGGGGGCACCAAAGTGGTAGGGGAAAAAGTAAAACTATTTGCAGTTGACATGATACTATATTAAAAAACCCTAAAGCCTCCACCAAAAAATTATTAGAATTGATCAATGAATTCATTAAGTTGCAGGATATAAAATTAATATACAGAAATCTGTTGCATTTCTACACAGTAATAATGAAGTAGTAGAAACAGAAATTAAAATATTTCCATTTACAATTGCACCAAAGAGAATAAAATACCTAGAAATAAACTTAACCAAGAAGGTGAAAGACCTGTACTCTGAAAACTATAAAACAGCAATGAAAGAAACTGAAGAGACACAAATGGAAGGATACTTCATGCTCATGGATCAGAATAATTAATATTTTTAAATATCCATAATACCCGAAGAAATCTATACATTCAGTGTAATCCCTATTGAAACACCAAGAGCGTTTTCCACAGAACTAGAACAAATAATACTAAAATCTATATGGAACCACAAAATACCTTGACTAGCCAAAGCAATCTTGAGAAAGAACAAAGCTGGAGGTATTACAATCCCAGATATCAGGACGTAGTATAAAGCTGTAATAATTAACACTATGGGACTGACACAAAAACAGACACATAGATCAAAGAAACAGAATAGAGAGCACAGAAATAAACCCACACTTAGTCAATTAATCTATGACAAAGGAGGCAAGAGTATACAATGGGAAAAGGAGTCTCTTTAATAAATGGTGCTGGGAAAACTGAACAAGCTACATGCTAAAGAACGAAAATGGACCACTTTCTTACACCATCCACAAAAATAAACTCGAAATGAATTGAAGACGTAAATCTAAGACCTGAAAATACAAAACTCCTCGAAGAAAACACAGCTAGTAATTTCTGTGACATCAGGCTTAGCAACGTTTTTCTAGATATGTCCCCAGGCAAGGGAAACAAAAGCAAAATTAAACTACTGGAACTACACCAAAATAAAAGGCTTTTACACAACAAAGAAAAGCACCAACAAAATGAAAAGGGAAAGATACTTGCAAATATATTAACTGATAAGGGGCTAATATCCCAAATATAAAAAGAACATCTAACAACTCAAGGCCAAAAAAAACCCCAAATAATCTGATTAAAAAATGAGAAGACCTGACTGGACATTTTTTCAAAGAAGACATACAAATGGCCGACACATAAAAAGATGCTCAGTCGTTAGGGAAATGCAAATCACAATGAGATACCACCTTAAACCTGTGAGAATGGCTATTATCAAAAAGAGAAAAAATACCAAGTGTTGGAAAGGATATAGAGAAAAGGGAATCTTCATTTGCTGTTGGTGGAAATGTAAATGGGAATAGCCACTGTGGAAAACAGTATGGAGGTTCCCAAAAAAATTAAAAATAGAAATACTATATAATACAATAATTCCGCTACTGGGTACTTACCCAAAGAAAATGAAAACATTAATTTGAAATACGCACCCTTATGTTTGCTGCAGCATTATTTACAATAGCCAAGACATGGAAGGAACCCAAGTGTCCATCCGTAGATGAATGAACTAATGAAAAACATATAGCATGTATGTATGTGTGTGCATGCGTGTATGTGTGTAATGGGAGGATTACTCAACCGTAAAAAATTGTATCTTGCCATTTGAGACAACATGGATGGGGTCCTAGAAGGTATTGTGCTAAGTGAAATAAATCAGAGAAAGACAAATACCATATGATTTCACTTACATGTAGAATCTAAAAAGCAAAACACAATAAAATATATTTTTTTAAGATTTTATCTATTTATTTGACACAGAGAGAGAGATCACAAGTAGGCAGAGAGGCAGGCAGCGAGAGAGGGGGAAACAGGCTTCCCGCCAAGCAGAGAGCCCGATGCGGGGCCCGATCCCAGGACCCCGAGACCACGACCCGAGCCAAAGGCAGAGGCTTCAACCCACCGAGCCACCCAGGCGCCCCACAATATAACACTCTTAAATACAGAGAACAAACTGATGATTGCCATGGGGGAGGAGGAGGGAGGAATGGGTGAAACAAAGGGGAGTAAGATGTGCAAACTTCCAGTTATAAAATAAATAAGTCGGGTTGCCTGGGTGGCTCAGTCGGTTAAGCCTCTGCCTTTGGCTCAGGTCATGATCTCAGGGTCCTGGGATTGAGCCCTGCATCGGGCTCTCTGCTCAGTGGGGAGCCTGCTTTCCCCCTCTCCCTCTGCCTGCCTCTCTGCCTACTTATGATCTCTCTCTGTCAAATAAATAAATAAAATCTTAAAAAATAAAATAAAATAAAATAAAAATAAAATAAAATAAAATAAATAAGTCATTGAAATGAAAAGTAACGGAGCACCTGGGTGGCTCAGTGGGTTAAAGCCTCTGCCTTCGGCTCAGGTCATGATCTCAGGGTCCTGGGATTGAGCCCCGCATCGGGCTCTCTGCTCGGTGGGGAGCCTGCTTCCCCCTCTCTCTCTGCCTGCCTCTCTGCCTACTTGTGATCTCTCTCTGTCTGTCAAATAAATAAAATCTTAAAAAAAAAAAAAAAGAAACGAAAAGTAACATAGGGAAAATAGTTATACTGTAATAATGTTGTTTGGTGACAGACGGTGACTACACTTATGGTGAGCACTGAGTAATATATAGAATTGTTGAATCAGTGTATTGTACACCTGAAATTAATATAACATTGTATACTACTTATACATCAACTTGAAAAAGAAGAAAGCAGTCTTCAATTCCCCAAGAGGCATTATTAACAACTCAAGAACTGACTATTTCAGGTTAACCAAGTAGCCCTATTAAAATGAGGAAAAATCTTCTACAGAGAAAGAGTACAGCTAATAATGGCAGAAGTGACCAAATTAGAAAAATCACTACTTTTATTTATATATGTATTTATTTAGTAAACTCTACCCCTAATGTGGGGCTTGAACACATAACCCCAAGATCAAGAGTCACATGGTCTACCAACTCGGCCAGCCAGGCACCCCTCAATTTTCTAACTTTTAATAACTAACTCATGCACTGGTAATGAATGGATGGTAAAAGAATGAGGTAAAAAGTGAGGCTTGGGGGCGCCTGGGTGGCTCAGTGGGTTAAAGCCTCTGCCTTCGGCTCAGGTCATGATCTCAGGGTCCTGGGATCGAGCCCCGCATCGGGCTCTCTGCTCAGTGGGGAGCCTGCTTCCCCCTCTCCCTCTGCCTGCCTCTCTGCCTACTTGTGATCTCTTTCTCTCTGTCAAATAAATAAATAAAAATTAAAAAAAAGAAATCACTATCAGGTGTGCTGTATTGTATGTATGTATAATGTATATAATGCATTGCGGTAATGCAAGAAAATGTGTTGTTTTAGAGACATATTATTTAGGAATAAAATAATGTCTTAGATATGCTTTAAATTCTCAGCAGAATAGTGGGGTGGGGGATGATGAAACTAGTATGGTGAAATGTTAACTGCAGCAGACGTTCACTAAACTTAACTTGTGTACATTTCAAAATGTTCACAAAAAGGGTTAAAATAAAAGCAATCAACTAGGAGTGACTGCAGAGTCTAAGGAGAAAACAACAATGAATTCAAATTAACATTTAAAAGTTGATCATTTTCATTATTTTGTACAGAGACTGCAGAAAAAGAAGCTGGGGATATAAAACTACTGCAAGTGGGGCACCTGGGTGGCTCAGTGTGTTAAAGCCTCTGCCTTAGGTCAGGGTCCTGGGATTGAGCCCCACGTCGGGCTTTCTGCTCGGCAGAGGGCCTGCTTCCCCCCTCTCTCTGCCTGCCTCTCTGCCTACTTGTGATCTCTCTGTCAAATAAATAAATAAAATCTTTTAAAAATAATAAAAATAAATAAATAAAACTACTGCAAGAGTTCTTAAGGCAGTCCAAAGATAAAATCCTTAAAAAGCCAACACTATTCATTTTAACTATCAATTTAATATTAATATTAGTAATCCTATTATTATAATTATCACGTTATCATTTATAACTGACTATATTGCACATATTAAGTATTTATTGGAAGGTTATTATACGGAAGGCTCTGCAGTAAGTGGTAAAGCAAGACTGGGAAGCCCATGCCTGGTTTTAAATCTTCCACTTGAGCTGGTGAAAAAGAACATACTCCATACCCTAATAACAGAGTTCAGAGAAGGGAGAGATGGGTTCAGGTAAAGCAAGTTTACGGAAGAAAAATAATCAAAGTAGACAACAAAATAGATACAAGATTTTTAAAAAGGAAGGGGAAAAAATGCAAAAGTTCTGATGAGGATATTCAAAAGATAATGGCACCAGTCACAGTTCTATCAAAATTGTATTTTTGTTTTTAAACATCTGAGAGAGAGAGAGAAAGTGCAAGAGCTCGCATGCCCGAACAGGGACAGAGGGGCAGAGGGTGAGGGAGAAGAGGGAGACTCCCCACAGAGTGCAGAACCCCACAGGGGGACTCAATCTCGTGACCCTGAGACCATGACCTGAGCCGAAATCAAGAGTCGGATGCCTAACCAACTGAGCCACCCAGATGCATCAACATTTCAAAGCATGACAGATTTGTCAGTGGGACAGGAGGCAAAACTAATAAATGAACTCTCAAGAAAAGAATCCTTAAACAGGGATTTAAAAAAATAGTTCTTGAAAGAAAATGGAGTAATATTGAATTTGAGGCCACATCTTCATACCCTTAAACATATAGTAAACCAACACTATGTAACTGAATATACTCCAAGTAAACAAGGACATTTGACATTCACAGACCTAATAAAAGATAACTGTTCAAGGTTACCATAACGAGAGCATTGAAAGTGAGATGTGAGCACCATGCAGAAGCACCATACTTCTGGTGAAGCACTGACTCTACTGCTGCAAAAAGGGTCCAAGGCAGAAAAGCTTTTTGTTCTCCCTAAGATTCAGATGGTCAGAGCAAACAAGATTTTTACTAGGATCTTAATCAAGAGTGATTAGAGAAGCAAGAAAAAAAGCCTTACAGAAGATATCCAGTAAGGGAGTTAGAGAGTTATATTTTAACTGTAAGACAGGGATGACAAGGATGGCAAATGTATTAGAAAAAAGAAAGGTATCTCTCAGAACCAGAAAAACAGAAGCATGTCTAAAGAGAGGGAAAGGGGGGCACCTGGGTGGCTCAGTGGGTTAAAGCCTCTGCCTTTGGCTCAGGTCATGATCTCAAGGTCCTGGGATCGAGCCCCGCATCGGGCTCTCTGCTCGGCGAGGAGCCTGCTTCCTTCTCTCTCTTCCTGCCTCTCTGTCTACTTGTGATCTCTCCTCTCTGTCAAATAAATAAATAAAATTTTTTAAAAATAAATAAATAAAAAATAAAAAAAAATAGAGAGAGGGAAAGGGACTGACTGTACATGCGGGGATGAGAAAAGACTAGTAACAAAGCAAGCTTTCCAACAGGGCAGAGGAGTTGGCAAATTCCAAAGCTAGTGGAACCATGTTCTCGAAATGGCAGGGGGTGGGTGTGGGGGAGTCAGTGAGGATTGGATATGAAGGAGTAATCTCTCAATTGTCTCAATCCTTAGGACATGAGTCATGAAGTCATTCTATCATTTAGTTTACAGAAAGAAAAAAGCATTAACATGACAAAACTGAGCAATCAGTGAGTATCTATAGGCAAGCTTTACCGGCTCACAAGAGATGAAAAAACGCCCTAGTGGTCATAGACAACGGACATATGCCCCTAACCAGGTACAGGGCAACAGACAAGTCACTTAACTTCTCTTAAGCCCTGTTTCCTAATCCTTTGTGTAATATCGCATAACTATCACCACCTCACCAGGCTATTATGGAAACTACACAAAGAAGGAAAATGGTTCTCACTTGTAAATAACTACATTAATTTATGAGGCTGTTTGAGAGCTCTCATAGGACAGCAAAAAGGCATCTCTGCAGGATGCCATCTTTCTTTCTATTTTCAAAAGGACAGATACATATCATATCTATAAACAGATAAACAAGAAAGATGTAATGATGGTAAAAGTGTAGCTAGGAAAGCATTCTTTTCCACAACATAAAAAAAAAATTAGTTGATATTGCACATTCCATTTTCAATAGCAGTTAAGAGGGGTTCCATGTTCTTAGATTCATTCCAGACACTATTTTCAGCTGAAACTTAAATACAACAAATGTATCCATTGTCAAGGTCTAGAAACTGCCCAAAGCTGAAGAGACTTAAAACACTGAGTATTCTGGTAAAACTTTATTTATAATTTATATATATATATATATATATATATATATATATATATACATACACACACACACACACACACACACACAAAACATAACCTTTTAATACAAATGTACAAAATTATCCAAGTGAGTACAATTACATAAAACAAAACTTAAAAGAGAACTAGGGGCTGAGTCTGAACTCTTAGAGAAACATGACAAAATCATATTCTGCCATAAAGAGCCAACGGAAGGACATCCTCTCTTGGTTATGGCACATTACATGATTTAAACCAATCTTCCTGTTGAACACATGTAAATAGAGCTACACAAAATATATGACTTTTGTAAAGGATTTAAGAACCGACGAGATAGTGCTTTTGGATTGATTAGAGGATCGGAAGATTCTGAGAAGTTACCCAATAACTCAGAAGAAACGGAGGTTAAACTGTATCTGACAGCCTGACAGGCTGAGAAGGACAGAAGGAAAATCCTCTTCTCCCACCTTCAGGTTAGAAAACTGAAGAGCAGCACCTTATTAATAAGGGTGAACAAGAAATGAATTAATACATACATTGAATGGAATTTGGCCCTGAGTCATCTGGTTGGCCCAGAAAAACCTTGAAAGTTGAGATGAGGCTAAGTAATCCTGGATTCTCTCAAGCAGATGTCACAAAAATATGGGGAACCTGGGTAGCTCAAGTGGTTAAGCATCCAACTCTTGATTTTGGCTCAGGTCACGATCTCCGGGTTGTGAGATCGAGCCCTCTGTCGGGCTCTGCACTGGGTGTGGAGCCTACTTAAGATTCTCTCCCTCTCCCTCTGCCCCTCCCCTCCTCTCTCTCTCTCAAAACAAACAAACAAACAAACAAAAACAGATGCCACAAAAATCTTTTCTGGAAGACATCCTTGGTCTCGAATAATTTCTAAAATAATTTTTCAAATCCAGTGCCCAGCATACAATTGAGAACTGGACACTTGAGGAGACAAGAGATAAGACCAAAAGCCATAGAAATAGCAAACAAAACAACAAAAAGTGACTCGCGGGGACTCCAAATATTGGAATTCCAAAAAGATTTTTAAATTACAACTTGATCTCAGCAATGAACTAAAATATCATAAAAAGTGACATACCAGATTTTTAAAAGAAAGAAAAAGTAATTATGATACTGAAAAATGCAAAAACCAACATTAAGAATTCAATAAACAGGTTTAACAGCCAGTGGGATAGTAAATCAGACTGACGTTGAGACAGTAAATCAAACGACAGATTGGGAAGAAAAAAAGCTTAGTGTACAGTAGAAGGTCTACCATACAATATAGTTAACTGGAATCCCAGGAGAAAAAACAATTTGGGGCAGAAGCAATATATGAATAGCTGAAATTTTCCAAAAATGATAGATGACGTCAAACCACAAACTAAAGATTCTCAATGGGAGCACCTGGGTGCTTCAGTCGGTTTAGTGTCTGCCTTCCACTCAGGTCATGATCCCAGGGTCCTGGGATCAAGCCCCATGTCAGGCTCCCTGTTACTCAGGGAGTTTGCTTCTCCCTCTGCCTCTGTACCTCCACCTGCTCCTGCACTCTCTCTCTCAAATAAATAAATAAAATCTTATAAAAAAAATTCTCAATGAATTCCGAGCTCACAACAAAGAAAAATTTAAAGGCATGAGGTGGGAGGAGATTACTTTCAAAGAAGCAACACTTCAGACAGTTTATTTGTAACAAACAAGGAAGCTAAAACAATCTCTGAGGAACAGAAAGAAAAACAACTGCCAACCTAGTATTCCACTGCAGAGAAAATACCCATCAAGAACAGAAATGAAATATATTTTCAGACAAGTAAAAACAGAATTCACTTCCAGCAAACCCAAAAAATCATAAAGCAAAAGAAAACTGATCCAAATTGGAAAGTAAGAGATGGAGAAAAGAGGGGCGCCTGGGTTGCTCAGTGGGTTAAAGCCTCTGCCTTCGGCTCGGGTCATGATCTCAGGGTCCTGGGATCAAGCCCCGCATGGGGCTCTCTGCTCGGCGGGGAGCCTGCTTCCCTCTCTCTCTCTCTGTCTGCCTCTCTGCCTACTTGTGATCTCTCTCTCTCTCTGTCAAATAAATAAATAAAATCTTTAAAAAAAAAAAAAAGATGGAGAAAAGAATGAAGAACCATGAAAGTTTAAGTAAGCAGTTTAAAACCTAACAAAACACTGTATAAAATAATGTATTGTGGAGTTTAAAATACATGCAGAAACCTACCTCTAAACTCATTAAGTTAAATATATTAAATACGTATACATTTTATAAAAAATATATACAGAAAGTGAAATTACAAGACAAAAGCATGTATGTCAGGAGGTGGTTAAATGGAACTAAGGAGTTTTAATATTCTTGCTTCAACCAAGAGGAAAGTAAAAGTATCACTTAACACTAGACTTTGACAAGTGAAATACACATGCTGTAAGCCCTGAGGTAATCACAAAAAGAATCAAAGTGAATAGGTGGTATTCGAACCAATAATGGAAAAACTGACATAAAAAATAATCAAACTAAAGGAAGAGACAAAGAAAATACATAACAAGTGAAACAGAAACGTGATGCTGGAAGTAATCCCCAAATACCAGTAATAATATTAAATGTGAATCGATTAAATGTTCTCGAAAAAATTAAAGATTATCAGATTGGATTAAAAAAAAACCGACCCATCTAAAACATAATACAGAAAGATTAAAAGTAGAGGTGCCTGGGTGGCTCAGTTGGTTAGGAGTGTGCCTTCAGCTCGGGTCATGATCCCAGGATCCTGGGATCAAGCCCCACATCCGGCTCCCTGCTCAGCAAGGAGCCTGCTTCTCCTTCTCCCTCTGCTGCTCTCCCTGCTTGTGCGCACACTCTCTCTGTCAAGTGGATAAATAAAATCTCTTAAAAAAAAGATTAAAAGTAAAAGGATAGAAAAATACATCATGCAAACATTAGCCAAAATAAAGATACAATAGGGGCGCCTTGGGTGGCTCAGTCATTAAGCATCTGCCTTCGGCTCAGGTCATGATCCCAGAGTCCTGGGATTGAGCCCCGCATCGGGCTCCCTGCTCGGCGGGAAAATAAAAATCACCGAAATGTTTGTCAATTGATAAATGAACAAATAAAATGATATATCCATAAAATGTAGTATTTTCTGGCAATAAAAATATAAAACATAAATGTTACAATATAGGCAAACCTTAACATTATGAAAAGTGAATGAAGCCATTCACAAAAGACCAAATATCATATGATTCCATTTATATGAAAATTTCAGAATAAACAAATCTATAAGGGGAAAAAGGACTTGTGATTACCTCAGGCTGATGAACAGGGGAAGGAGCTGGGAGATAATGGGGAGTGACTGGTAATGGGAGCAGGATTTCCTTTTGGGGTGATGAAAATGTTCTAAAATTGATTATGATGATAGTGGACAACTCTGTGAATGTATTAAAAACCACTAAATTGTACACTCAAAGCTATTAAAAAAAGGAATAGAAGGGAGGACTATCACTAAGAAATCTGGACACATTAAATGACAAAAAAGTGTAACTGTAATGCCAATACATTTGAAACTTAAGATGAAACAAATTTTTACAAATATATGCTTTACCAAATGGTTTTAAGAAAAAATAAAGCCATATTTAGCATCTTCTCCCAACTACAATAGTATGAAACTACAATCAATTACAAGAAGAAAAACAGAAAATTCACAAATACGTGGAGATTTAACAACATGCTACTAAACAACGAATGGGTCAACAAAGAAATCAAAAAGAGAAATCAAAAAATACATTAAGACAGTAATCTACACATTTAATGCTGTCCCTACCAAAATACTAACAGGTTTTTTTTCACAGACTAGAACAATCCTAAAATTTGTATAGAACCATGAAGTACCTCCAATAGCCAAAACAATCTTGAAAAAGAAAAGCAAGGCTGGAGACATCACAATTCCAGGTTTCGAGTTATATTACAAAGCTACAGTAATCAAAACAGTATGGTACTGGCACAAAAACAAGACACACAGATCCATGTCACAGAATAGAAAACCCAGAAACAAACTCCCAATTATATGGTAAATTAAACTTCAACAAAGCAAGAAAGAATATCCCATGGGAAAAAGACAGTCTCTTCAACAAATGGTGTTGGGAAAACTGGACGGCAACATGCAAAAGAAGGAAAGTGGATCACTTTCTTACACCATACACACAAATTCAAAATGGATGAAAGACCTAAATGTAAGACCTGAAACCATAAAAATCCTAGAAGAGAACACAGGCAGTAACTTCTCTGACATAGGCCATAGCAACTTCTTTCTAGTTATGTCACCAGAGGCAAGGGAAACAAAAGCAAAAATAAACTACTGGGACTGAGACTACATCAAAATAAAAAGCTTGTGCACAGTGAAGGAAACAAATAATAAAACAAAAAGGCGACCTATGGAATGGGAGAAGATTTTGCAAATGACATCTGATGAGGAGTTAGTATCCAAAATATATAAAGAACTTATCAAACTCAACCCCCCAAAATCGAATAATCCAGTTAAAAAACGGGCAGAAGACATGAATAGAGAGTTCTCCAAAGAAGACGTCTAGATGGCCAACAGACACATGAAAAGATGCTCAACATCACTCATCATCAGGGAAATGCAAATCAAAACTACAATGAGGGGCGCCTGGGTGGCTCAGTGGGTTAAAGCCTCTGCCTTCGGCACAGGTCATGATTTCAGGGTCCTGGGATTGAGCCCCTCGTCTCGGCAGGGAGCCTGCTTCCCTCTGCCTCTCTGCCTACTTGTGATCTCTCTCTCTGTCAAATAAATACATAAAAAATCTTAAAAAAAAAAAAAAACTACAATGAGCTATCACCTCACACCTGTCAGAATGGCCAGAATGGCTGAAATCAACACAGGAAAACAACAGGTGTTGGTGAGGCTGTAAAAAAAAAAAGGGAACTGTCTTGCACTGTTGGTGGGAATGCAAACTGGTGCAGCCACTCTGGAAACCGGTATGGAGGTTCCTGGAATACATAATGAAATATTACTCAGCCATAAAAAGGAATGAAATATTGCCATTTGCAATGATGTGGATGAAGCTAGAGAATATTATGCTAAGCGAAATAAGTCAGAGAAAGATAAACTATATGATTTCACTCAAGTGGAATTTAAGAAACAAAACAAACGAGCAAAGGAAAAAAAGAGAGCGGCAAACCAAGAAACAGACTGTTAACTATAGAGAACAAACTGATGGTTACCAGAGGGGAGGGGTGGGGGTGAGACAGGTGAAAGAGATTGGGAAGTACACTTATGATGAGCATCAAGTGATGTATGCAAGTGCTGCATCACTATATTGTACACGTGAAACTAATATTACATTGTAACTAACTGGAATTTAAATAAAAACTATTTTGTAAAGATTTTATTTATTTATTTATTTGACAGAGAAAGAGACAATGTGAGAGGGAACACAAGCAGGCTCCCCACTGAGCAGGGAGCCCAGAGGGCTTGATCGCAACCTGACACAGGGCCAGATCCCAGGACCCTGGGATCATAACCTGAGCAGAAGGCAGACACTTAACGACTGAGCCACCCAGGCACCCCTTAAATAAAAACTTTAAAGAAATACCTTGAGTCAAATGAAAATGTAAATACAATATGCCAAGATTTATGAAATGCCGAAAAAGCAGTTCTAACAGACAAGTTCAAAGCAACAAATGCCTATATCAAAAGACAAGAAAGATCTCAAACAACTTAACATTACACCCCAAGGAACTGGGGGGGGGGGGGGAAGCCTAGATTTCGTAGAGTTAGTAGGCTGAAGGAAATAACAAAGAACGTAATAGAAATAAGTGAAATAAAGATGAAAAAGACAACAGAAAAGATCAATAACATTAAGTGCTAGTTCTCTGAAAGGATAACAAAATTGAGAACCTTTAGCTAGACTCAACAAGAAAAAAAGAGGGCTCAAATACATAAAAACAGAAATCAAAGAGGATACAGCAGATACCACATAAATACAAAGGATCGTAAGAGACCACAATAAACAATTGTATGCGAACTGAAAAACCTGGAAGAAATGGATAAATTCCTAGAAACATACAACCTTCCAAGACTGAATTATGGCAGAATAGAGTAAGTGAATAGAACAATTACTAGTGGGACACCTGGGTGGCTCAGTTGGTTAAGTGGCTGCCTTTGGCTCGGGGCATGATCCCAAGGTGCCACATCGGGCTCCCTGCTCATCGGGCAGCCTGCTTCTCCCTCTGCCTGCAGCTTCCCCTGCTCGTGCACGCGTGCATGCTCTCTCTCCCTCTCTCTGACAAATAAAGAAATAAAACCTTTAAAAAAAAGAATGATTACTAGTAAGGAGATTGCATCAATAATCAAATACCTCCCAATGAGCAAAACACCAGGACAGGCAGTGACACTAGTGAATTCTACCAAACATTCAAAGAAGAATACCAATCATTTTCAAAGTTTTCCAAAAAAAATGAAAGAGAAGGGAACACTTCCAAACTCATTTTACAAGGCCAACAGTACTCTTGATAGCAAAACTAGACAAGGGCACCACAATCGAAGAAAATTATAAGCCAGTATCATTGATGAACACAGATGCAAAATCCTCAACAAAATATTAACAAACCGGGATGCCTGAGTGGCTCAGTGGGTTAAGCAGCTGCTTTCGGCTCAGGTCATGATCCCAGGGTCCTGGGATCGAGTCCCACATCAGGCTCCTTGCTCAGCAGGGAGCCTGCTTCTCCCTCTGCCTCTGCCTGCCACTCTGCCTACTTGTTCTCTCTCTCTCTCTCTCTGGCAAATAAATAAATAAAATCTTAAAAAAAATAAAAAATAAACTTAAAAATATTAACAAACCAAGTTCAATAATACATTAAAAGGATCAAAAAAAATAAAAAATAAAATAAAAGGATCATACACCAGAATCAAGTGAGATTTATTCCAGGGAATCAAGCATGCAAATCAATGTTACAGGCCACATTAACAAAATAAAGGATAAAAATCATAAGATCATCTCAATAGACACAAAATAATTCAGCATCTTTTTATGATAAAACATCTAATAGCAAAGTGGCTACAGAGGGAACGTACCTCAATATAATAAAGGCCATATAGAACAAGCTCTCACATAACAGCATACTCCAACAGTAAAAAGCTGAAAGCTTTTCCTCTAAGATTAGGAACAAACACAAGGATGCCCCCACTCTCACCACTTTGATTCAACATAGTATTGGAAATCTCAGCAGACCAATTAGGCAAGAAAAAGAAGTAGGCATTCAAATTGGTAAGGGAAAAGTAAAACTGCTACTATTTACAGATGACATGATATTATGTAGTGGGATTAAGACAGTGATGAAAGAAATTGAAGACACAAATAAATGGTAAGAGATTCCACGCTCATGGATTGGAAGAACTAATACTGTTAAAATGTTCATAACCACCCAAAGCAATCCACAGAGTCAATGAAATCCCTATCAAAATACCAATGACAGTTTGGTATTTCAAATAAACAATACTAAAATGTGTAGGATTGACCTCCAAAAGACCGTGAAAATGGCCAAAGCAATCTTGAGAAAAAAGAGTAAGGCTGGAGGCTTCATACTCGCTGATTTCAAGCTATCTTACAAAGCTATCTATAGTCATTAAAAGAATATGCTATTGGCATAGAAACAAACACATAGACCAAGAGAACAGGACAGACAGCCCAGAAATACATTCAAGCATATACAGTCAATCAATTTATGACAAAGGAGCCAAAAACATACAGTGAGGAAAGTAGAGTCTCTTCAATAATGTCTGTCAGGAAAAATGGACAGCTACTTGGAAAAGAATGAAACTGGATCATGATCTTACTCCATACCCAAAAATTAAGTCAAAATGGATTAAACACTTGGGCGCCTGGGTGGCTCAGTGGGTTAGTCTGCCTTCGGCTCAGGTCATGGTCTCAGGGTCCTGGGATCGAGCCCCACATCGGACTCTCTGCTCATCAGGGAGCCTGCTTGCCCCTCTCTCTCTGTCTCTCTGCCTACTTGTGATCTCTCTCTGTCAAATAAATAAAATCTTTAAAAAAAAAATGGATTAAACACTTGAACTAAACGTTTAAGACGTGAAACCATACAACTCCTAGAAGAGGACACGGGCTATAATAAGCTTGGCATTGGTCTTGAGGAAGATTTTTCTCAATCTGACTCCAAAAGCAAAGGCAACAAAAGCAAAACAAACAAGTGGGACTACATCAAACTAAAAGGTTCTTCTGCACAGCAAAGGAAATCATCAACAAAAATGAAAGGGCAACCTACTGAATGGGAGAAAATATCTGCAAATCATATCTCTGGTAAGTAGTTAATATCCAAAATATATAAAGAACTCATACAACTCAATAGCAAAAAACAAAACAAAACAAAACAAAAAACCCAAACAACCCAATTTATAAATGGCTGAAGTTCTGAATAGGCACTTTTCTAAACAAGGCATGCAGCTATAGAGCTGCATGAAAAGATGCTCAACATCACAATGATCAGGGAAATGCAAATCAAAAAGCACAACAAGGAGGCACCTGTGTGGCTCAGGTCATGATCTAGGGTCCTGGGATCCAGCCCCACGTCAGACTCTGCTCAACAGGGAATCTGCTTCTCCCTCTCCCTCTGCCTCTGCCTCTCCCCCTGCATGTGTGCTTGTGCACGCGCTCTCTCATAAATAAATAACATCTTTAAAAAAAAGATGTTATTTATTTATGACAGAGCGAGATAGCGAGAGAGGGAACACAAGCAGGGGGAGTAGCAGTCAGAGGGAGAGGGAGAAGTAGGCTCTCCGCTGAACAGGGAGCCCGATATGGGGCTGGATCACAGGATGCTGGGATCGTGACCTGAGCCGAAGGCAGATGTTTAATGACTGAGCCACCCAGGCACCCCTCAAATAAATAAAATCTTTTAAAAAAAAAAGTAGAACAAGAGGTTCCAGGTTGGCTTAGTTGGTACAGCATGCAACTCTTGATGTCAGAGTCATGAGTTTGAGCCCCACACTGGGTGTAGAGCTTACTTTTTAAAAAAGTGAAAAAAAACCCATAATGAGCTACTATCTCACACCTGTCAGAATGGTTAATATCAAAAAAACAAAAAAATAACAAGTGCTGGTGAGCATGTGGAGAAAAGGGAACCCTTGTCCACTATTGGTAGGAATGCAAATGGAGCCACCTCCATAGAAAACAGTACGGAGGTTTCTCAACAGATTAAAAACAGAACTACCGTATGATCCAGCAATTCCACTTCTTGGTATTTACCCAAAAAAACCCAAAAACACTAACTCAAAAAACACTAACTCCCATATTCATTGCAGCGTTATTTATAATAAAAAAGAAAGACAAATATTGTATGATCTCATTTATATGTAGAATCTCAAAAAAAAAAAAAAAAAGCTCATAGATACAGAGAACAGAGTAGGAGTAGATTAGCGGCTGCCAGAGGCAGCAAGTAAGGGTGCGCAAAATGGATGAAAGAGGTCAAAAGGTACCAACTTCCAATTATAAAATAAGTCAGTCCTGGGGATGTAATGTACATCACGGTGACTATAGTTAATAATATAGTATTGCACACTTGAAAGCTGCTCAAGACAGTAAATCTTAAAAGTCTTCATCAAAAGAAAAAAAACTGGGGTAATAACTATGTATGGTGACAGATGTTAGCTACACCTATTGTGGTGATCATTTAGCAATACATACAAATATGGAATCACTGTGTTGTAGGCCTGATACAATGTTCTATGTTACAATGTTTGTACCTCAATTAAAAAAAAAAAAAAGAGGGCACCTGGGTGGCTCAGATGGTTAAGCGTCTGCCTTCGGCTCAGGTCATGATCCCTGCTCAGTGGGGAGCCTGCTTCTCCCTCTGCCTCTGCCTGTCTCTCATGAATAAATAAATAAAATCTTAAAAAAAAAAAAGTATACTACTTTTTACTGAAGTATACTACTACTACTTTAAAACTTGAATCTGTAATTAAAAGCTTTCCTGCAAAGAAAACTCTAGGCCTAAATGGGTTCAGGGCTCAGTTCTGTCATACCTTTAAAAAAGAAATAAAACCAATCTTAACACACTTTCTTCCAGAGAATAGAAAGAGCAGGTATATTCCTTAACTCATTTTACAAGGCCACCAAAACCTAACAAGGGCACTACAAGGAAACAAAATCAGATGCCAATCTCACTCAAGAACAAAGACCCAAAATTCCTAAGGAAAATGTGATACTAACTGGAACTAACTGGGTTTATTCCTGGAATGTAAAAAGTTGATTTATCGTTAGGAAATCAATAGATATAATCTGATTTAAGGAGCAAAATCACATTTCCTTTTTAACAATATTTGATAAAAATCTAGTATCACTCACGAGATAAGCTCTTACCAAACTAAGAACAAAGTTCCTTAATTTGAGAAGGTAACTGGGAAAGAATTAAAGCAAATACATATTTAATAAAGAAATATTGAAAGTTTCCCATTTGCAAAAAGGAACAAGACAATGGTGCCCTGTATTTCCACTTCTATTCAATAATATAATCTTAGTACTAGTCAGCACTAAGAAACAAAAGTACAGCAATTCGAAAGGAAGAAACAAAAAGTCTGAAGATAAATTACTAAAGGTAATAAGCATTTAGCACAATTGTTACATATAGGGTTGATATAAAAGTCAATTGTATTTTGATAAGTAACAGAATGATCTCTTTAAAAACTACAATATCAAAAAATAACAAATATCTAAGAATAAAAATCTTAAATGTTACAAACGTCTCTCTGAAGAAAATTATAAACATTATTGAGAGAAATTAAAGAGGACCTAAATAAACAGAGATCATGATCATGAATTAGAAAATAAAAAGATAAAGAGGTCAATTCTAAATTGCTCTATAGATTTCACAGAAATCCAATTTCCAAATCCCAACAGATTTTTTTTTGTGTGTACATGTGATGTGTGGAAAGTGACATGATATTAAAACACATTATATTTGTGCAAAGGGCCAAGAATACCCAAGATGCTCTGAAAAGACAAGCAGGTGGAAGAACTTGTTCTACTAATCATCAAGACTTAGAATAAAGATTTAGTGAAGAACACAGTGTGCTATCAGTGCAGTGAGCAATGGAACAGAATAGACAGCTATGAAACAGAACCACAAACATAGGAATATTTGATTCCCGACAAAAGTAGGAAAAAGACTGTGCTGGGACAATTAACCAGCCATGTGGAAAACAACGATATTGTCCCCTTTCTCAATGCACAATGCACAAAAATCAATTTCAGGTACAAAGCCAAAATAATATAGCTTCTGGAAGATGAAAGAGAACCTCTTCAAGACCCTGAGATAGGGAAAGATATTTTAAACTGAACATGGTATCTAATTTAAATACAAAGGAAACTGTTTCTAAATTAAACATTAAAGAATTTTGGTTTATCAAAAGACACATCAAAAATGAAAAAACATGCTCATGAAACCAGCAAGGGCTCATTTCTAGCAAATAAAGAACTTCTGCAAATCAGCATGTCAAAATAGTCAAAGTACATGACACATTCTTGAAGGAATTCAGCCCAAAATAGTTATAAAAACACAAACCTCAGTCACCTAGAAAATTTAGTTGTAAATACTGACACTTTCCCTGAGATTTAGAGTAAAAGATTTTACTATTTATTAACATATAAAAAAATGTTTCAGATGTCCAGTTCTCTCTTCTTTCTCCAGGGGGAACTCCTCGAGAAATACTTATTGAAAAGTCTTGTTTAAGAAATCTTTGCCTACTCCAAGTTCACAAAGACATTCTCCAAAAACTGAGACCTACCTACATATCCATCAATAGCAGAATAATAGTGACATAGCCACACAAAGGAATATACCCTAATGAGAAGAAACAGTCTACAACTATACACAATATATAAATAAATCTCACATTCATACTGTTGCCAGGACTACAGGAGGATTCCATTTACATAAAGCACAAAAGTAGACAAAACCATGTGATGTTAAACGTCAGGAAAATGGTGAAGGAGATGAAGGGGGCGCCTGGGTGGCTCAGTGGGTTAAAGCCTCTGCCTTCGGCTCAGGTCATGATCCCAGGGTCCCGAGATCGAGCCCCACATCGGGCTCCCTGCTCAGCAGGGAGCCTGCTTCCCCCTCTCTGCCTGCCTCTCTGCCTGCTTGTGATCTCTGTGTCAAATAAATAAATAAAATTTAAAAAAAAAAATGGTGAAGGAGATGAAGAGGTACAAACTACCAGTTATTAAAAAAAAAAAAGTCAGGGAAATGGGGGGATGGGTAGGGTAGTAAAAGATCAAAAAGGCACAAAAAGGGGCATCTAAGTGGGTGGTAATGTTCACTTTCTTGATCTGGGTGCTGGTACAAAAGTGTGTTCAGTTGTGAAAATTCACTGAGCTGTTTACTACTGATGTATGCTTTCTGCATATTTAATAAACTTTTAATAAATTCTTTTTTAAGTATGAAAGAGTACTTATTTTTCGAAATTTGTTAGGGAATAGGAGAGCAAAAAAAGTTTGATTGGTTCAGGTCAAATCACAGAAATCAAATAACTAACAAAAACTTAAAAAGTAGGTATTAAGATAACATGCTAACTACCAAAAAAAAAATATTCATAGAGGTGCCAAAACAACTAGGAACGCTCAAACTTACAGTAAAAATGGTCTGAAACTATTCAAACCCAAAAAGGTAAACTGATTTATATCTAGATTTAATGACTAATATTGATTCATAAAGCTCTAACACAAGCCACTTGATCTTATGTTTTTATTAAATAACTGGGTCTTTCAAATCTAAGAAGTGAACATAGATTCACATATCTAGTCAAATCTCCTAATTTTATAAAGAAACCAAGGTCCTCCGAAAAGGCTGATTTGTCCAAGGTCATAAGCAGCTCTCCATAAATAGAAACAAAATTTTTTAGTCAAGTTCATCACTTTTCCAATTTTCCTTAAGTTCTAGAGGATTCCCAGCCAGCAAGAGAATCTGTCTACTGGCAGTGACTCTCAATACATGCTATATTCAATTGAAACATTTTCATCCAAATGTTACCAACTCAAAATTAATTTCTTTGCCATCCATGACTAATAGCCAAAAGCTATTTCTGGAGCAGAAAAGATAAGACTTTCTAAAAGTAAAGTTCATGATGTGCAACCTAACAGATAACATTCTGTTTACACTAAATGATGACTGACAACAAACTTAAAGCATGTGTGGTAATTTAGAATGACAATGGCACCTATAGCATATGGTAACCCCGAAAAAGACCAAAAAAACCGATCATGACCACAACCTGAAATCAGTACGTAGTTTAAAAAAAAAAAAAAATTGCTCAATTAGTGGCAATAAAATTATAGTACTAACTTAATATTAATTTCTTATTAAATCAGTAAGTTCAAAAAAATTAATTTCTCCAATTCATTCCAGTCAGCTTCTACATCTAATATGAAGAAAGTATTCTTTCTATGTAACTTTAACATTTTTCTTTTTTTAAGATTTTATTTATTTGAGAGAGAGCATGAGTGGGGAGGAGGAGCAGAGGGAGAGGGAGAAGCAGCTCAGGAGCCCTCGTGGGGCTCGATCCTAGGACCCTGTGATCATGACTTGAGCTAAAGGCAGACGCTTAAGAGACTGAGCCACCCAGGTGCCCCAACTTTAACACTTTCAAAAGGAAAAATGACTTGTCATTCTGAAGCTAACTCCATCAAAAGTGTCCAGTACATAAAACCTATTTAATCCTGTCAAACATTTTTAAAATATAAAAATGCTTTACTCTAAAAAAAAAAAAAAAAAGCTTTACTCTATTCCATCCCCATAGCATTCTTTCCACTATCACAGGACTCTCTTTTTTTTTTTTAAGATTTTATTTATTTGAGAGGGAGAGAGAGAGAGTGAGAGCATTAACAGTCATGAGAAGCAGAGGGAGAGGGACAAGCAGACTTCCCGCGGAGCATGGAGCCTGTTGCTGGGCTGTGGGGCTTAACCAAATGAGCCACCCAGGCATCCCAGAGAGAGAGAGAGAGGTCCTAAAACAGTAACACTTAATAATATGTATATAATGTTACTTATGCACTCGCCTATGGGCTTGCTGCTGTTTTAAGTGCTGTGTGTGTGTGTGTGTATGTGTGTGTGTGTATATAAACACATTGAACCCTCCCAAGAAACCATAAGGTAGGCAGTACAGTACTAATATCTACATTTTACAGATGAGAAGTTCTAAAAGTGACGGAACAGAGATCTGAGGGCAACCACCATACTAAACAGCCTTTTGAGGAGCCACAGCAGGAAAAAACTTCTGCTTTCTAGAGACCAAGTCCCACTACTCACCCTGTCCTCAGCATCCACTTAGAGAAACAAGCCCTCTGCCCAAGACTTGGGAGTCCTTGCTAGGATTGTGAAGGAATGTGACTCCCCAATCCCATCTTCAAGATTGTGTTCATAATCTTGCAATACCTGAGGCATCAGTGTATATTCTTGAGACACTGTTATACATAGAAGTTAGTTTATAGGGGCGCCTGGGTGGCTCAGTGGGTTAAAGCCTCTGCCTTCGGCTCAGGTCATGATCTCAGGGTCCTGGGATCAAGCCCCGCATCGAGCTCTCTGATCAGCGGGGAGCCTGCTTCCCTGCGCCGCCCCCCCCCCCAGCCTGCCTCTCTGCCTACTTGTGATCTCTCTCTGTCAAATAAATATATAAAATCCTAAAAAAAAAAAAAAAAAAGTTTATATAGCACTATCAGTCTTCAAATTCAGTTATGTGGGACTGGCCTGGGAATCTGAAGGCCACATGTGACATTATTTCTATGGGAAAATGGTGGTGAATTTCAAAAAGAAAGTGTTACAAATTCACCATTTAAAAATTGAGGCTCCCTCTACACAGAATTTGGCCTCATAGATGCCATGATAAAATATTTTATAAAAAAAATAATAAAATAAAATTTGTTTATTTATTTGACAGAAAGAGAGATCACAAGTAGGCAGAGAGGCAGGCAGAGAGAGAGGGGGAAGCAGGCTCCCCGAGCAGAGCCTGATGCGGGGCTCGATCCCAGGACCCTGAGATCATGACCTGAGCCGAAGGCAGAGGCTTTAACCCACTGAGCCACCCAGACGCCCCATCAAATTTTAATAAAAGACACTGCAGTTACTCACATAATCCAGTTTTGCTCATATATCAAAGTGGCACAGTTTCTTATACTTCTTTATACTTCTTCACAAAAATCCTGTAAGGTAAGTATTACACTACCCCAATTTCAAAAATGAGGAAACAGGTCAGTGATTAAGCAACTTGCCCAAGATCACAGAGCTAGTGTCAAAAGTAAGATTTGAACATTTAAGCATTTTACCCCGAGAAATATTTTTAACCACTGCACTCTGTGTATTATTAAATAATTTGGCAAACTCTTAAAATAAATAAAGGGTGCTTACCCCACTTTTAAAACAAGAGTGCTCTAGAGACCAAAAAAAGGAGAGAGAAACCCATCTTGCCTTTTATTAGGAATCTGTCTTTCCACCAAGCAAAGACTTTTACAGAGAACAAATTTAAAATGTATTTTGCTTGAAATCCCTTGCTTAACGTGTTTGAATACTACTAACAGTGGTAAAGGCATGTAGCTTCAACAACAGACTAATAAAACTTTATTTTAAAATCTTCAACATAAAACATAAAATCATAAAATCTTCAACATAAAACAAACACACTGTCGCTGTTTACCATTAAGTAAACTAGGATAAAATAACTGCTAGAGTTCAAATACCCCTGAAAAGTTTCAAAACAGCAATAAGAAATAGTGGGAACAAGATATTCTTTTTATGACAAAGCAAAACTCTGTTCTTTCCACAACACTATAACAAGTGTTTTAAGGACAAATATTAACCTGAGATGGACTGAAGAACTACATTTCAAAACATGTGCCTAAATTCAGAAATTCTTCACTGACAATCTAAAAAGGCTATCAGCTTATCTCCCAGAAGAACCACCTGATCCACATAACATATCTAATTTTGGACAGCTGAAAGGTGTGCTCCATGCCATCCCACTGAGTAATTAACAAAAAGCATGCAACTCCCAAACAACTTCTGGAGCACACGCTGATTTTTTTTTTAAATCATCTATTTGAATCTCAGAACTTGCCTTCCCAGCAAACAAAGGTCTATGTGGCAGGATTCCAAACGAGTCCACAAAAGCTAAAACACCCATAAGGTTACAGAAGTATAATAAAATACCAAACCTGCACGGGCAATGTTTCTATGAGAAAACTCATTTAGCAGTCAACCTAGAATAAAACCAAGTACCCCTGCCCCACTCAGCCCTGGAGTAGAATTGTCCCCTCCCTAGGACCACAGGCCTAGGATTCCGTGATTGAGGCAGAGCAGGAGAAAAGGCAGGAAAGACAGCAGTTGGCAGTGCACGAGGCTTCAGAGTTAGGACAAAAAGGCAGAGCTGCAGTGGGAGGAGATTCTGGGATAAGGCAGGCAAGACCTACTTGGGAGAGGATGAAAGGCGGGATGGCAGCTGAAAGGAGTTAGGGAAAAGTGTGGGGGTCAGGGTGGGCTGCAGAAGAGGAAAAGGAAGCAGGGCCCGCTTCTGGAGCAGATGAGCTTTTACAAACTTTCCTCCTGAATGCTTAGGAGAGGGGAAGAAAAGAAAAAGAAACCGTGGCAAGGATCTTGACGCTGCCTCTCTCACTCTGGCTACTCTCATTCTCCTTTTCAATAAAGAAAGGAGAGGGTAAAGAGGTCTTGCCTGGATCCTTCTTGATCTCCTAGAGCACAGGGACTCGGAGAACGGGAGAATGGGAATGGACTTAAGAGGAGTATTGTTCCCCTCCTTACCAGCATCCACTCTGCTAGAGACTTCAGGGTCAATTAGAACTAAGGGAAGTAAGGGCTCCAGGTACTAGCAGGAACAACCAGTAGGAGAAAGAGAGGAAGGAACCTAAGGAAATTTGAAGCAGGAAGTGGGATGGTGGAGGGCCAAATAAGTTAATAGAACTGCCAACGATTTAAGCTATAATAACCGTTCTTAAGTATTTAGGATTAATTCATCTTGACAGTTACCAGTATTTCCTCAGGTCCATTTCACTTTTAAACAAATGAGTATTTGTGGCCATGGTAATATATTGAGGTTTATTATGTGGAAGATATGAAAACATACATCTAAATGCATGTGAGATAATTTTCCGGTGCCTTTTCTTTATACAGTGGCAATATAAATCATTTCAGAAAGGCTTTTTTATTTACAGAGTGAGCACTCAGTTACATTATCATTTGTCAATTTTTTCACCCCAATAGCCCATGAGTTATTACCTTCACGAATAAGGAAGGATATTTAACTCTTTCTTGGGAGTATAACTATAATCAAAAACTTGCTCACTGAGACCAAACACTGCCTATCAGGACTCCAAGTTAGTATTTCAAGCAAAGTTCCAAACTCATACACACACACAAATACATCTGAGGAGCACAGGACATCTTTTACCTCCAGCCCCTAAGGCCCATGTTTCCGTAAGACATGACTACTTAAACGAGGGCCCCCCAATTTATATCTTAAAAGATGGCGCAGTAAATCCCAAATTCCCTAATAACATTTCCAGAACTCCCAGCCAAGGATAATTAATTCAGCAGGTAAACCTAACCAAATATCCAGCTGGAGGATGAGTGCCAGACACTTAGCATCCATTTTTTTCCCTATTATTTAAGCTGCTACTCTTCCAGTCCAACTTTCTAAGCTGCTACTCTTCCAGTCCAACTTTCTCCTCGTCAGAGATAATGGCCAGGAGTCAAGCTCAGCAGCACATCAAAGATGCAAGAGCAGAGACCATTTTAGGGGACAAAAGTGACTATCAGTCATGCACAGGCAAGATGTTCCGGCTGTTTCACCGACATATCCCATACTGCCTGGGAACCTGGAAGATCTTTCACTCCCTAGCCCCACAGAAGATTATGCTGGATCCCAGAATAGCTGCCGTATTTTCTGCAAAGGACAAAGTGGATCCAAAACCTCTGTACTAAATTAAAGAGAAGAAAAACAGCATCTGTTATCAAGTACTCCACTTGTTGGAGAAAGTAGGTGGGTGGGTATGTGTGTATACCTCCAAGCTATGATAAAGCAAATTCAGACCCCTAGAAATAGCTGCTATTTTATTTTAGTAATATAATTTGAAAACTATTCAGGACCAAAATAAACAAAATATTTAATCTTTGAATTACCCTGGACATGCTGAAACTGGAGGCAAAGTTACTGAAAACATCTGAATTTCACATAGGTCACTCACTACCGGCTGCTAGGAATCCTTACTAATCAGCAGACTTCTGTTAAAATGTTACCTCTGGCTAGAAAATGAACACATGAGAAAGAAAAGAAAAACCTTAAGATTATCTTCAACCAAGAACACTGAAATCTTCCAAGATTACCAAAAGAACTGAAAGGTTTCTTTGTAACAAAAACTTCCATTTTCATGAAATTTTTATCAACACATACACTTACGCAGAATATAGTAGAAAAAAACATATTCTAAAATCAGACAGAGTTTGGGTTCTAGCTCTGCAATTTACCAGCTATATAAACTCGTCAGGAAAATTACTTAATACAGGAGGTTAGCGTGGTTATCTGTACAGCAGGAATAAAATTACCTGCACAAGGTAGCTACGAGAATTAAATGCAAACATACATAAACCACCAAAACCAGTGCCTGAACATACTCAATGTTAGCTCCGTTTGCTCCAACACAAACTGCACAGAATTTGCTAATGAAAAATCTATATAATTGAGAAGACTGTGTCAAATCCACACATGGAAGAAAATTCAGAGTGACAGAACCTATGTTCTGTCCAATTTAAAGATGAAAATCATATATTTAATATTTATCTTCACTAAAGTCTTTCCTTTGATTAAACCAGTCACAGGCAAACGGGGGAGGGGGGAGCTAAAGTTGAAAAACTTCACAGACACAGTGCTTTAAAATATGTATGTGTATTTGCTTGCACTCTTGACATCACAAAATTTACCATGGGTGATGATGCCCTTTAAAACACCATGAAAAACTAAACTCTCATCTCAAAAACCTTTTCTTTTGATCGAAATATTTCTTCCTTCTTACAAATGTTCTGATATACGACTGGAAAACATTTACAAGGCAAAGAAAAAAAAAATCCCTTCATTCTTCCAAAATGAAAAAGTGAGCAAAAGAAGCTAGGTTTGTCAAATTGTTCTTCTTTCCCATTCATTTTTGTTCTTTTACAAACCAGAAATAAATACATGAGATGCCGAAATTACCATCGGATTGACAAACGTCACTGAAAAACACATGGAACTGACAAGCCCTGTCTGGACCAAAGGTGACAAGTGTCCTTAAGCAATTTAAATAAATTACGTTTCACTAAGGACAAAAATGTTTTTATCAACACTATGAACTTTTGACCTTATATGCACCCTACTTTATATATAACCCACCTTGTCCCCCTCTCCCATCTCCCCAAATCCTGTTTTTATGCACTTTAATGAGTTAGCACACAGTACTAAACTACACAACTCCAACTGGGAATAACTCTAATCTGTCACTGGACCTCAGAGGACTGCTTGTGTGATCTTTGTTAAAAGAACCGAGACAATGTTTTCGCCTTACTCCACACCTGCCACCAATTTACAAACCTCATATAGAACAATTACTATTACTACTAACCTTCCCCCGCATATCTCAACACCCTCAACAGACCCAACCTTGATGCTGATTAGTCCTCATCCCCAAACGCCTTGCTGGGGGCTTGAAGCCCGTCCACCGAGGTTCGCTCTCCGCAATGTCCAGGGTGCGGCGAGGAAGGACATCATCCCCCCGTTCGAGGGGCGAGGGCCACCCGAGGCCCCCGGCCACTCCCTCTCTACTCGGCCTCCCGGGGCGTCTGGGGCGGGAGCGCCAGGCCCTGCGCAGACCTCCAGCAGCCCCGCAGTTCCTAGCGTCCGCCGCAACCCGAGCCCAAGCCGAGCCCCCAGGACCCCCGCAGTAGCGCGCACGCCCACCGCCCGGGCGCTGGGTCACCGAGACGACCCCGGGGCCACCCCCGACGCCCAGAATCGGGCAGGTGCCGGGCCCTCCTCAGGGACACTCACCCGGCAGCCGCTGCTCCCTGTCTGCCGCTGCCTCGCCTTCTCTCCCGCCGCTTGCTCCCGCGGGGGGGGGGGGGGTCCGGGCTGGCGCCGCTTCCCCGCCCGAACCCCCTCGGGTGCGCGCCGCACGGGGACCGGATCCGGTGAGAGGAGCCGCCGCCGCCGCCGCTACTGCCGCCGCCCCCTTTCCTTTCCTTTCCTCCCTCCTCCCTCAGTGCGTCCCACCCACCGAGGCCCGCCTCGTATTTCCTGGATCCGGTCTCGGCCAGAGCTTGGCAAGCGAACCGCCCGGCTCCAGGACTCCCGTCGGGCGCCGTCGCTCGCCAGGCACAAAGATGGCGCCGCCAGAGACAGCCGAAGGCGATGTCGCGAGACTTCCCCTCTCCCTCGCCTCCCTCCTCACACACCTCACCCCAACTAGGAGGCGGGGGCCAACTGGAAAAGCGGTCAATTAGGGCAGCCTGAGCTGGCCTGAGAGCAAACGCTCCTGCAAAGTGAAAATGGGCGGTACCAGTTACAGCGGAAGTTATTGCGCCTGCGCGGGGGCGGGCATTGACGCATGCTCAGAACGGCTCCTGAAGTGAGACCCGGTTCTCCGTGTTTTACCAGTTTCCTTCTAGGGCGCGGGGCGGAGAAGGAGTGGGCGGAGGAACCAGAATTGAAACCCGGGAAAGGGTTGGGCAGGACTGGTTGAGAAAAGAGGGGCGTCCCCTAAGGCTGGGTCATCCTTCTAGAGCCAGAATAGCCAATTTGACGTCGCCGGGAGTCCTCTAACCCTTTCCTTCTCCCTGCTCTCCCGGTCACCGAGTGTTCTTTGCAAAGTCTCAGCTGTCCTTTTATCCTGTTGTTGATTCGCGTTTTTTATTGAGAGCTAGCTGGCTGTTCCGAGCTGGGCTCGCTGCTGGGAGCCACAGTCCTCCTGTTTCTCACATCACCATCT
>CM052901.1:80230782-80344444 GCA_028534135.1 Potos flavus | reverse complement strand
CCCCCAGCAGGCTTCCCGCTCAGCAGAGAGCCCGGTGCGGAGCTCGATTCCAGGACCCTGAGATCATGACCTGAGCAGAAGGCAGAGGCTTTAACCCACTGAGCCACTCAGGCGCCCCAACTGCTTCCATTCCTGTTTTATTTTCCTCACTGGAAAAATGAAATGAATTCGTTCATTCAGGCTTGTGTTTTTCAGTGTTTCTTGTGGTACTGAGGAAAGGGGCATGTGCTCTGTCCTCAAGTGGCTATGGGCCTGGGATGGCGATGGCTGAGAAAAAAACAACGATGGCAGTTGAACAGAGTAAGTTCTATGACGAAAATAAGTGCAGAGAGAAGTAGCAGGTACTGGGAGCGAGCTGTCATGAAATATGTCAAAGAGAAAATTCTTGAGGGTAGTCTCACAGGCATAGGATTTAGTCTATGGAATCAGGGAAATGTCGGGAAACAAACCACCCGATTATTGTAACAGAATTTAATACAAAAATGATAATTAGATAACTGAAAATGCAAGAAGAGAACTCAGTATGTGGCGGAGATAGCGACTGTGCTCTAATGGCGTAGCAGCTACTATGCTCGGAACTAGGGGGACCAAGGGAAGAGGTTGGGATTATTAAAATTTAGAGATCTAGAAGAGGAGCTGTGTGGAGCTGAAAGACCTCTGAGGAGAGAACAGCCCCTACTGGTGCTGGTGTCTCTGATTGATCAGGGCTCAAGATGCTGTGTCTGCAAGTGTGGGAAAAACTGCAAACTGGATCCAGCTGCTGCTATGGGAAGGAACTTGCACTGTCCTGAGAGCTGCAATCTCCCTCTGACTTGGAAATGAGAAAGGGACGTTAGAGTGGAGCTGAACTTGACCCACGTCCACCAGCAGAGGAGCTGCCCTGCGGAAAGCCACTCATTTTAGAAGCTGGATGTGGTCAGAAAGGGGACCTTCCACTCCTGTCACCCACGCCACCATCGTGTTAGCAGGCACCGTCGTGTTAAAACACTGGTTAAAAACAACAACAACAAAAACACCTGTTTTGAGTTCAGGGTTTCATACAAAACAGCTGCCCCAGCCCACTCCCAAAGCCATGAGTGAGAAATGTGCATTGTAGTATGGCCCTGAGACTTTCATTTATTAGATGGCAAAAGTAGACTAATAACAGCAGCTCCGTGCCACAGAGTGAGCTGGAGTTCGTCTGCTGTCTTCTTGCTCCACTGGCCCTAGAGTACTGTCCTAGCGTATTTGGTCCAAAGTGGCTCAGTACCACAGCACATTCCAGTTATCAGGAAGGGGAAGGTGTACTCATTTCCTTTAAGGGTACAACCCAGAAGTTGTTAACATCATTTATGTTCATAACCTGTTAGCCAGAACTTATTTACATTAATGTATTTACCTGCAAGGGAGACAGAAAAATGTGTTCTTATTCTTAGCAGTCTCATACTTAACTAAAAATTCCATGACTTCAGAAAAAAGGATGGGGGGGGAGGTGTTGGGAGGTGGTGGTGGGGAACCAGCAGCCTGATAAAATAATCAAAACTCAGAACTTCCCCTCTCTCTGCCTGCCTCTCTGCCTACTTGTGATCTCTCTCTCTCTGTCAAATAAATAAAATCTTAAATCCTCTTTCTGTTCCTTACACTTCCATTTCTCCCTCCCCATTTTTCTAACCACAGTTTCTTCTCCAGGGATGAAGAGGGTGGGAATGGAGGTGAATAATTTCCTGCTTTACAGGTTATAGTAATAAGATGGTTTTGTCCTCTCTGGACACAGCAGATGCCTAAAATTGGTTCTTTCTCTGCTGGTTGCTTTTGGAGGTTCTTCTTAGGCTCCCACTGGGAAGGTTTGATAGCACATCCTAGGACACATATGATGCTCTTTCCTCTGTCCGGCCTCTCTCTCCTCCACCCCGGTCTCTTTTACTTTCTGATGTTGCTAAAAGTCCCCTCTTGGTTGTCCATGTCTTTTGTGTGACTGGCATCCAAATGCTGACTCTCCATGAGGTGAGTGTGATTCTTCAACCTCATGGCATAGTTCTTTGATACAGACTGCCCTTGTGAAATACCCAAAGCATCTTACTGCTAGGATCCCCTCACCCATTGGCAAGGCCTTTGGCAGGGCTCAAGCAAGAGACTCAAGCTCTTGCTTTCTGTGACCATCACTCGATCCATAGGAAACACAGGTATCCTTGCCATACTGAGTAACAGATAGGCCGTCCTGTCATTGCTGCTCCAGCAAGCTTCCTGGCTTCAGAATTCTTCTGGCAAAAGGCAGGCAGCAGTGTCTATGCTGATTCTGGTCTCCAAACTCCAAGGATATGTGGCCAGCTCTCCCTAAAATTCTGTCTCCTGGGACGCCTGGGTGGCTCAGTCGTTTAAGAGTCTGCCTTCGGCTCAGGTCATGATCCCAGGGTCCTGGGATGGAGCCCCGCATCAGGCTTCCTGCTCAGCGGGAAGCCTGCTTCTCCCTCTTCCTTTGCCTGCTGTTGTCCCTGCTTGTGGGTGCTCTCTCTCTCTGACAAATAAATAAATAAAATCTTAAAAAAACAAAAAGTTAAAAATCTCTGTCTCCCCTAAAATTCTTTTCTAAAAAGATTTTATTTATTTGACACAGAGAGAGAGATCACAAGTAGGCAGAGAGGCAGGCAGAGAGAGAGGGGGAAGCAGGCTCCCTGCTGAGCAGAGAGCCCGATGCTGGGCTCGATCCCAGGACCCTGAGATCAGGACCTGAGCCGAAGGCAGAGGCTTTAACCTATTGAGCCGCCCAGGTGGCCCCTCCCCTAAAATTCTCAGGTAGCTACAGTTCAATCAAGCCGCTGGAGTGTCATACATCTTTAAGACACTCCTGACTGGGGCGCCTGGGTGGCTCAGTGGGTTAAAGCTTCTGCCTTCGGCTCAGGTCATGATCTCAGGGTGTTGGGATCGAGCCCCGCATGGGGCTCTCTGCTCGGTGGGGAGCCTGCTTCCCCCTCTCCCTCTGCCTGCCTCTCTGCCTACTTGTGATCTCTCTCTCTGTCAAATAAATAAATAAAATCTTAAAAAAAAAAAAAGACACTCCTGACTTAGCTCTCAGAGGTCCCCTCACTTGGCTTTGCCTTCTCCAGTGGAACAGAAAATCTACAATAATCCCTGAGAGAGAATAACTAATCAAAATCTCCCTTTTAGTCTTCTCTTAGTTCAGCTGGAGGAAGTGTTTTGGTTATAGTTCTAGACCCAGTTTTGCTGCCTCTTAGTGAGCCTTTAGGGAAGGGCCTAAAGCTCTCTTTGGAATGTGATAGAATTTAGCATGTATTTTCTTCCGCTGCATCTGATCCGTCTATGTACCATTTCAGATATTTTGGCCTCATTTGTGTCAATAATCTATTGCCATGTAACAAACCATTCCAAAACATAATAGTCTAAACTAATAATCATTTTATTTGTTCATTATACAGTAGGTCAGTAATTTAAGGGCTTTTTTATTTTAATATTTTATTTATTTATTTGTCAGAGAGAGAGCACAAGCAGGCAGAGTGGCAGGCAGAGGCAGAGGGAGAAGCAGGCTCCCTGCCGAGCAAGGAGCCCAATGTGGGACTCGATCCCAGGACCCTGGGATCATGACCTGAGCTGAAAGCAGCCACTTAACCAACTGAGCCACCCAGGTGTCCCATTTAAGGACTTTTTTAAAAAAGATTTTATCTTTTCGAGTCAGCTCAACTGACTGAGCCACCCAGGCGTCCCAATTTAAGGATTATTTATTTTTTATTTACTTTTTTCTTTTTGGTAATCTCTACACCCAACGTGGGCCTTGAATTTACAACCGAGACATCAAGAGTCACACACTCCACCGACTGAGTCAGCCAGGTACCCCAGTAAGTCAGCAATTTAGATTGGCCTTACCTGGGCTGCTCTTCTTCTGATCTCACCCAGGGTTACTGATGGAAACAAGAATAGTAGGTCTTCATGGGACTAAAAAGGCCCTCTCTCACCAAGTCACCCCAATTCCACATGGTACGGTCTAAAAGCTAAAAAGTTGTGCTTACTTTGCAGCACATAAACCAAGAGCTAAAAAGTTAGCTGGGCCTTTAATGGGCCCATTTCATTAAGCTGTCTGCTTCTGAGTGAGGAAGCATATAATGAGACCACTGGTTCTCATGGTCACGTGCAGCTCCTCTGCAGTAACACAATCTGTTGGTTTTAGGTAACACTTATGGGATACCATGTCAATGGATGACCATTTTGTAAACTCTTGAATGGTAGTCCTGCTGGGGGACCTGTGGATAGGAAAGGCAAACTCCTAACTAGAGTATGAATCAGTCCTGGAAAGAATGAATTGCTGCCCCACAGTCACACCCACCCCATGTGGAAGAGATCCAAAGTAATCATTTTGCTCAAGTGACTGGCTGGTCTCCTTTGAGAAACGGTGCCTTGCTGCAGCTCAGTGTTGGTTTCTGCAGGTGGTGGGTTGGTCCAGTAGTAGCTAATTGAGCCTTAGCAAGAGGGAACCCTTGTTGGACCTGAAGAGTGAGCCTGGCTTCCGTTGGCAGGATCCCTTCTTATGGAGCAAGCCTACGAGGAATGTTGTTGGTGATGGACGACTTGGCCTGCTTGCTGCCAGGTAATCTGGATTTAGGGGTACCTGCTGTTTATAGGCATTGTCTGGGCCCTTGAAGCTGATGGGATGTTACAGTCCTCTTGTGAGAGGATGAGGTCCCATGGGAGGCTAGGCTGGAGTGCAACCCATCCCTCTGGGAGAAAGGCAGGTCTCTGGTTCTAGTTAGCTTTTGCCTGCAAACCAGCATCATAATTTCTTGGAATCACTTTCAGACAAGTGTACTCTTTGTACTAAAATACTCTCTTTATGTTAATGTTCACTTTAGACCCCTCGATTGATTTTTACCTTGTGATTTGGTGATTCTCAGTGGGAAAGAGGTTCCTCATAACCTAAATTGTTCCCTATGTTCTACCTCCTATTTTGCTTCCCTCCTAACCTTCATTTAGCCCTTGTCCCTATACTGGCCAGTACCCTAAATAATGAGTGTGTCAAAGTGCCTTCTGAGCTTGCTGGAAGAAGTAAAGGCAGCCGATTCTAATTGTCCTTGTCGTAACCACAAGGAACAATGGGATTTAGCCCTCTTATGCCAAGACATTTAAAGAAGAAAACTGAAAGTATGAATTAGGTGCAAAGGACCAAGGAGGTAAAGACGCCTGTCGCTGAGCACCAGCACCCTTTCGCCCCTCGTTCCAGGGCAGGGCACGCTCAGTGTCTCATGTTTCAGCATTCTCTGACTTGGGAGTTGTGATCTGGTGATGGATAATGGGATAGTGCTCTTTCTGGAACATGACTCATTTATACTCACCAGCACTCTTTTTAGAACAAGCCGGAGAAATAGGCTTGGTCTCAGGCCATCACCTGAACTGGACGGATCTAGTACACCAATCTCAGCAACTCCAGGGGCTGACGGGGATCAACCCTTCCACATCCCTCCCTTTCTTTGCTAGTCCACCTTCCTAACCACCAATGCCCCCATCCAGTCACCTCCCTGCTGGCCCATCTCTACCAAGGCTGTCGTCTCAGGAGTAGAAACCTATCTCTCTTAATGTAGCTTAATCAAAATTGGTTCAATGTCTTTTTCTTGGTTAAAATCAAAGGTTAATTAATAATTGGAATCAAAACATTTAGGGTTCCAGTTCTCTTGACCAGTACAAAGTAATCTCTAGTCCCTTTTCCCCAAAAGAAGTACATTTCAAATAGAAAACATTCTCATTATCTACTTCTAAATAAATTCACTGCGACTCTCGCTGTATCTTTCCTTAATGCTACATAAGCTCAGCAATGCTCTGAGGGACTCCTAATGCACAGGCTGCCACTTGCCCACCTTCCTCAACTCTCAAGTTGAGAGAATCATAAAGAGATTAATTTTAAAAATCTCTTCTCTAGGGATGCCTGGCTGGCTCAGTCAGTGGAGCATGCATTTTCATCTCAGGGATTGTAAATTCGAGCCCTGTGTTAAGCAGAGGATTAGTTTAAAAAAAAAGTTTAGGAGCACCTGAGTGGCTCAGTCAGTTCATTGTCTGCCTTCGACTCAAGTCATGATCTTGGGATCCTAGGATCAAGTCCCACATCGGGCTCCCTGCTCAGTGGGGAGCCTGCTTCTCCCTCTCCCTCTGCTTGACACTCCCCCTGCTCGTGCTTTCTCTCTGTCAAATAAATGAATGAGTAAAATCTTTTAAAAAAAGTTTAAGTAAGCAAATAAATAAAAATCTCTTCTGTAATGAGCCAGCAATGTGGATTTGCACAGATACAGTGGGTGGGTAAAGGTGCTGGGGCAAGACAGGAGAGGTAAACACCATTTTTGGCTAGGCAGGTAGAAGAGAATGAGTGGGTAGGTGAATGAGGAAAAGTTCTCATGGAGTGACCTTACTGAGATTACAGCAATGGTAGACAGAATTTGTGGTGGATACTGCGGTAATCCACTGAGATCCCCTGTTAAGAGCAATACACCTATCCCCAAGTTACTGGAGCTGTTGATTCCTGACAGGTGACATCTGTGTAACTCACTGGGAATTGCCTTTGCTTCAGAGATCTGCCTCACAAAGGTTATGCACTTTCCTAGTGGGCGACCCACAGCCAATGACTGACTGAGGAGGAAATACAAAGACTTGGCATCCTTTCATTAATTTGGGATACTCTGGAGGACCATTCCAGCTCCAGAGCTCCTTGTGAGATAAGGCTGAAGTCTTGGTTGCATTGTCATCATGGGTCAGTGTTTCCCTCTGTCCCATTTTGTTTTCCTTCCTTACTGGTGTATTTCCCAAGAGAATTTCTCAATAAACCTCCTGTACTCGGTTATTCATCTCAAAATCTCTTTCCAGAGAAGCCCGGCTAAGCCCTCTGTATGGTAAATGTATGTATATTCCACTGAGTTGTTTTATTGTCTGGCACCTACCAACCCTTCTAGTAATCATCCCAGATTTCCCTTGGTGAGGGATGGAAGAGACTTTTTAGTTTATGTTTAGTTTAGTTTAGTTTATGTGCTTCTAATGAAGTTCCTCTACCACCAGCTCCCAAGGTGATCACATTATTCAATTCTGGCTAATCAGAGCCTCATAACCCTTAAGCCACAGTAATTGGTTCAGGGGTGGGCATGTGACTCAGGCAGAAAAACTTAGATGCAGTAAGACCTTGGTGACACATCCAGGGAAGACATTCTAACTTCTTCTATAGGATGGAAGATCTGGAGTTACAATAGAGGGAACTTGTCTGAAGAATGGTAACAACCCAGGGCACCTGGGTGGCTCAGTCATTAAGTGTCTGCCTTCCGCTCAGATCATGACCCCAGGGTCCTGGGATAGAGACCCACATTGGGCTCCCTGCTTCTCCCTCTCCGGCTCCTCTTGCTTGTGTGCTCTCTCTCTCTCTCTCTCTCTTTCTCTGTGTCAAATAAATAAATAAAATCTTAAAAAAAAAAAAGAATGGTAACAACTCAAAGGAAATGAAATGAGAGATGAAGAGCGAGTAAGAGAAAAAAGGTAACTAGGTTTGGGGATATCATTTGAACTCCTGTATCATACAGTACTTAAAGCCAGCACAGGGTGGCCTAGGTGGCTCACTCGGCTGGGCATCGGACTCTTTTTTTTTTTTTTTTAAGATTTTATTTATTATTTGACAGAGAGAGACACAGGGAAAGAAGGAACACAAGCAAGAGGAGCCGGAGAGGGAGAAGCAGGCTTCCCACCGAGCAGGGAGCCCAATGCGGGGCTCGATCCCTGGGATCATGACCTGAGCCGAAGGCAGACGCTTAACACCTGGGCCACCAGGCACCCCAGCATCTGACTCTTGATATTGACTTAGGTCATGATCTCAGAGTCATGGCATTGGGCTCTGTGCTCAGCATGGAGTCTGCTTGAGATTCTCTCTCTCTCTACCTCTGCCCTCCCCCTGCTCATACTTGCTTGCTCTCTAAATAAATAAATAAATAAAATCTTTAAAATAATTTTAAAAATTAAAGAAAAACCAGCCCTATCTCTTATACCATTCAGTTACATGAACTAATCCATTTTCTTTGCTGCATAAGCCTGTTTAAGGTAAATTTTCTGTTGCTTGCAAACAAAAGATTCTAAGCTGACATACCATAAATGAATGAGTATAAGAAACAAATAGTTGGATCACTCAAGACCATGATTGAGATGGGGAAGGCAAATTATTAAAAAATATCTATATTCTGTGTTGATAAAATGAATCCTATCTTTTCTTAGTGCTTTCAGGTTTCAACGTATAACTTCTTAAGACATAAGTGCTCCAGAAGCATCTGTTAAATTAAATGTAATTCTACAAAAGGAAAGAAACCTGGAGAACCAAGGTGGCACAGTGAGTTTGGACAGAGGCAAGATTTAAACCCCTCCTCACCAAATGTTAATGATTTATGGCTTAATGCAGTTTACAAAATATGGTAACTGAGAAACTTCTTTGCTCTTGCAAGGACAAGGCCAGCCCCACAAGACATATAAACAATGGCTCCTGTTTTAGTCACTTTCTTTCCTGGATGGTCTTGAGGTCTTTCTGAACCACAGAATTTCCTTTTCATTGTAAACATGTGTAGGGGAGGAATAATTTTTTTTTAAAGATTTTATTTATTTATTTGACAGAGAGAGAGATCACAAGTAGGCAGAGAGAGGGGGAAGCAGGTTCCCTGCTGAGCAGAAAGCCCGTTGCAGGGCTTGATCCCAGGACCCTGAGATCAAGACCTGAGCCGAAGGCAGAGGCTTTAACCCCCTGAGGCACCCAGGCGCCCCGGGGAGGAATAATTTTATTCTAGTCTTCAAGCTTCTAGCTGGCCCAAGAATTAAATTGACATAACAGAATAATAAGGCGAAAAAAATGAAGTTTAATTACATGTCCATGGAGGACCAATAATAAAATTGAGACCTCAAAGGAATGACCAAGGCAGTCAGTTTTCATACTTTTTTTTTTAGGGTTTGTTTATTTAAGTAATTGCTACACCCGATGAGGGACTCGAACTCAGAACCCGGAGATCAAGAATCACACAATCTTCCAACTGAGCCATCCAGACACTCCAGTTTTTATGCTTTTTAAACAAAGAAACAATCAATTTGAGAGAAATTGACCAGACAAAGAAAACTTAAGTTTGGGAGTTTCAGTTAATAAGGAATCCTCAACAGGTTTTGGGCTAGGGTAGAAAATTCGTGAAAGTAACCGAGTTTCTTTAGACAGCCTTCTTGGCTCTGAATTCCTTATCACTGGTGATAAGGATGTCGCTTTACCTCCTGGTACAGGGAGGGTATCTTATACATGAGAGATTTACTTTCTGCTGTCTGGCAACAAAGGTAATGGTGTTCTTGCACTGGCTGTTTCTCAAGTAACTTTATTTTTAAAAAAGATTTTATTTATTTATTGGACAGAGAGAGAGACAGCAAGAGAGGGAATGCAAGCAGGGGGAGTGGGAGAGGGAGAAGCAGGCTTCCCGCTGAGCAGGGAGCCAGATGTGGGGCTCATCCCAGGATCCTGGGATCATGACTTGAGCCGAAGGCAGATGCTTAACAACTGAGCCACCCAGGTGCCCCTCAAGTAACTTTAATTCATAGATTAAAAAAATTGTTTTGGGGTGCCTGGGTGGCTCAGTGGGTTAAGCCTCGGCCTTTGGCTCAGGTCGTGGTCTCGGGGTCCTAGAATCGAGCCCCACATTGAGCTCTCTGCTCAGCAGGGAGCCTGCTTCCCCCTCTCTCTCCACCTGCCTCTGCCTACTTGTGATCTCTCTCTCTGCCAAATAAATAAGATAAAATCTTAAAAAAAAAAATTGTTTTGGGCGCCTGGGTGGCTCAGTCGGTTAAGCGTCTGCCTTCGGCTCAGGTCATGATCCTAGAGTCCCAGGATCGAGTCCCGCATCAGGTTCCCTGCTCAGTAGGGCCTGCTTCTCCCTCTGACCTCTCCCCCATTTCATGTCCTCTCTCATTCTCTCTCTCTCAAATAAATAAATAAAAATAAAATCTTTAAAAAAAAATTGTTTTAAGTAATCTGTACACCCAACATGGGGCTCGAACTCAGGACCCTGAGATCAAGAGTCACATGCTCTACTAACCGAGCCAGATAGGCGCCACTTAAGTAACTTTAATTCAAAATAATAAATATGCCAAAGTGGCACATTTTGGGGCAGATGGCCTTTGGTATCATAGATGGACTAGTACCAAGAAATATTTAACAGATGAAAATTGAAGTTAAGAGAATTGCCCAAGGTAATAAGTAACTGGATCAGTCAATACGGGACTTTGATCCTCTCTTCCCAAATGTAATAACCTATCTGCCAGAAACAGCAAGAGCCATTTACTCATGTCTTAGGAATTCATTCATTGTTCGAGATATATTTATTGAGTCAGATTCTGAGGATACAGAGACGAATAAGACAAAGTCCTTGGCTTCAAGGTATTTCTAGTCTATTTGAGAAAGATGTCACATAAACAAATAAGCATAATAGAATGACGCAAATGAACCTAGCTTTCATACCTTTGATGTTCTAGAAGCTATGGTCTAGAGGAAGTGTTTGGCATAGTGGGAACTGGGAAGTTACAAGAGGGAGACAATTGTCTGGGGAGAGTGTCCCCAAAGAGGTCATGTGTAAAACTCATAATGAAAAGGAGTAAATATATGTTCAGTTATTATAAATGAAATAATAAATATCCAAAATTAAAGTTTATCATTATTTCAATTTTACCAAGGAGAAATTATGTCTAGTTTTTAAAAACTTCTTTTGGTATCCAAAAAGGTCATTTGTTTCTTCTCAAGTCTCCTCCCAATCAGCGAGTAGTGATGTCACAAGAATTCTTTTTAAACTTCTCATTCTGTAATTTTCTGATCCACCGTGAGTCTAGAGGTGTGGGAGGGAATAGTTGGGAGATGATAAATCAGGGTGCACGAGAGAAGATTCTTGTTATATTGTGATTTATAATAAGAAATATATATTTGGTCTGTGCCCCCATTCCTGGCATCAAGAGCCTAAAACCCTTGGACTTCCCAAGCCGTAAGAGCTCTGAAAGTGCCTTTTGTTATTCATAACAAGCTCCTTTCAACCACACCTGAGTTTGTGTCAACAAGGTAACTTTTGGAAAACCCCTAAGGATAGGAACTGGTTGCCCAGGGAACCAACCTTGTAATTAAAAGGTTGGAACTTTCAGCCCCACCCCCAAACCTCTGGGGAGGGGAAAGGGGCTGGAGGTTGAATTAATCACCAATGGCCAATGATTTAATCAATCATGCCTTTTTAATGAACCCTCCGAAAAACCAGAAAGGAGAGGACTTAGAGAGCTTCTGGGTTGGTGAACTTGTGGGGGTGCCACGCGGGGCTGCATTCCAGAGAGGCCATAGAAGCTCTACGCTTCTTCCCCCCTACTGTGCCCTACACATATCTTCCCTCTGGCTGTTCTTGAGTTATAGCCTTTTATAATAATCTGGTGATCCAGTAAGTAAACTGTTTCCCTAAATTCTGTGAGTTGCTCTAGCAAATTAATTGAACCTGAGAAGGGGGTGATGGGAACCTCTAATCTCTAGCTGGTTGGTCAGAAGCACGGATCACAAGCTGGGCCCGTGACCGGTGTCTCCAGGGTGGAAGGGGTAGTCCTGTGGGATTGAGCCCATAACCTGTGGGATCTGCTGCTATTTCCAGGCGGAGAGTGTCATTGATTAGAACTTAATCATATGATTACATCTAACTCCACATGCCCAGGAAACAGGTTAGAATGGATTATGGTGGACAGCTACTAGACACCACAATAGTGTATGTAAAGTCTTTTTTTTGTAGATTTTGCTTACTTATTATAGTAAACATTTTCCATATTTCTTCAGAGAAATATTACTGTAGATTTTATTATTATTCAAAAATATTTGCTGCCTGGGACACCTGGGTGGCTCAGTCGGTTAAGCATCTGCCTTCGGCTCAGGTCATGATCCCGGGTCCTGGGATCGAGTTCAGCGATGGGCTTCTTGCTTGGCGGGGAGCCTGCCTCTCCCTCTGCCTGCCGCTCCCTTTGCTTGTGCTCGCTCTCTCACTCTCGCTCTCTCACTCTCATTCTCTCTTTCTGACAAATAAATAAACAAAATCTTTAAAAAAATATTTGCTGCGCCTTTCCTGGGGGACTCTTTGTACAGAGCCACTTCGGGGTGGGCCTCCCGGTAAGGGCAGCGTCTGCGTCCCTGAGAGCATGCTTGGTCATACGACTTGCTTTGGCCAGTGGAATCTGAGCAGAAACGACATAGCCCACATCTGACCTTAAGCTTTCGGAGCCATTACATTAACCCGTCCTTGCTTTTTTTCTACTGCCTTGACACCAACACGAGCCGGTCCTTCCAACTGAGACCTGGCATGAGACAGAGCTGCAGCTATCCTGTGAAGGCCAGGTAACAAACTGAGTGACAAACCTGCGATAAATCAGAAATTTGGGGATCATCTGTTAGTGGGGCATAATCGAGCAAAAGCTGACTGATGCAATGATTATAATGGCTGCATATTATTCCACTGTGTTATAGATTCCGATTTTTTAGTCTGTTTTCCTTATCTTGAACATTTAGGTGGTTTCCAATTTTCTGCCATTATAAATAATGCTACAATGGGCATCTTTGTGCACATTTTTGTTATTGTTTCTAATAAATTATTTCTTTAGGCTACATTTTCTTATTTTTTAAGATTTTTTTTTTAAAAGATTTTATTTATTTATTTGTCAGAAAGAGAGAGAGCACAAGCAGGCAGAGTGGCAGGCAGAGGCAGAAGCAGGCTCCCTGCCAAGCAAGGAGCCCGATACGGGACTCGATCCCAGGACCCTGGGATCATGACCTGAGCCAAAGGCAGCCGCTTAACCAACTGAGCCACCCAGGCGTCCCTAGGCTACGTTTTCAAGGGTAGAAAACTGGGTCAGCATGTATGATCATCAAGATTCCTCTTACTCTGGGAAGCCTGGGTGGCTCAGTTGGTGCTGCCTTGGACTCATGTCATGATCCTGGGGTCCTGGGATCGAGTCTCACATTGGGCTCCTTGCTCAGCGGGGAGCCTGCTTCCCCCTCTGCCTCCTGCTCCTCCTGCTTGTGTTCTTTTCTCTCTCTCTCTCTCTGACAAATAAATAAAATCTTAAAAAAAAAAAAATAGAAAGATTGCTCTTATTCCCAAATAAGTGTTTGCAAATAAGTCAGGTTCCAGCAAAACCCCACAAAAACCACTCTAGTACTTTTGACAGAGGGAAAATAAAACAGGAAATTGACTTTACAAATAGTGGAGAAGCTGAAAAGTCAATGGTGAATTAACTCAAAGATTGGCAACAGCAGAAAGATTCCGCCACCCCTAGGGATGGAGGGACACTTGGACGAGGTAGTATTACCAAAGCTCAGGGGCGCCTGGGTGGCTCAGTCAGTTAAGTGACTGCCTTTGGCTCAGGTCAGGATCCCAGGGTCCTGGGATTGGGCCCCACGTCGGGCTCCCTGCTCATTGGGGAGCCCGGTTCTCCCTCACCCTCTCCTTTCTGCCCGCTCATGCTCTCTCTTGCTCACTCTTACTCTCAAATAAAGTAAATCTTTTTTTTTAAGATTTTTTTTTTTTTTAAGATTTTAATTTATTTATTTGACAGAGAGTGAGACAGCGAGAGAGGGAACACAAGCAGGGGGAGCAGGAGAGGGAGAAGCAGGCTTCCCGCCGAGCAGGGAGCCCGATGCGGGGCTCGGTCCCAGGATCCTGGGATCAGGACCTGAGCCGAAGGCAGAGGCTTAACCCACTGAGCTACTCAGGCACCTCATGAACTCTTTGTTTTTCTTGCTCTCTAATCTTCTGCAGATATTGTCCACTGGGCAAAACTACCCAGAAGTCAGAGAATAAAGGAACCTGGGAAATTTGGTTTCCTATGATACAGTATAGAGCAAGAGAAGGGCAGCGAGGTATCTGAGCGCAAACTGGGCAGTAATGAATGAGCAAACAACCTTACTAGTCTTTCTAGCATTGTGTGCTGTCATCATTATAAATGTTCTTTTGGCATGGGAGGCAATATTATTTAGTAGCTGAAGTGTTGATTGTCAAATCAGATATGCCTGGGTTTGAAATCCTGCTCTAAGCATTTCCTAATTATGTGACCTTGGGTGAGTTGCTTAAACTCTTCAAATCTGAGTTCTTCGTATATAAAATGTTGTGAAGATTAAATGACCTAAAACACTTAGCATAGTGCCTAGTGTGAAATAAGTCCTCAATAAGCTCTAGCTAATATAATTACTAGGTGCAACATGAAATCTCTAAATGAGTTTAATTTTTCACTCGTTTGATTTCTATATAGGGTAAACATTTTCCAAGTGATTTTCTTTTACCATATGTATTTCAAGTATCGGTCAACTGTTCATTCTCTTAACTATAGGGTTTAAGCGTCTTTCTCATAAATTTGGATGACTTTCTTAACACGGTAGTTATTAATTCTTTGTCACCTTTTACATTTCATACTGCTTGAAGCTACAGAAGTTATCATTCTGACACAAAGCTGAAAAATACTCCATTCTGGGTTTCTAGAACTAGATTATGATACATAACTGCCTATGAATAAGTTAATAAGTTTGGCTGTATATAACAGATAAATGAAACCTCGTCTGTAAAAGTCTAGCTAGTATGGTGCTTTATAGTGTCAGGAAACCAGACTCCTTCCATCTTGTTCTGCCATCTACAGAATGCTGCCACAGACTCCTGACCCCAGAGGGCTCTCTACACCTTCATACTCCAACTAATGGGAAGCGGGAGAGAGGTCTTTAGGGAGCTACATACTCAGCAAAATTCTATTATGATACACGGGGCAAGCAGATTTGGGGGGAAACTCTTGGCCCCCGTCGTTCTGATTTTCTGGACACATAAACATCTCTGTGCACCCTTCTTCCCACACACCAGAACATACCTTTTGCTAAGGGAGCGAACTCCCCCGTACAATCCCATCGCTATGGAAGGGGAGCAGATTATGTCACCCTAAAAGAGGCCTCTTTTTCATATTGATCATCTTGAGAGCTAGTTATTTTTTTTTTAAGATTTTATTTATTTATTCGACAGAGAGAGAGAGAGAGAGAGAGATCACTGGCAGGCAGAGAGAGAGGGGGAAGCAGGCTCCCCGCAGAGCAGAGAGCCCGATGCGGGGCTCGATCCCAGGACCCCAAGATCATGACCTGAGCCGAAGGCAGAGGCTTTAACCCACTGAGCCACCCAGGGACCCCTGAGAGCTAGTTATTTTTAAGAAACTACAGATAACAGGAGAAGCTCTGAAATCTAGTAGAGGTTGCCCTTTTGTAAGGGACATTTACCTTTAGGGGCAGTTGGGCGGCTCAGTGGGTTAAGCGTCCACCTTTGGCTGAGGTCAAGATCTCACGGTCCTGGGATTGAGCCCCACGTCGGGCTCCCTGCTCAGTGGACAATCTGCTTTTCCCTCTCCCTCTGTGCCATCGCCATCTCCTCTTGCTCGTGCTCTCTCTCTCAAATAAAGAAAATCTTTAAAAAAAAAAAAAGGAGAGACATTTACCTTTGTAAGGGAAATCTCTGTAAGCATGGAGCCCTCTGTCCCAGGAAGAGGAGGATGACTAAAAGCAGAAACTCTTGGGTGCCGGGGTGGCTCAGATGGTTAAGTGTTTCCTTTGACTCGGGTCATGATCCCAGGGTCCTGGGATTGAGCCCCGCGTCGGGCTCCCTGCTCTACGAGGAGCCTGCTTCTTCCTCTCTCTCCCTCTGCCCCTCTCTTCACCTCTCCCTCTGCTTGTTCTCTCTCTCAAATAAATTGAGAAAAAGTCTTTAGGAAAATAAAATAAATCCAGAACCTCTTAGCAATGGTGAAGGCAAAGACTTCAATCTGCATAACAACGTTACCCTTGTTTACTGTGCTTTTTCCTTTTCCTTTCCGGTCACCTCCCATAAATGGCATCCCCTCTCCCCCTATGTCTTTCTTTTATTTTTATCTGAAGGTACTTAAGGGGGTGGCTTGGGCCATTGCAGGGAGTTAGTCTTCCTGGGTCTCTCCCATGTGTACAGGAGGTACACGTTTTTAAACTTCTGTTTGTTTTTCTCCCGTTAATCTCTCTTTTATTACAGCGGGGGTCTCAGCCAAGAACCGAGAGGAGTAGAGAGAATGATTTTTCCTTCCCTACACTTGCATACGTTTCGAAGTTCAGGATCTTCGAGGGATGTGTGGTCCCCTTTGTGAAGTTCAAATGTATCTTCTTGTGATCCTGCAATCTGCAAGAAATAAGACAAGTGACATGCGCCATCCACAGCGTCACGGTGGAGCAGGAGCAGGGTGAGAGTGGAAAAGGCGCTACTGGAAAGACCCACGTGACAACGTGCGGCCCTCGTCAGTTCCTGGCGATTTTGGAGTCCGACTGGCTTGGAAATGCAAAAGCTCCTTGTCCTAGGACTGGGTCATATTCCTTAGTTAGCTCGTCTGATAGCCCTTAGCTCTGCTCCCTTCAAGAAAACCCTTGTCCGTGTCCTCTCTGGCCCTCCATAAGGTTCATTTCCACTGATTGTTTATGGCCACATTCGCCGTGGGCCTCTCGGGGATGGGTTCGCTTTCACCGTCCGTTCTTTGCTGAGCAGTTTGGGGGCCCTGACACTGCCTCAAGGTGGAGGGGAGAGGAATTTGCCACCCCAAAACGTGACTCTGCGGCGTAAGGATTATTTGGGGCCAGTTATTTTCAAGAAACTGCAGATCCGGGAGAAGCTCTGAACACCAGGTAGAAGTTACACTTTTGTGAGAGACATTTACATGTCTTAGGGGAATCTGCATTTCTAAGGCTGTCTCCCTCCTCGTTCCAGGAAGAGGTGTTTGACTCTAAATCTCTACAAAGGGTCGTCCGGGGAGAAGGCAGGGATTTAAGTCTGCATAACAACTACACCCTTGTTTACCGTGCCTGGCCCGATAGCCTCCCATAACTGACTCCCCACCCCCAACATATTTTGTCTTTTGCTGAAGCTGGTATTTAAAGTGACGGCTGCAGCCGTTTTGGGAGTTACTCACTTTTCTTGGGTCTCTGCCATGTATACAGGAGGTATGTATGTCATTAAACTTGTTTGTCTTTCTCCTATTAATCTGGGTTTTATTATGGGGGGAGGGGGCTCTCAGCCAAGAACCTCAAAGGACAAAGGGAAAATTATTTTTCCTTTCCTGTGCGGGATCTCATCATCGCAGGCATTTGCAAACCTGCCTTTTGGTTTCTTTGGCTTTCAGATTCTCTCTAACATTTAATAGGCTTCTGGTCTGTGTGCTGCTTGTCAATTACATATAGAGGAAACCATCCCAGGGGGTCAGCCTCTGGGCAGTAAGAGTGTGTCTTGGCCCTGAACTCCTCCGGAGGAAGGAGGCAGGAAGCACCAGGGCCTAGGGGTTGAAGGGCTCACAGACTTCGGGAACTTCACCGAGATGTGAAATTGCCCAAGACTGCGTCCCGTGCCTGGCACCCCAGCGTGCCCTCCTGCAGCTGCCCTAGTTCCACAGAAGCTGGGCAGCTAGTGGGGGCGATTTGCTCCCGGCGTCTGACTAGCTCCGGCTGGGTCCATCCCTCTATAGGACGTTGCCAGAAGCAGCAAGATGCAGCAGACACTGTTCAGCATTATAAATGTTTCTTCTTTACCCCAGTGCTTTTCTTCCGCGGCCTGTGAGCTGCTTTCCAAGATCTTGCTGACCTTTGTTAATGCTGTGCCTAGCTGAAATTTCTACTTCCTTAGAAGAAAGAGAAAATGGATGTTGGGACAACTAGCACTGTCTGCCACAAATGCCCATTGATTCAGACAGGTTCTTAATTCCACTCCATAAAGTGAATCAGCAACTTGTAGGAGGCGCGGGGCCAGCGAAACAGAAAACTGGCTCCCTCAGATAGCCATATCGTGCAGTGCCCTAGGACTCACCAGGAGAAAGGAAACCCAGACAGCCCCAGCTCCCCCACCCCCGAGAGTTGCAGCTAAACTTTTGCTAGTTATGATATATTGGATATAAATGCTCAAAGATGATGTTATAACTAGCAATAAGGCTGATTTTCTGGGCCCTGTCAAAAACTTGACTTTGAAAGTCTGGTAAAACAGCTACGCAGTGACTTTAGAAACTCAAGTTGAGAAAACCCGTGTACTGTTAGAATTTTTCAATAGGGTTGTCAGATTAAGTTACTTCTGCAATTCTTTTATTCTCTTTTAGATACATTGAATGTGGATCTGTAACTTGTAATACAGTCTAAATACTTCATGATGTTTCCTCCCTTCTTACAATGTAAAATAAACCTTTATAGAGAATGAAAAATGAATGATTGTCACAAAGAGATTTTTCTTTCTCTTCTCAGCATGTTCATTTTCTCTATATGTCACTTTCTCGATGTTCATTTCATGTAATAAATCTACTCCAGATTCCTTCATCTCTAGCACTAAAGATAGCTTTCATTAGTTTGCACTGTCAAAATACAAATTAAATACCAATTTTATTTGAGAATGGAGACGACGACCATTCTAAACAGAAGTTCCGGAACAAAGTCAAGGGACTTGGAGAAGTTTATATCGTTATAGTTATTTATATTGGTGTGAAATGTAAGGGACTTGGATGTATTTTGTTCACTGGCACCTAGACCAGTACTTGGACACTCAATAAATATTGCGTTAATAAATTAATGGATTTTTCTTTTTCATCATCCTAAAATACATTGGAAAATATTTAACCAAAGTCATTGGAATGGAGTTGGGTCTTTTCGATTCCTTACAAGGAGAAGGCATGGTGGGATTATATAATTCTGACTATTAAAATTCATGAAAGCTTTCAGACTGGGTGAGAAGATATTTAACCTCAATTTGATGTCTCTAAATATTCATACCAGGAGAGAGGAGGAGGGGCACAAATCGTGTTCGTGTCCCGTGGGAACACGATTATGTGATACAGTGTCTCAGATGTGTGTCTCTGGTGGGAGATAATGGCTGAGAAGACACTGACCCGAATGACTGGCAACATAATATTGAAATAAATATTTTCTTTCCTTTTTTTAAAAAAGATTATTTATTTATTTATTTGACAGAGAGAGAGAGAGAGAGAGAGAGCGAGAGCAGGAACACAAGCAGGGAGAGTGGGAGAGGGAGAAGCAGGCTTCCTGCAGAGCAGAGAGCCTGATGCGGGGCTTGATCCCAGGACGCTGGGATCAGGACCTGAGCCGAAGGCAGACGCTTAACAACTGAGCCACCCAGGTGCCCTGAAATAAATATTTTCAAGTGTTCTTCAGATAGTCTTCTGGTCTCACAACAAATTCGAGAGTGGCTTCTATTACTCTTCTCATTTTACAAATATAGAAATTGAGCTTCCAATATAGAACCTGTCAGAAGTGTCACAGCCGATGACTGGAAGAGCCCTGGCTTCAAGGTCACATTGGATAAGACGTCCTGCTTTTGTTCCATTGGCATTCAGCTACTCTGCAGTTCTCTGTCTGCCCCTCACCCCCTTCTGCAGCATATCTCCCTTCTTGTTATGGACATTGTACTAATGCTGTATTGTCATGAGCCCTGAGTTAATGAAGACTTCCTATCTCTTCTAGTGTCCAAAACAATGCATTATATTTGCTGGGTCTTCAAGGAGGAGATAATGATGACTGGAACCAAAGTTCCAGAATTCTCCAGAAGCAACTCGCCATATTACAGATTTCTGGGAGAGCTATTTTAGTAGGAACTCTATTATGGAATGAAGATTTGTGGCCTCCCCCCGTTTATATGTTGAAGCCCTAATGTGATGGTATTTGGAGAGGCCTTTGAGAGGAGGTTGGGTTAGATGAGGTCCTGAGAGTAGGGATTTGTGGCTTTATCAAGGCAAGAAGAGAGGTCTTTTTTGATCTCTATGCCCTTGCCCTGAGGGAGGGCCACGTGAGGACACAGAATTTGGCCATCTGCAATCCAATGAGTGCGCTCTCACCAGGAACTGAGTTGGCTGGCACCTTGATCTTGGACTTCCCACCAAAATCGTGAGCAAATAAATTTCTGCTGTTTAAATCACCCAGCCCATCCTATTTTTTTATAGCGGCCCGAGCAGGCAAATATACACTCTGTTTCTTAGGCCCCCAAACCTGTGTGTGGTGATCTTGGCTCAGGTGAGGCAAATTATATCACTAATGTTGCATGAGCAATGTTTTTGCCTAGACTAGAAACTGGCCTCAAGGGTCTTTCCCATGTGTTCTTAAACAAAAAAAATTTTTTAAAGATTTATCTTTTTATTTATTTGAAAGAGAAGAGAGAAAGAGCACAAACAGGGAGAGCCAGAGAGGGAGAAACAGGCTCCCCGTGGGGAGCCCAATGCAAGGCTCCATCCCAGGAATCTGGGGTCATGACCCCGGTCCAAAGCAGCGGCTTAACCAACTGAGCCACCTGGGCGCCTCCCCAGGTGTTCTTTCTCCTGAGCCTGAATCTAGTTTCCGCTAAGGCTTCTAAGGTGGTGGAAGTGGGGATGTGGAGCTTCTTTCTACCTGAGGGGGCAGTGAGAATAGGAAGGGATGTGGCCCATTTGTCATTACAAGTTAACTGAAAGAGGCCAAGAATAAGAATCTCAAAAAAGAGCAGCCATGTCCAGAGAATCCCCATACATGGCTTGTATAGTCCTTTAACTTGCCAACTAATCCTGGAAACAGGTCGCAATAACTTTCCCTGTAAGCACTGTTTTAGGTGCATCTTGCAAATTCTAATATGTCATATTTCATTTTCATACAGTTAAAAATAATTTCTAATTTTTCTAGATTCCTTCTTTGTCCATGAATTAAATTTGTGTCATTTGGGAATTTTCCAGAGATCTTTCTGTTGGATTTCTAATTCTGTTGTGATCCTATAATATACTTTGCATAATTTGAGTCCTTTTTAATTTATTGAGATTTGCTTTATGGCCTACACTATGATTTATATTGCTAGATATTCCACATATATTTGAAAAGATTGCATATTCTGCTCTTGGTGGATGGAATATTTTATAGATGTTAATTGGGTCATGTGAATAAGTGCTTACTTCTCCATATACTTGCTGGTTTCCGTTTACTTGTTCTGTTACTGAGAGGGGGATATTTAAATATCTGGCTGATTATGGTACTCTCTACTTTTCAGTTCTATCAGTTTTTGCTTCAGGTATTTTTTTTTTAAGATTTATTCATTTATTTATTTTAGAGAGAGAGAGAGAGCAGGAGCACATGGAGGGGCAGAGCAGAGAGAATCCTGAGTAGACACCTGCAGAACGCGGAGCCGGATGCAGGGCTCGATCCCAGGACCCTGAGATCATGACCTGAGACGAAATCAAGAGTTGGACGCTTAACCGACTGAGCCATGCAGGTGCCCCTGCTTCAGGTATTTTAAAGTTGTGTTTATAAGTTCATAAACATTTATGATTTATACCCTGTTGACGAATGGACTGTTTTATCATTAGGAAATGACCCTCTTTATCCCTGGTTTTATTTTTTGCTCTGAAATCTAATTTGATATTAATGTAACCGCTCCAGCTTTATTTTGATTAGCACGGTATATAGTTTCCCATGCTTTCACTTTTAACCTGTATGCGTATTCTTGGAAAGACTTATTTATTTTAGAGAGGGGGTAGGGGCAGAGGGAGAGGGAGAGGTAGAAGTTCTATACATAACTTAGTTTGTATGTTAAACTTAATAAAATTCGTGTGTGTGTGTTGACACATATATTTCATAAATAAAGGTACTTAAAAAAATTTTTTTTAAGATTTTATTTATTTATTTGACAGAGAGAGACACAGAGACACAGCGAGAGAGGGAACACAAACAACACAACCCTTCACCTACCGACCCCCCCCTCCCCCCGCATCTTCAGCCTTCCTCCTACAAAGCAGGGGGAGAGGGAGAGGGAGAAGCAGGCTTCCCGCCGAGCAGGGAGCCCGATGCGGGGCTCGATCCCAGGACCCTAGGATTACAACCCAAGCCGAAAGGCAGATGCCTAACTACTGAGCCACCCAGGCGCCCCTAAAGGTACGTTTATATATTGGAGATTGTGATCGAAAATCTTAACTACTAATGGGGTAAACAATCAAAAAAAGCATAGGAAAAAAAAAGCATAGAAACTGTGACTTTAAGGGCATCGTGAACGAGTGACCAATCCTCCTTCCGTGAGAACAGAGGTAGAACTGGAGGGAGCGACAGGGCCTAGACATCACACAACTCTAGTTGACTGGCTCCCCTTGGATCATGTATGTGAATGGTGCTCCCCACAATTGTGTTACGCAATGGCTTTTGCTAGAGAATCCATTTGGGAAGAAGAATTAGAGTCACTTGTGGAAAAGGCTGAGAGGCATCTTTTCCCAGGTGGACACAAAGCCAAGCGACCTGTTGTAATACACATCATTGCCCAGGTACGTGAGGAAAAATACTTTTACCTCTATTCCTTCTCTGTTCGTGGCTGAGGAATCCCCTCCTCCCCAAATAAATGACAGAGTAATGGGAGAAAAAGAGAAGTTTAATAACATGTGTATCTCCTGTATACGTGGGAGAGACCCAGGAAAACTGAGTAACTCCCCCAAATGACCTAGGCTACCACTTTAAATACCATCTCCAGCTGAAAACAAAAGAAGATGAGATTCCTGGCTGGCTCAGTGGGTAAAGCATGTGACTCTTGATCTTGGGGTCATGAGTTCAAGCCCCATATTGGGGGTAGAGTTTACTTAAAAAAGAAAAGATGTTGGAGCACAGAGTCAGTTATGGGAAATTACCAGGAAAGCACAATAAACAAGGTTATGTTTGTAGGGCAGCTTCTGGGGCTCCTGGCTGGTTCTGTCGGTGGAACATGGAACATGTGACTCTCGATCTTTGGGTGGCGAGTTTGATAGCCCCATGTTGGGTGTAGGGATCAGTGCAAAATAAAATCTTTAAAAACAAAAAAACAGAAGGGCAACTTCTCTGTTTTTAGAGCTTTCTTTTGTGTCTTTTTTTTTTTAAGATTTTATTTATTTATTTGACAGAGAGAGAGAGATCACAAGTAGGCAGAGAGGCAGGCAGAGAGAGGGGGAAACAGGCTCCCTGCTGAGCAGAGAGCCCCATGCGGGGCTTGATCCCAGGACCTGAGATCATGACCTGAGCCGAAGGCAGAGGCTTTAACCCACTGAGCCACCCGGGCGCCCCTTTCTCTTGTGTCTTAAGCCTCTCAAAAATAATGAGCCCGAAATAATCAATCTGCCAGAGAGGCTTATTTTGGGATGGCAAATTTTGCTCCCCTTCACTGATGAAGTCCAGAAATATGGTCCAGTGAAGGGAGATGTGTATGCTGGGTGAAGTACTGGAGGGTGAGGGGACAAGATAGAAAAGATCCAAAAACCTGCCCAGGGGTCCCTTTGAGGGCTGTAGCCGAATAGTAAGCTGCGCATGTGTGGAGCGAAAATACATAGTGTGTCCATAAGTCATGACGGCAAAAGTTCAAAGTATTGCCTCTGAAAAGGAGATACTTTATAAAAGCTAATACTTATAAAACACACTGTTCAAACAATTTACTCTGGTAAATAAGTACGTTCTACTGAAGAATATTGGTAATCACCTCTGTTAAAAGGATAGTTTTAGAGCCGCCTGGCTGGCTAAGTTGGTTGAGCATAGCTCTTGATCTTGGGGTCGTGAGTTCGACCCCCACACTGGGTGTAGAGAGTACCTTAAAAAGAAAAAAAGGTACTTTTAAAGACTAAACGTGTATGTGGACTGTCTAAAGATTACCTCACTCAGAATCAGGCTTCTTGAATTTAATTTGTAAACTTCCAAAAGTAATCTAAAGCCTGATACTTTCCAAATTGTGGATTGAAGGTGCAAATTTCCCTCGGCCCTTGTAGGGAAGTCCTTCTGAATTCATTTCCCTGACATGAGATTGCTCTCCCCAAAGCAATTTTGGAGGGAACATGAAGTGTTTTTAATCAGAGCTGCGTGGGAGCCCATTTAATCACTATGTAATAAAAGACATTAAAAGAACAACATTTTGTTTAAGGGACTTATTGACTGAGAGAAGTTCATTTAAACTGGGTCTTCTCTTCTCTGGCTTCCCATTTCGGACGTGTCCAACCAAGATTGAATTCAGTATTTCTGTTAGGTAGCTATCCTGTACCCTTCACCTTCCACCACCCCCCCCCACCCCCCCCCGCATCTTCAGCCTTCCTCCTACAAATGGAAATTAACATGTTTTGGGTTTTTGTTCTTGCAAGTTACAGTTGTCTCTGACAATTCCCTTTCTGTTTGAGAAAAGCCAGAGTGGTGCTGTGTATTTTCGGTCATATTCTCTCTGGTATCAAATGTCACAGCTGGGTTGCATGAGGTTTATTTATATTATAATAGCATTTCCTTTAGATCTCAAGGGGCCTCTATCTCTACAATCACTTGTCTACAGGAACTACAGGGAGAATAACTTGACCTTTTTAAAAGTAAACTTTCCAACCGAATGGCTCCCTCTGGATCTAGGTTCAGATGGTTCTGTGTGTGTGCGCGTGTGACTTATGCTTTTAGGTTAATGTAGATTCTGACTTTTCAAAGTGGTATAGTGTGTCTTTGATTTTTCGAACAGAGGTCTTTCATTGATTGTGTTGAAGAGTAAACAGTAAGCATTTTATAATTTATGGAAATTATAATGTATGGTCTTCTTCCCCCCATTCCCGAAAGTTAGTCAGTTCTTTTTAGTTAGTTTAGTTACTTTGGTTAATAATTCCTTCCCCAAATTCTATTTATAGGCAGAAATAGGGTGACCAACTGAACTTTCAGTACAAAAAACAGGAAAGGGGGTGCGTGGGAGGCTCAGTCGGTTGTGTCCAAGTCTTTATCTCAGCTCAGGTCTTGATCTCAGGGTCATAAGTTCAAGTGCTGCATGGGTTCCATGCTGGACGTGCAGCCTACTTGAAACAAACAAACAAATAAGAAAAAAACAAATAAACAACCCAGAAAAGTCCCAGGCCAGCTGGGATAAGTTGGTCACCCTGGGCGGAAGTGAAATACAAGACAGTTCCCAATCTGGAATTTTTTCTAAACCCTGAGTTCACTGAAGAGAAGTGTCCCCAAGGCAAAAGGAAAGTGTAATAACAATGTAAACTTTTTTTTTCATTTTAATTTCAGCATAGTTGACATACAGTGTTATATTAGTTTCATGTGTACAATATAGTGATTTAGTAATTCCATACATTGCCCAGGGCTCATCCTGACAAGTGCACTCCTTAATCCCCATGACCTGTACCACCAATTCCCCCACCCCATATCATTGTAAACTTTTAGTTAAAATATATATGTAAAGTGCAAATCTTGAGTGTGTAGCTCTACAAAATTTCACCAAGTGTACACACACACACACGTAAGTAGTATCCAGATCAAAAGAGAGAATATTTTCAGAATCCTAGAACCCTTCTTATGCATCCTTTCAGTAACTACCCCGCTTAAATAACCATGTAAGGTAGGGGGAGTAATTTTCCCTCCACCCTTCTGAGCTCTTGACTGAGCCCACCTGCAATAAAAGACACATTAACAGGAGAAAAACAGAAGTTTAATAACATGTATACCTCCTGTATACATGGGAGAGACCAGGAAAACTGAGTGTAACTCTAAAATGGCCTAAGATATCACCTTAAATAGCAATGTTGGCTAAAGAGAAAAGAAAGATGTTGGCAACTGAGGGAGCCCTGATATGGAAGGCTATTGGAAAAACACAAATTGTTATACAGATTTAAGTCCCTGCCTTCTCCATTGATGAGTTTCTTACGATTTAGAGTCATCCTTCCCTTCCAGGTACTGTGAGGGAGACACGCTTGCAAATGGAGATTAACCTTCTAAATGTAAATTTTTCTCACAAAAGAGTATATTCTACTTTGATTTTAGAGCTTCTTCAGTGTCTATTTCTTCTCAAAAATATGCCACCTCAAAATAGTCGTTCTGCCAAAGAGGCATGTTTTTGGGTGGCATATTCCACTATTCTTCAACTATTATCCTTACTTAAAATAATTTAGGGGCACCCGGGTGGCTCAGTCGGTTAAACATCCGACTTTCGGTTTCAGCTCAGGTTGTGATCTCATGGGGGGTGAGATTGATGGAGCCTGGGTTCGGCTCCACACTCCATGAGAAATCTGCTTGAAGATTCTCGCCCTCTGCCCCTCCCCCCACTCCTTAAGGTCCATTCTGACTAGGATCTTGGCTTTACTTTTAGGTATCCCAGAGGCTCCCAAATTTAAAAGAACCCTCAAAGAGGAATGTAAGCCTCTGCTTCAATGACATAGGCTGTTTTTGAAGATTTCAAAAATTTCAGAAACAATTTTTTAGATAGATCTCATGGTCACTGTACCCAAGCTGTCCCTTTTACCAGAAGTCTCTGCAAGAGGAAAGCTCTTCTCAAACAATTGGCCCAAAATGGGGGCCTATCTTTGACATGAGGAGAGATAAGTAGCATAAGCTATCTCAGTTCTAGGGAATATTAACCTCAGGGGGTGACAACTTTATTCCCGTTCCAATATATATCAGCATGCCCATCTTGAAAGGTCATCTAGTATTGGAAAAGACCAAGGACTTTGAAGTCAAACATCAGACTATCAGAGAATGATTTTCAAAAGTTAAAAACATAGTGCTCATACCAATATAGAATGGATGTATGTCAAAAATTTTATTCAGCTCATTAATGAGGGGATCAGTAAGATGGTAACGCTGGTTCAAAGAGCATTTTGAGGACTGGCGTATTTATAGTCTGCTAGGAAGGGCAGCTTGAGATAAATTTGCTAAGTTAGAGACAAAACTGATTACTGGCCAAAAGGCAATGAAACTAACTTTGGGGCTCTATTTTCTATTGGACAGAAGAATTACCATATAACTTCAGAGTCTGAGCCCTTAATTAATAGTAAATGGCAGTTACACACAGATATATATCCCCTAGATAATCAAATAATCCTTGAGTATCCTGTCAACATCCCAAGATGGCTTTGAAAGGACATGCAACTGTAGGGGCCAAGGGCAGGCCACCCCAGGATGGGCCCCTTGAGCATGAAGATTATTCTGAGCTGAAGGCCCTTGGGACCCTGGGGCTCAAGAGGAACTTTTGCTCCTCTCTTAACCATGTAGAAGAATCTAAATTGGGGATTTTTCCCAGAATAAGAGTTATTAGCAGAGATAAACTTTATCTGAGTGACCCATCTGGATGGTAGGACAAACATCTAATTACCAAACATCTGCTTCTCTTATTGCCTTGTGAAGTGCATTTCTTTCCTCTGAAGTTCCAGATCCCTACCCCCTTCTCTGTAGTTCAGGATGACACATATAACTTATTTTGCCTATCTTTGGAATTTCTTTTTTTCTTTTCATTTATTTATTTTTAAAAATATTTTATTTATTTATTTGTCAGAGAGAGAGAGCGAGCCAGCGCACAAGCAGGGGGAGCGGCAGGCAGAGGGAGAAGCAGGCTCCCTGCTGAGCAAGGAGCCCGATGTGGGACTTGATCCCAGGACCCTGGGACCATGACCTGAGCCGAAATCAAGAGTTAGATGCTTAACGGACTGAGCCACCCAGGTGCCCCGGAGTGGGTGCCTTTTGTAAGCATGACTGGGATAGAGACCAGAGGGTAGCAGGGTATAGGCCAGGAAATGGACCAAAGCCTGCATCGCTGTATCAGGAAGCCTGGAAGGGAAACCAAGTGAAAATGAGCCGCAAATCTAAGGAGTAGTCAAAGTTGAAGAAACCCACAGATGGAACTGGGAACGTGTGTCAGCCAAAGGCACACGCGAGTTCGGAGTTCAAAAACTAAAGTGGTGGGAGAAAGGGGACAAGAATGAGCATGAACCTGAGTGGGGAAAGGTGGCAGCTTTGGTTCTGTCCAGTTCTGCCAATTGTATGAGGTGGCCTCTCTTTGGAGATTAGGGTTACTCTCGGACAATAAATAGGGTAAAGGTTAATGATAATTTATGCCAGGCACCTTGTTTTGTATCTACAGAAGCAGGTGCTTAGTAAATGGTGCGATTATCCTTTCTGTCAGTGGAGGTTGAAGGTGAGGCAGTTCTCTTTCCAAAGAAGCTACGAGAATAAAAGTCTCTGCCTCTGTCGTTCCGTAGAGAAGGTACTCGTATCGCCGGTGAAAATGAGGAGGGGCGCGTGTTGTATTTGGCTGCTCCGGCAAACAAGGTGTGCCAGTCGCTTCCTCCTTCAAGAAAGAACAAGAAAGAACTTGCTCGTCCCCGTGGGGAGTGCGGCGAGCTGCCAGCTTCCAGCCGCAGTGCCTTCGGGCCCTGCCTCTGCACAGAGCTGCGGGGCCCTGCTCTCCCCCGGGAGCCCTAGCCAAAGGCCGAGCCCCGTGTGGCCACCAGGGCCCGGCCACTTCTGCTGAACATCGGTGTTCTGGAACGGGCCGGCCTTGCTCAGAGCTCCCTGGCTCCTTTGGAGGCTCCGTCAGATCCGCCCTGCGGTCTGAGGCTCTCTCTGCCCCATGCTTCCTCCTTCCTTTTGTTCACTGGTGTCAGATCTGCAACACAGTCGGAAGGCTTTCTGTTGGCTCTGCTTCCTCCGTCTTCGTTTTTCCCACGTGTTAAACTCACCCGAGGAACATACTTCACCCTTCACTCTGCCTCCTCGTTTGCTGCCCGAGGATTTGAACGGACGCAGCCGGGAGCCGAAGTGGCCTGAGAGAGCCGGAGAGCCGGCGGAGGTCAGTGAGGGCGGCGCCCCGCCTGTCTGGCCGCGACCACCCCAGCCTGGGTGGCGTGTGGCACACGGAGAGCGTGCTGGTCTAACTGCGGAAACGGGCGCTGGTTGCGATTTGGGGAAAGGTTCTCACGGAGGGCAATGCTCAGGCTGGTGCGAGGGTTAGAGAAGTCTGGAGTCTGGAGGTGGGGGCGGAGGCTGGAGGAGAGGGAGGAGGCGGCGCAGACCAGAACAATGGAATTGTCTGGTTGCTGTTAAGTTCCGGAATACCCTACGGAGAGAGAATGAGAAACCAAGGGCAGCCAATACGCAACAGAAAACCAGGTGTGAAGACCACAAGTCCTCTCTGGTAGTTTGCAAAGAGGCTCTTAATCTTCTGCAGGGGGAGGGCCGAAAAAGCTGAAGGCAAAACTCGAGATTAAATAGTCATATTCATTGGCCTTCAAAGCCAATCGAATGCTTGACTGAGGCAGTCTGTTCCCGCAAGGCCAGAGCCCTGTTTGGGGCAACCCGGGACTCTGCTGCCTGAGATGAAAACATGTGGACGGAGGCCCCTGAAGATTTGGGCTTCCCAAGGTTCAAGAAACCAGATTAGGGACGGGTTGAAGACATCCGTGCTCAGCCCCATGACTGCACACCAAAATGGTACGAAATCTGTACTCGGCTCTCCCAGAAAACGAAGGCCTAGGTCAACCAGTCAGCACTTGCCTGTCCAGCACAAGCGAGCTGACCGGGCTCCGAGGCTTCCCTTGGCTCCACGGGAGGAGAGTAACCCCGCTTCAACCCATCAGCAAACACCCAGCATAGCTTTCTCGTTCCTACTCATGTTGGTCTATCAAACCCTCTTTGGAGCTCCTTTCTCTTGGCTAGATTGGATGCTGCCCAACTCATGGATGGCTAAATAAAGCCGCTAAGATCTCTAAAATTTACTCAGTTGAATTTTGTTCTTTAACGCCAGGCTCCTTTGAGCCCTGAGAGCCTTCAAAGGGGACCCACTCCTCCCTATCAAGAGCTATAATGCTCCCTACCTCCAATGTAGAAAGATACTGTAGAGTCTTCTCCCCCATGAGGCAACAGCCGCACAGCACCCACCCCACCCCCAAGATCTGCCCAACTTTATCTCTTGGTTGCCAGGCTGATAACTAGAATCATGCAACAGCAAATTCAGCTGGGGAAGGGCTGGGTCTGATAAAGGAGGAAAGGGACCGTACCCCAGGGGAGCTCCAAGACCTGTCAGCGTGTGCCAGCAAGAGCTGTGGGAGAAACAGTGGACTGGGTTTTGAGGATGATTGATTCATGGGCCTGAAAACTATAATTGGGTAAAGCAGAGTTTATTGTCTGACTGGCACTCTCTTGGGATACCCTGGCAAGGACCCCGGAGATGAGGTCTGTTAGGGAAGTTTCTAGATGCCTGGAGAAAGTGGTAGCCCAAACTGAGCAAAGTTGAAATGCCTAAATTGTCACAACAAACAATAGAGCAAGGAATTAAGAGTCTGAGAGAGGTGGGCAGACAGGAATGCATATATTACACGAGACCGGATGACTCACCAGCAGATTATGCTGCTTGGAAAAATCCAGAGGACACACCATTCACTGAGACCATCAGAAATGTGCTGGGGAGCTGGATATCAGCCTTACCGAAACATTTAGTGGAGCCTTCCCCTGTAAGGTTAAGACAGAGAGACCGACACAAAGTTTGGCTTGTTGATAGTGAAGGAGATGATAAAACGGGATTCAAAAGCAGTAGAGGCCAGCTGGTGGTGCTTAACCTCCAGAAGCTATGGGAGTGCAATTCTCATGACCAGAAAAGATGGAGGAGCCCCCAAGGGGCTTTAACTAGGAGAGAATTGTGAGGACGCTTATAAAACTACAGCTCCCTAGGGGCTAAACTGTAGCTGCCTAGGGGAGAAACAATGAGCCTAAAGTCCTGGGGCACCTGGGTGGCTCATTGGGTTAAGTGTCTGAGTCTTGGTTTCGGCTCAGGTTATGATCTTAGGGTCATGAGATCGATGGAGCCCTGCAGGGGGCTCCTCTGCTCAGCGGGGAGTCTGCTTGAGATTCTCTCCCTCTCCCTCTCCCCCTTCTCCTGGCTTGTGCACACATGCCCCGTGCTCACATGTGCTCTCTCTCTCTCCAAAAAATAAAATAAAATATATATACAGTAGTCCTCCCTTATCTGCAGAGGATACGTTCCAAGCCCCTCAGTGGATGCCTGAAACCATGGATGGTACTGAACCTGGTATATACTATACTTTTCTCTGTACATACATAACTATCATAAAGTTTAATTTATAAATTAAGTACAGTAAGAGATTAACAAGAATAACTAATAGTAAAGTAGAACAATTATACTGTAATAAAAGTTATGGGAATATGGTCTCTGTCTCTCTCAAAATACCTTACTGTATTATATTTACCCTTCTTGTGATGACGTGAGATAATGAGATAACTTACCTGCTGAGATGAGGTGAGGCGACTCCTACAAGCATTGTGACCTTGCATTTGGCTACTATTGATCTTCTGATTATTCCTAAGAAGGAGGGTCATCTGCTTCCAGACTGTGGTTGACTGTGGGTAACTGACACTGCAGGAAGGAAGACTGCGGATAACGGCGGGGGTGGGGGTGGGGGACTTACTGTATAATCAAAAGGAGGCAAAGGTGGGCATGCGGAAGGCTTAGAGTGTTGTTCCAGTAAAAAGTCATGACCCATTGTCCATGCAGCCAGTTTCTCTAGTGGAATGTATTGAATTAAGAGGTGGCCCTGTCTTCAGCTCCCCAGGGGGAAGGAACCTGCGACACCATGACGAAGTAGACCACCATGATTCCCCCATGGTTTTCCCAAGGGAACCAGCTGCTGTTTACTCAGGGACCTGTATACTTGGGAAGGGGAGCAGCATTTCCCATCTTCAAATATTCTTCTTTGGCTTAAGGATTATTTGGGGATGTTTATTTTTAAGAAACTGCAGACACAGGAGAAGCTCAAAACTGAGTAGAAGTTACCAGTTTCCGTAGGAAATAAGGGCAAATAGCCTTTGTAAGGGTGTCTCCTTCCCTGTATCAGGAAGGAAAGAATGACTAAATTTCTAGAAGGCAAGATTTAAATTTGCATAACAAACACACCCTTGATTACTGGGCCTTTCCTGGTCACCTCCCACAACCGATTTTCCCCTTCCCCCCAACCATCTTTTGTCTTTGACTGAAGACGGTATTTAAGGGGGTGCTTTGGGCCATATCAGTTACTCAGTTTTCCTGGGTATCTCCCATGTTTACAAAAGGTATACACATTGTTAAACTTATTTTTGTTTTATTATTATTTTTTTAGATTTTATTTATTTATCTGTCAGAGAAAGAGAGAAAGAAAGCACAAGCAGAGGGTGTGGCAGGCAGAGGGAGAAGCAGGCTCCCCACTGAGCAAGGAGCCCAATGGGGGACTCTGGGATCATGACCTGAGCTGAAGGCAGACGCTTAGCCCACTGAGCCACCCAGGCGTCTCAAACTACTTCTTTTTTTTTTTTTTTTAAGACTTTATTTTTAAGTAATATTTCTAAGTAATCCCTATACCCTGTGTAGAGCTCAAACTCAACAGCGCCAAGATGAAGAGTTACACACTCTACTGACTGGGCCAGCCAGGTGCGCCCACTTTACTAGACTTCTGTTTTTCTCCGGTGAAACCGTCATTTATCGCAGGATAGGAGTCTAAGCCAACAACCCAGAAGACTAGAGGGAAAATTATTTTTGCTCACCTACAGTTAGGAAAGGGAAATATGCAGACATTTTAAGGATGATTGGACATAGATTCCAAGTTGGCATTGAAATACAGAGACTCAGAGCATCATCAGGCCTCTTGTTAGAGTGGAGACATATGGGGTCCAAAGTCTAGCTTACAATGTCTCTTTTTTTTGTGTGGACCCACCGATTAGTAATTTTCCTAGTCCTTGAATGCATAATTGGATGGATATACTTGGCGATTGACTTAATCCCCACATTTGTGCTTGGTGTGTGTGTGGGGTGAGAGCCATCACAGCAGGGAAGGCCAAATGGATGAAACATGATCCTTCCTCTACCCTCTACTCCCTCACTCTTCCCCCAGCAGCCAAGGTAGTACCTCAAAAACAATATTGTATCCTAGGGGATGGTGATTATTGCTACAGTTAAGGACATACAAAAATCTCATGAATCCCTTAATTTGGTGGTCTGGCCTTGGCAGAAACTGGTTGGATCCTGAGAAATGATCACAGGCTGTTGCATGATAGGCCCATTCATGGTTGCCATGCCAGACATGGTGTCAGTGTTAGAACAGATTAATGTGGTCTCGGGTACATGATATGCAGCCCTTAATTTGGCAAATGTGTTCTTGTCTTTCCCCTATGCACTTACTGTCTTGCCACAAGGCTATGTTAGCTTGCCTATCCTCCGTTAACCACATAGTGTAAAGAGATCTGGGCAGTTCCACAGAGTATCACGTCGATTCGTTGCATTGGTGACATTATGCTGTTTGGGAAGGATGGGCAAGAAAGTGGCTAGTAAGCTGGAGGCCAAGGTAAGACAGGCTCTGTGGAGTATGGGAGACAAACCCTATACCTCGGTATATGAGAGAGAAATAAACTTCAGTTGCATTGAAGCTAATGTTTTTTGAGTTGCTATCACTTGCAGCCAGTCTTAATCGTGATACAGGATCTTTTGCCCCAAATAACGGGATTGTAGAGTAATTTATCTTTAGCAGTGTTTCTGATGATCATTAGATTACAACTCATTGTCTGTTGATACTGCTACAAGTTCATGTCAGTAGCGAAAGATACAAATCTTTCTATTCTACAATGGTACCTAAAGTGAGAGGGTATGATTCTAGGCTATCTAAAAGAGGGTTTTGCAATTAGGCAAGACACAAAGTGGGGGAAGGCAGTAGAATATAGACCTAAATTACACCACTTAAAATCATTGACTTGGCTCTCAGGAGGCCATTTGAATAGATTCTGTTTCTCACAGTGGTGCTGAGGCAAGGGCCCTAATAAGTGTAAATAATAATGGGGTCCCTGTGGAGATCAGTGAGTTACCATCCATATCTGACAGTCAATGGTTAAGGAGTAGTCAATTAAATTAAACTGGCCTGTAACTTGTTATTCTTAACAGATGTTCCCAAGAGTTATGAAAGACTGTATTAGTAGCCATTCATGCCCATGTAAAATATTCTCTGAACAATCTTTTTTGTTAAGATTTTATTTATTTATTTGACAGATTGAGAGAGAGAGAGAGTATAAGCTGGGGGGAGAAACAGAGGCAGAGGGAGACGGAGAAGTAGACTCTCCACTAAGCAGGGAGCCCAATGTGGGGCTCAATCCCAGGACCCCGTGATCCTGACCCGAGCTGAAGGCAGACACCTAACTGACTGAGGCACCCAGGCGTCCCTGAACAATCTTATACATAAAATGTATCAAGTAGGAATGGATACTGAATTTAAATTGAGTGATCAGCAGACCATTGGTCTGTAGTTTAGTTGGAACTAGAAGATTGCCCATAAAAATAATTTGTTACTACATAAAGAAGCCTTACCAGGAATGCAATTTAAGAAACCTTAATAAAATTATAGGCGCCCAGGCACCCCAAGGGTTAAAACTTTAATAAGCTCCTCCAAGGCAAACTCTTCTGTATCTCCTTTCACCTGGCACCACACTAACTTGGTTAAGGTTTGGTTTGGTTTTGTTGCATCCCTAAAGTACTTGTCAAACCAGAAACTGGAAGGGTGAGGCCCACATTTACCAAAACCTGGAACATGATTTTAATTTTAATTGGTCTGTTAGAAACAAAAGGGGAATCATCATACAGGCACTCAGGGCAATTTCAAGAAACAGCAGGAAATTGCCAGTGGAATAAAAAACCTTTTACTCTGGGTTAGTTTCCTCGACCTTTTAATCTCCCCATCCAATTAGACTAATTTGACTTCAGGACGAGTTAAATCACCAGTTGAAGAAAACTGCATACTTCTACGGAGTTCAAAATAAAATGTATAATAAATGTATAAAATGTATAAACATATAATAAAATGTATAGCACTGGCCTCAAGGGTATAGATGATATTTTCTCAAGTTTTGTTAAGTTTCCTATGACTCAGCAAAATGTAATTTGTAATTATAGGTAGTTCGTTGAGAGATTTTACATTTAAGCAAACACAACTCTCTTAGGACAACTAGCTTTTAGAGAAATAGCCCCAGCTGCCCTCTGTCAGTTGGGATGTTTAGACGTTCCAAAGATCCATAAATAAAGGTTATTAAAACTGGTAAAGATGAAAATAGAGGAAAATAGAGTCTCAGTCACACTTGAAGTATAAATTGGGATATATTTCCAGAAGGGCAACTTGGCAATATGTTTTGAAGCCTTCAAAGGTGCATTTCTTTTATCTAAGCCTGTCCACTTGAAGGAATTTTTTATAAGAATATCATCACATAATTGAACAAAGATAATAAAATAACATTTGTTGCAGTTTAAGTTATGACAGCGAAACATTGGAAAAAATATATGACAATACAAGATTGGTTAAAAATCATGATATGAGGGGCGTCTAGGTGGCTCAGTTGGTAAGCGTTTGCCTTCGGCTCAGGTGGGATAGAGCCCCGTGGGATCGAGCCCCACATGGCGGGGGGGGGGGGGGGTGCCCTGCTCAGCAGGGAGCCTGCTTCTCCCTATCCCTCTCCCCCTGCTTGTGTTCCCTCTCTCGCTGTCTCTCTCTCTCTCTGTCAAATAAATAAATAAAATCTTAAAAAAAAACCATGATACAAATGTATAATGAAATATTATAAACCATTAAGACATTCTAAACATTTATTAACACAAATAATATTCATGATGCTTTTGAGTGAAAATAGCATGTAATAAAGTACTATGAAGTCCATGAGCTCAATATTGTTTAAAATCTGAACTTACATATTTGCACATGTATATGAATAGAAGATGTCTGGCAGTTTGCGGTAGAAAATGTTAACTGACTATTTCTTGGTGCTAGAAATACCTTATTATGAAGTACTGCAAGCATACAGAGTTCTGAGAAATAAATACTTGGGTTTCTGACACCTGACACGTTAGCATTTTGCCATATTTGCTTCAGATACAGTCTATGTTTTTTTTGATTGATTTATTTATTTTAGAGAGAGTGCGGGCACATGTGGGTGGGAGGGGCAGAGGCAGAGGGAGAGGCAGAGAGAGAATCTCCAGCAGACTCCCCGCTCAGACGAGGAACTCGATCCCACAACCCTGAGATCATGAGCTGAGCCAAAATCAAGAGCCAGATGCTTGAGGCACCTGGGTGGCTCAGTGGGTTAAAGCCTCTGCCTTCGGCTCAGGTCATGATCTCAGGGTCCTGGGATCGAGCCCCTCATCGGGCTCCCCGCTCAGCGGGGAGTCTGCTTCCCCCTCTCTCTCTGCCTGCCTCTCTGCCTACTTGTGATCTCTCTCTCTGTCGAATAAATAAATAAAATCTTTAAAAAAAAAAAGAGCCAGGTGCTTACCTAACTGAGCCACCCAGTCGCCCCTACTTCAGATATATTCTAAGGGATAAAACATTTCAGGAATAGATGAAGCCCTTCGTATTGACCCCTCAAACCCATTCCTTTCCCCTCTCTCCCTCCTCAAGTTCACAACTGTCCCAAGTTTGCCAAAATGTTATCTTTACCAGAATGGAAGATTTAATATATATGTAAAATATGACTATTTGACTCCATATATGTATATATATAAATAATATAGGTAGTATATGTATTATGTGAATATAACATATGGTATTGCTCATATCTTAAAAGGTCTGTATAGATGTTATTATAAAGTATGGGTCTTGCAGCTTCCTTTTTTTCCATTTATCGTGTGTTTTTAAGAGTTACACATATTGGGGCACCTGGCTGGCTGAGTCAATAGAGCACGCAACTCTTGACCTTGGCGTTGTCAGTTCAAGCCCCATATTGGGCATAGAGCCTACTTAAAAAAAAAAAAAAGAGTTACACATATTGATATTTGTAGCTCTGAGTCATTTAGAAAGTTAATACAGTGTTCTGCTTTCTCATGGACTACAAAGTATTTATTCATTCAACTATCGATGCACATACAGTTTATTTCCAATTTTATCCTATTAGAAACAGCGCATTTTTATGCTAAAAATTCTTGAGCATCTCTTCGTAACCATCTGTGTAATACTTTCTACGCTATGTTCCTAGAAGTGGAATCGCTGAGTCTATTTCTGTCCCAATGTCCCAATCTCACAGTTTATATAGCTTTATAATGAGGAAGAATATCTCATAAAGGAAATCTCCCCTCCTTGATGGCCTCCTTTAAAATGGCTTTGGCAAGTTTCGGTACTGTGTACTGCCATAAGCATTTTGGAATCAGCTTTCTAGGTTCTGCAAAAGCAAAACAGATGAGAGAAACACAAGCTAAATCGATCAGTACCCCGGCGATAACAGCAATAAACATGCTGGGAGTTTTTTGGAATCGCATGGAACTAATCACTTTGTTTGGGAACAACTGACTGCTTTCCACTATCGAGATTTCACATCTGTGGTAGATTATGTAATTATTCCAAAGAGTCTTTTCCCCTTTCTGGGAGAGCATGATATGGCCATGTCCATCTGAGGTAAAGTTTGGCCGCTTTCACTAAGCTGATGTGAGAAGTAACTTGTGCCATTTTTTTTTAAATGATTTTATTTTTAAATAACCTCTACACCCAATGTGGGGCTCGAACTCACAACCCTGAGGTCAAGGGTTGCACGCTCCACCAACTGAGCCAGCCGGGCGCCCCAACCTGTGCGGCTTTTGAGTTAAACTTGAAGAGTTATCAAAAGCCTCTCTTCCCCCTGCCCTGAGAGCTGCAGTGCCCCAGACAGAGGCCGCCCCCTCAGCCAATAGGCCAGAGTACAGACAGACTTGAGCAGAACGCGGCTGTCCTGTGAGACACATGTCACAAAAGCAAAAAATCCACTTTGCTGTTGGAAGGCACTGAACTTTTTGTGTCATCTGTTACTGCTTTGTAACTAAGCCTAAAACGGACTAAAGGACATAATTAATAGCAAAAGTGAGATGCAGTCATAAAAACCAAAAAGCATATGACTTTGTGGCATTGGCTCTATAAGTAAGGTGGTGTTTGGAAAAGAAACAGTGAGGGGTGTCTGGGTGGCTCAGCCGGTGAAGCGTCTGCCTTCGGATCAGGACCCCGGGATTGAGCCCTGCCTCGGGCTCCCTGCTCAGTGGAGGAGCCTGCTTCTCTCTCTCCCTCTGCCTGCTGCTCCCCCTGCTTGTGCTCTCTCTCTCTGTCAAATAAATAAATAAGTAATAAGTAAATAAGTAAAATCTTAAAAAACAAACAAACAACAGTCCTGAAAGGCTGGGAAGAAGGCAATCCTATCATGAAGTGGCGAACGTTTGGTGAAACATCACTGATGATGTTGGAAAGGCAGGTATGGTGCTGAATGAGCCTGTGGGTTCAGGGAGACAGGACAGGAAACAGAAGAGCAGTAATGTGCCTCCCCTCCTATGGGCTGCATTGGGAGAAATGCTACAAGAGATATGCCCAGCCAAGATTTGGCCCCTTTGCAAGCAAGAAGGAGAGGGAGTAGAGGGAGCTCTGAAGTCAGGGACTTTGCAGGAATAGAAGAAGCTACAGATTCTCAGCTCCGAAGTCAGCCCAATCTCGCCGAAGCTGACTGATGCGCCATCCATGAACACCGTAGCTCTTATTTTCTTTAGCTATTCTTTTACGCCCTTTAATAACAGTTAACCTTATTGGCAGGTACTAAACCATTTTTGTGATGATGGGAAATGAGATCTCTCTTTTAAAATACTTTGTAGGCAGACAGTCTCTCCTCTGCTGTCCTGTCCGCTGCTCCCTTGAGGTGTATTCAATAAACTTCTATCACCTTTGTAAAAAAGTAAATAAATAAAAAATAAAATGGTTTTTGGTTAGTTTTATGCGTAAAAATTATATAACCTTTTTTCTTACATACAACTGGTCGTCAACTTTACCAAAATATTAATGATTCCCATGATTAATATTGTTTTATCCCCCTTATTTCTTCCCTTTGGTTTCATTCTCTTGTTCTGAAATTTTTCCTTTAGTATTTATTTTAGGGATAGTCCGAAAGTCTGTGTTAAACTGTCTCTTGAATTACAGTTTTGTAGGCTGCTGTCAGACTGTCATTCTCCTAGATAATCTAGTTTTTGTTTTTGTTTTTGTTGTTGTTGTTTGCTTTTTCTCTTTTGTAGCTGTGGCAGAGACTAGCTTCATGATTAACTTGGGCACAGAGCTAAACTATACTTCCCAGTCCCTTTGCCGCTAAGCGGAGCCACGTGACCAGTAGCTCTTGCCAATGTAATGTGAGTTGGGAGTGATATGTCACTTCTGATAGGAGGCAGTTAAGAGCTGGTATGTCTTATCGCAAACTCTCTCTTTCCTTATCTTCTGGCTGGATACAGCGGTTTCAGTGGAAGATCACAGGGATCACAAGGACCTAGAAAATAGAAAGACACTAGATCTTTGGAAGGTCATGTCATATGAAAAGCTTTTCTTGTTCCCCACCCCCACCCCAGCTTTATTGAGACATAATGGACATATAACATTGTGTAATTTAAGGTGTACAACGTGGATTTGATACACTTACATTTTTTTAAAAAGATTTTTTTTTATTTATTTGAGAGAGAGAGCGAGAGAGCACACCTGAGCAAGGTGGAGGGGCAGAGAGAGAGGGAGAAGCAGACTCCATGCTGAGCAGGGAGCCTGATGCGGGGCTCGATCTGAGGACCCTGAGACCATGACCTGAGCTGAAGGCAAATTCTCAGCCCACTGAGCCACCCAGGTGCCCGTCAGTGTTGCATTCTATATGAATCCTCAGTGCATTCTTCCAAGGAACTGGTCCTTTTGTAAAATGGGTTCAGCTTATTTTGTCCTATTTAGTTTCTTTTCAGTACATGTAATATTTCCTCTCAGAGAGGGTGTTTTTCATCTCTAGAAATTCTGTTTGGTTATTTTCTTATTCTTCATTTCTCTTCTCACTAAGCTCATGTTTTCCTTTAAATACTTGAACGTAGTTATAATAGCTGTTTTATTTATTTTTAAAAAGTTTCTGTGTTTTTATCTTTATTTTTAAGGATTATTTTATCTTTTTTAGTTTATTTTCTTAAAAGATTTTATTTAAAAAAATAAAAAATAAAAGATTTTATTTATTTATTTGAGAGAGAGAGAGAGCACGCGAGTGAGCATGGTGGCAGGCAGAGGCAGAGGGAGAGGGAGAAGCAGACTTCCCACTGAGCAGGGAGCCGGATGCGGGGCTTGATCCCAAGACCTTGAGATCATGACCTGAGCCGAAGGCAAATGCCTAATTTACTGAGCCACCCAGGTGCCCCAAGGATTATTTTATCTTTTAATTTTTTTTAAGTAGTCTCTGTGCCCAACATGGGGCTTGAACTCATGACCCGAAGGTTAAGAGTTGAGAGCTCTACTGCCTGAGCCAGCCAGGCACCGCATAATGGCTGTTTTAGAGTCCTTTCCACTGAATCCATTACTGCTCTCATTTTCGATTCTGTTTCTGGTGACTGATTTTTTTTCTCCTGGTTATAGATCACATTGTCCTGCTTTTTTGCATGTCTAATCATTTTTAATTGGGTGCTGAACATTGTGATTTTACATTGTGGAGTGCTAGGTCTTTCTTTAAAAAAATGTTGGACATAACTAATTGGAATTAAAATAAAAAATTTAAAAAATCGGTGTGCATTGTACTGATGGTCACTTAAATTACTTCCAGATCATCTTGAGCCCTTCGAGGCCTTTTTTAGCTTTATGAGGGTGAAGTGAGAATAGCGTTGGCTCTAGGGCTAGTTTAGTCTACCAAAGCATGAGCGGAACTGCACACTGAAGGCCTGGACGTTCAACAGGAAATTTCTCTCGCTGGTCAGAATTTAAACATCTTACAGTTCTGTGTGATCTCTGGGAATTATTCCGATTGCAGCTCTAATTTCTCTTATGCCCAGCATCAAGTATTTTCACCCGATGCATGTGTAGCTTAATATTCCGCAATAGATTCAAGGGGCCCCCGAGTTTATCTTTGGAGCTATTTCTCTGCACATCCCCCTCGTCCTGGTACTCTGCCCTGCAGAGTAGCACCACCTAAGTCTTCCTCAACACTGTCTGTCTCTTCAGTTCAGCCCTGCCTCCCTGCTATGCTTGGATTCTGCACCACAGTCGGAAATTGCCTCCAGGCAGAATGTTGGGTGATTGTAAGACTCACTTTTTTGTTTTCCTTGTGTTCTTATGGTCCTGAACTGCTGTTGTGCAATGTCCAAAAGCCATTGTCTCGTGTATTCTCCACCAGTTTGTAGTTGTTTGTGGTGGGTGCTTATGTCGAGTCCCAGTTGTTCCATCATGGCTGGAAGTAAAAACCTGCCTTTGAGTCTTTAAAGCCACATTTCCTCATGAAGCGCTTGGATAGAAAGACAAACACTTGGCAGCACTGGGGTGGCTCAGTCAGTTAAGCATCAGACTCTTGGTTTCGCCTCAGGTCATGATCTCAGGGTCCTGGGATGGAGCCCAGCAACCAGCTCTGAGCTCAGTGAGGGGGGGGTTTCTGCTTGAGATTCTCTTTCTGTCACCGTTGCCCTCTCCCTCTGCCCCTCCCCGCCCCGCTCACGCACGTGTGCTCATGCACTGTCTCCCTCTCTCAAATAAACAAATAGGTCTTTTTTAAAAAGGCACTAATCGCATTCATGAGGACTCCTCCCTCGTGACCTCCTAAGCTCCCCTGCCCCTTGTAATACCATTGCCTTTGGGGGTTAGGATTTCACATGTGAGTTCTGGGGGAACGCATTCAGATCGTAGCGGTAGTTTAATCCGAGTGGAGCATTTATGGACTCCCAGGGTGCCGGGATGTACCTGGGCCCCGGGAGTGCTTGGAACCAGAGTGTGACTGCTAAGACTTCTTTTTTTTTTTCCTCTCTGTATCTTATCTTTGCTTCTCTCATTGCTTTTACTGAATTTTCTGTCGTTGCAGATCAGTCCTCTTCTTTTTCTCTTTCTCATCCTAGAGGCTAATGTTTATTAAGCTTCTGTGATATTCTAATTGCTTTACATGAGAATTTCATTTTATGCTCAAGCAGCCATATAAGTTAGGTGCTCTTATTAGCCTAATATTTCATTTGTGGTATTGATCATGGATCATGAGTAAGTTACTTAAATTCTCTGGTTCTTATTTTTCTCATTTATGAAATAAAGGTAATGCGAGTATCTACCTCATGACATTGTTTCGATGATTAAACCAGATAATGTAAGTGCAAGATCTAGCACAGTGCCTTGCCCACAGTAAGTGTTCAATAAATATTACTGCTCTTATTATTATAGAGGGTCATGATAAAAGTAAATCAGGTAGATGTAACTAGCCCTTTTCCCTTCCATGCATACTCTTTATGGTAACATTTTTTTTTTCTTTAAGGCTGCATGTGATTTCATATCAGGGTAAAACTGATATATATATATCAGGGTAAAACAAAGTAGAAACCCGACCACCCTAGGGATACCCTGATACGTGATCAAGAGTGAGAAAGATTATAAAAAGTTCCCCAACTTTAGAATCCCTCTAATACTTCCTGGGCACTTTATTTCTGATTTCAAGTTGAACGTCACACATTCTCCTCTTTATTTTAATTTAAGGCCGTGGACTGTTTGGGCTGACTGTGATGTGACTATGTTAATAGTGTCGTCAGTGTTTTTTGAGGAAGTCACTTATAGTTAATTATGTGTGGCATAAGAAGAAAAATGAAATCTAAATCTAGTTTTGATACATAAAAGAAAAATCAGCTACTATTACAGCTAATGTAAATTTCTGCAAAAGGGAGTCATGCCCTGGAGAAAGAAGGTATTTTGTTAAAGAATATCATGTCCAGAAACTTTGTAAATTCAGATTTTAGATGATCAATTATGAACTGCTTTGTTTTTCCTTTTTTTTTTAACCCTGTAAGTTAGAAGAAATACTAAGTTAAGGGGGTATTATTTATTATGAAGACATTAGCTGAAATGTCACCTGATATTTTTAAAGAGCTTAAGAATTTTCAAAGAGCATTTTTTTCCATTTTATTCTTTTTGTGACTTCCTAAGTCAGAAAGAATATGAGGACTCTGCACAACAAAGTAGGAATGCAAGATGATGTGAGAGTCATTCCTGCCCCAGACCAGGAAGGGATTCCATTAGGGTGAGGAAGGAGTGGACTTTGGGAGGAAAATGAGGGAGTTAGAGATAAGTGACAGTCCCCAAGAGAGCCCTGGGACCTGGCTGTCACTCTCCGGGATGGGTCTGGAGTGGGAGGAAGTGATGCAAGCCTCTGATGGGATCTGAGGGTGGAAGAAAGCGTGCCCCACACCTCGAGTGTGGCCAGGAGACGGCAGCCCTTTAAGAGAAGCCTCTCATTTAGCAGGGCACCGGGACAGAGGGTACTGATGCTGAGGCTGATGCCCCCGCCCCTGCAGATGTACCTGATGGCAGCCTCCCAGGGGCCCGCGCACATCAGCCTGCGGTGAGGAAAGCAGCTGAGTGTGCCTCAGCCTCTGAGAGGGCGCTAATGGGCCTGAGGGGCCTGGGCTCAAGATGGAGAAGAATCAGGATCGTGTCTTGGTCATCACAGGCCATGATGAGATTATGGACTTAAGCAATGACTGCCAGAACTCAATGACGAAGACCAGATGAGCGAGTTCCAGTTAATTCTGGGTAAAAGACAGGACCTCTGTATTTAGAAACCCTGTTCCTATGGGAGCCTGATTTGTAGTAAGTCACCCAGAAAAAACCTAGCTTATTTCTGAGGACAAGGGGGATGGGAGTACTCGATTACTCCAAAGTGTCTGAGTTTCAGCCTGGAAATGGCTGAATTACCTTGGATTGGCAAGATTAAGCTTTATACTGCTGACTGCCTTGGGGGCTCAATAACAAAATTAAATATGGTTAAGGAGAAAGAAAAAAGGTTACTTTTTTTTTGGTTATTGGAAAGTTTAATTATTTTAGATAAAATATCTTTATTTATTTATTTATTTATTTTTTACAGATTTTATTTATTTATTTGACAGAGAGAGATACAGCAAGAGAGGGAACACAAGCAGGGCGAGTGGGAGAGGGAGAAGCAGGCTCCCAGCCGAGCAGGGAGCCGGATGCGGGGCTCAATCCCAAGACCCTGGGATCGTGACCTGAGCCAAAGGCAGATGCTTAATGACTGAGCCACCCAGGCGCCCCTAGATAAAATATCTTTAAAACACATTCATTATTTAAAGGATTTCTATAGTGATGACTCTTAAACACTGAGAAATTATATCATGTAATTAATGAGTTTTCTAACTTCTAGTAAAATATTGGCACATTCTATTTAGAAGTTACATTTTTATGCATTCAAATTTTGGGACTGTGAGTTTCCTATTACCTTTGTGCAGTAAGGTCACATATTTCCCTATCTCATGGAAGAAGGTCTTCTGTGCTTGGAGGGGTTGTAGGTAGGATATATCTGTTATGACTTCATCTCCATCTTTCTATTTCTCTCTGTCTCTATGTCTAGTTACCTCTCTCTCCCTCCATCCTTTCTCTCAAGAGTTTTTGGAGTCTCTAAATTAGTTCTATCCATGGTATTCTCAATAAATGAGCCAATATATTTTATTTTTTCTTTTAGTGCATCTGCTCTGGTTCCTGTCATTTGCAGCTGAAATTCTGGGCTAATTAAAAGAATCTAGCAAACGGGCTCCTGGCAGGCTCAGTCGGTGGAATATGCGGCTCTTGATCTCAGGGTTGTAAGTTCGAGCCCCTCATTGGGGGCAGAGACTAGTCAAAAATAAAATCTTAAAAAAATGACTACTTAAAAAGAAATCTAACAAAAACATACAAGTCTTTTATGAATAAAACTACAGCACTATATTATGTTCTGGAAGACCTGAATAAATGGAGGGATATAGCAAGTGGGCATCCAAGAAGACACTTTTCTATTTGGGAGGGAAACTCTCTTTTGTGTAACATTGGTGGAACCACTGTGAAAAATAAAGGAGGGAAATGCTCCTTTCCATCATCATCTAGGGAGGGGATGAAGGAGCATATGACCAGGTTCAGCCAATGCATGCTACCCCCCTTGACTCTTGAAGGAGTGATACCAAGATTCAGAAAAGTTTACAAATTATGCATAGACACGGTGGTCATAAGAATTCAGCATCAGTGGTGTGTGGTGCTGGTGCCAGCAGCCACATCCCAGCTGCGGTGAACACACCTTAAGGTGACCCTTCAACGAGTCACACCCTTGGATAACCCCTTCCTTCTGAGTGGCGGTGGACCCTGCGACTTGCTCCCAGCCCACAGAATAATGCAAATGTGAGGAGTTAGTCACTCCCTTGGTTTTCTGTTGCTGCTGTAAAAAAATTACTATGACTTTATATTTATTTATTTATTTGTTTATATTATTTTTATTTATTTGACAGAGAGAGTTCACAAGTAGGCAGAGAGGCAGGCAGAGAGAGAGGGGGAAGCAGGCTCCCCGCTGAGCAGAGAGCCCGATGCGGGGCTCGATCCCAGGGCCCCGAGATCATGACCTGAGCCGAAGGCAGAGGCTTAACCGACTGAGCCACCCAGGCGCCCCTTCATTTATTTATTTTAAAGGTTTTTTTTTCAGGGCGTCTGGGTGGCTCAGTGGGTTAAAGCCTCTGCCTTCGGCTCAGGTCATGATCTCGGGGCCCTGGATCAAGCCCCGCATCGGGCTCTCTGCTCAGCGGGGAGCCTGCTTCCCCCTCTCTCTCTGCCTGCCTCTCTGCCTACTTGTGATCTCTCTCTCTCTGTCAAATAAATAAATAAAATCTTAAAAAAAAAAATAAAGGTTTTTTTTTCATTATTATTTTTTCAGTAATCTCTACGGCCAACATGGGACTCGAACTTACGATCCTGAGATTAAGAGTTGCATGCTCTTCCAACTAAGCCAGCCAGGCTCCCCTAAAATTACTACAACTTTAGGGGCTCAAAACAACATAAATTTATTATCTTATATCTCTACAGCTTGGAAGTTCAACATGGGTGTCAATGGGCTAAAATAAAGGTGTCGGCGGGACTATATTCCTTTTTTAAAGCTCCAGGAAAGAATCCATTTCCTTGCCTTTTCCAGCTTCTAGAGGCCACTGCATTCCTTTGCTCCTGGTCTCCTGTCTTCATCCTTAAAGCCAGCAACATGGCATCTTTCTGACTCCTCTTCCATAATCGTATCTCCCTCTGACTCTACTTTTCTGCCTTCCTCTTTGACTTTTAAGGACCCTTATGATTACATTGGCCTACCCAGAGAATCCAGAAAAACCTATCTTCAGGTCAGCTGATTAGCAACCTCCATTCCACTTGCAAATTTAATTGCCCTTTGCCATGTAATATAACATATTAACAAGCTCCAGGGATTAAGACATGGGCAGATTTGGGGGGACATTAATCTGCCTACCCCATAGAACTGTCATTTTCCCCCAGAATTAACCTATAAATTTAATGTAATTTTTTTTTTTAAAGATTTTATTTATTTATTTGACAGAGAGAGAGAGATCACAAGTAGGTAGAGAGGCAGGCAGAGAGAGAGGGGGAAGCAGGCTCCCCACTGAGCAGAGAGCCCGATGCGGGGCTCGATCCCAGGACCCTGAGATCATGACCTGAGCCGAAGGCAGAGGCTTTAACCCACTGAGCCACCCAGGTGCCCCAAATTTAATGTAATTTTAATTAGAATCTTGCTAAGGTGATTCTAAATTTAATGTAAAAGAGATAATGTACAAGAATAACAAAGAGGTTTTTGAAAACTAGAAATAATGAAGAGCGACTTACTCTGCCAGACATAAAACATGTTATAAAGCTAAAATAATAAAAATACTTTGGCATTGGCATCATAGGTGATGGTGTTAGGAAAACCAGCAATTCATTGGGTTAAAAGTAGAGCCCTTCTCGGGTCATGATCTCAGGGTCCTGGGATAGAGTCTGACGTTGTGTGTGTGTGTGTGTGGGGGGGGGGGTCCCTTCTCAGCGGGGAGTCTGCGTGTCCCTTTCCCTTTGTCCCCCCATCCCCCACCGTGCACTCACACGAGTGCTCTCTCTTCCTCTCAAGTGAATAAATAAAATCTTTAAAAAAAGTAGAGCCCATGGACCCTGGGTGGCTCAGTCGTTAAGCGTCTGCCTTCAGCTCAGGCATGATCCCAGGGCACTCGGATCGAGCCCTGCATCTGGCTCCCTGCTCAGCGGGAGGCCTGCTTCTCCCTCTCCCACTCCCCCTGCTTGTGTTGCCTCACTCGCTGTGTCTCTCTCTGTCAAGTAATAAATAAAAAAAACTTAAAAAAAAAAGTAGAGGCCTTCTACATCAAACACAAGATAAATTCCAGATGAAAATAAATATCTAAATGTTATTAAACCTTAGGAAGTACAAGGAGTACACAGACACAGACACACAGACACACGCACGCACACGATCTGAGTGGGGAAAATTATTTTGAAAAACCTGGAATCCAAAAAATATTTGAATATGTGCAAATTTAACATTTTTGTACATTGAAATATACCATCAACCAAGATAAAAGATAAGCGACAAGATAGGAATATATTTTAAATATATGTATCAAAGGTTCAATATCCATTTTGTGTTTGTATGTGTGTGTGTGTGTGTATGCAAAAGAAAATCCAATTAAAATTGAATACAGGAAATAAGTTAATAATTTATTGAAGAGAATTCAGTGTCCAGTGAACATAAGAACTAATACTTGTTTGAAATCAGAAATGTAAATTAAGGAATAATAATCTGTCTCTAATCATATTAGAAAAAAATCACGTATGTCTGGTATTCACTACCAGAGTGGTGAAAATGGACGCTTAAACCTTCTTTGGAACAGTAATTTTTTTTTTGGATAGTAAATTTGGGAGTTTTTTTTTCATATTTTTAATTAAGAGTGTGGAGCTCGACACAGGGCTTGAACTCACCTCCCTGAGATCAAGACCTGAGCTGAGACCAAGAGCTGGACACTTAACCGACTGAGCCGCCCAGGCGCCCCTTTTTATACGCTTTATTTTGTGGGGGTAGTATTTTTGAAAATTAAGACTATGTCCACATCTGTAAATAGAAATGCTGTCATATTTATAACACTATGTGTGTAATTATATTTGCTGAGGCTCTTTTTAAAAAAAGTATGTGCATAATTATGTTTTTGCAGTAAAATATTAAAAACAGTCTAAGTGTCTACGGATAAGAGGATAAGAGGAGGGTTGAATAAAACACGGTACATGCACGCTCTGCGCAGTTTTAAAGAACGTGGCAGATTACTCTGGCCCGATATGCCAAGATCTCCAAGACATACTGGTAAGTGAAAGAGAAAGTTGTAACAAGTACATTTAGAATTATCCCATGTATGTAAAACAAAAATATGTAATGTCTGCATATAAGTAAGAAATAATTTTTTATAATGCAATAGAATCTTTTATGGAATATGTGTTTGGAAGAGTACACACCAAATTGATCCTTTCTAAAAAATCTTGTAAGCCTCTGATTCTTTGACTTTTTTTTTTAAGAGTTTTATTTTTAAGTAGTGTCTACACCCAATGAGGGGCTCAAACTCACAACTCTAAGATCAAGAGTAGCGTGTTCCACTGACTGAGCAAGGCAGGTGCTCCTCTTTGACTTTTTATAATAAACGTGTGTATATATATATATATATATATTTTTTTTTTTTTTTTTAAGTAAACAGTGTGGGGCTTGAACTCACGACCTTGAGATCAAGAGTGGCAAGATCTGCTGATTGAGCCAGCCAGGCACCCCTCTTTGACATTTTTTTTGTTTTAAAGATTTTATTTATTTATTTGACAGAGAGACAGTGAGAGAGGGAACACAAGCAGAGGGAGGGGAGAAGGAGAAGCAGGCTCCCCGCTGAACAGGGAGCCCAATGCGGGGCTCGATCCCAGGACCCTGGGACCATGACCTGAGCTGAATGCAGACACCCAATGACTGAGCCACCCAGGCGCCCTTGACTTTTTTATTTTTTAAGATTTTATTTATTTATTTGACAGAGAGAGACACAGCAAGAGAGGGAACACAAGCAGAGGGAGTAGGAGAAGGAGAAGCAGGCTCCCCGCTGAGCAGGGAGCCCAATGCGGAGCTTGACCCCGGGACCCTGGGACCATGACCTGAGCCAAATGCAGACACCCAATGACTGAGGCGCCCTTGACTTTTTTTTTAAGATTTTATTTATTTATTTGACCGAGAGAGACACAGCGAGAGAGGGAACACAAGCAAGGAGAGAGGGAGAGGGACAAGCAGGATTCCCGCCAAGCAGGATGCGGGACTCAATCCCAGGACCCTGGGATCACGACCTGAGCTGATGGCAGACGCTTAACGACTGAGCCACCCAGGCGCCTCTAACTTTTTATAGTAAACATGTTTATATATGACATGCATGATTTAAAAAAAATATAATAAAAATGCTTTCTTACCTGGTTAAAGAAAATCCCAGTGTAGAGAAAACAGATGGGGAAAAAAAATGTCCTGAAATTAACAGATGTTTTGGGACAATAAGATCTTGAGTGCATGGATAATCCCCTTATGCCATTTTTATCTACAGACACGACAAGAAAGAGTGAGAAAAATGTTTAATGATTACTAATTTAAGGTTTTCTCTTCTGGGTGGCAACAGCTAAGTTAGCAAAAGCAAAGAGATACTTGAGGCTTTGAAGTCGAAAGGCCTGTGTTCATACTCTCCTTAGTGTATCTTATTCTTTTTGAATTTAGGCAAATTATTTACCATTTCCAAGCCTTAGTTTTCTCATCTGTAAGATGGGTTGATAACACTATTTAATAGGATCACTCTGAGGGTTAAACGAGCTAATGCCCGTATATCACGGGGAACGTTGTGAGCGCTCCGTCACCATTAATTCCTTCCTCCCATTTTCCAGGCTGCCTTGGAGATGCAGTACCCCTCCAGAGGTTTGTGCTGGCCTTCGTTTATTTTCCTTAGGCTAACTCGTTCTCCTGATGTGTGTGCAATTACAATGACAACTTAATTTCGTATAATGTTTTCATGATTACCAACATCTTCACATACTATGCTACACTACCCACCTTGAACCCTTGTAGACAATTGTGTCAGTCTTCTTTTTAGCTTACTTCCGCTTGGGTGCTCCGGAGTGAACATGGTGGTGAATATATCACCAAGAATGTTTTCGCAGTAAGAAAATTCTAGGGCTGCTTCAGCCCCCTCATTTTACAGAGCCCAGAGAGCTTAACTGATCTATTTAAGGGCCATTATACAAGTTAGCTTTTGCTGCATGACAAATGCCCTAACGCTTAGTGGCTTCAGATAACCATTTATTTGGTTCATCATTCTTTTTTTTTTTTTTTTTAAGATTTACTTATTTAATTTAGAGAGAGAGAGCAAGAGCACATGAGTAGAGGGACAGAGGGAGAGAGAATCTCAAGCTCAGCGCAGTTGGCTCATCATTCTGATGGCAGCTTTTATGATCTGAACCAGGCTCAGCTTTTCTTGACGGGGCTCACTCCTATGTCTGGAACCCTGGCTGGGATGGCTGGAGCAGCTAGAGCACCTCTCACGTGGCCTCTTAACCTCCAGTGAACTAGTCCAGGTCTGGTCACATGGTGGTGCCGGGTTCCAAAAGCAGCAAGAGGGGAGGTTGCAATGCCCCTTGGGGCCTAGACTTACAATTCACATGATGTCACTTTGGTTGCAGTCTTGTAGCGAAAGCAAATCTTGAGAACAGGTACGATTTTAAGGGCAGGGAAATAGATTCCGCTTTCCTTTTCTTTTCTTTTTACTGTGTTATGTTAGTCACCATACAGTACGTCATTAGTTTTTGATGTAGTGTTCCATGATTCATTGCTTGCATATAACACCCAGTGCTCCATGCAATCTGTGCCCTCCTTAATACCCACTGGGCTCACCCATCCCCTCACCCCCTCCCCTCTAAAACCCCCAGTTTGATTCCCGGAATCTGTAGTCTCTCGTGGTTCATCTCCCCCTCTGATTCCCCCCCTTCATTTTTCCCTTCCTTCTCCTAATTTCCTCCATGCTATTCCTTATGTTTCACAAGTAAGTGAAACCATATGATAATTGTCTTTCTCTGTTTGACTTATTTCACTCAGCATAATCTCCTCCAGTCCCATCCATGTTGATGCAAATGGTGGGTATTCATCCTTTCTGATGGCTAAGTAATAGTCCATTGTGTATATGGACCACATCTTCCTTATCCATTCATCTGTTGAAGGGTATCTCAGCTCCTTCCACAGTTTGGTGATTGTGGACATTGCTGCTATGAATATTGGGGTGCATGTGCCCCTTCTTTTCACTACATCTGTATCTTTGGGGTAAATACCCAGTAGTGCAATTTCTGGGTCACGGGGTAGCTCTATTTCTAACTTTTTGAGGAACCTCCACTCTGTTTTCCAAAGTGGCTGCATCAACTTGCATTCCCACCAACAGTGTAAGAGGGTTCCCTTTTTCCCACATCCTTGCCAACATTTGTTGTTCCTTGGCTTGTTGATTTTTGCCATTCGAACGGGTGTAAGGTGGTATCTCAGTGTGGTTTTGATTTGAATTTCCCTGATGGCTAATGATGTCGAACGTTTTTTCATGTGTCTTTTAGCCATTTGTATGTCTTCTTTGGAGAAGTTAGACTCCACTTTTTGATGATAGAAGCTGAAACAGGGAAAGGCAAAGGACCGAGGAGATTTTTTTGTGATCTATCCTGATACATACCTAATTAGTGGGTGTGCTGTGATGAGAAGTCAAATCCAATGACTGTTGATCCAGCAATTCCACTTCTGGGACTATATCCAAAGAAAATGAAAACACCGTGTTGAAGGGCTAGCTGCATCCCGATGTTCACAGCAGCGTTATTTATAATAGGCAGGTCATGAAAGCAACCTAAATGTCTCTCAAGGAATGACTGGATAAAGAAAATGTGAGATATGTATACATACATAATTCAGCCATAATAAAAGAAATGCTGACATTTGCCACAGCGTGGATGGAACTTGAGGGTGTTACGCTAAGTGAAATAAGTCAGACAGAGAAAGAAAAATACTGTATGATCTCAGTTACACATGGAATTTTTTTTTTAAAGCAGGCTCCACACTCAGGCTTGAACTCATGACCCCAAGATCAAGACCTGACCTGAGGTCAAGGGTCAGACACTCAACTGACTGAGCCACCCAGGCGCCCCATACATGGAATTTTTTTTGAAAAGCTCATAGACAAAGAGATCAGATTTGTTACCAGAGGCAGGTTGTGGGGAATGCAGGGATCGGATGAAGGGGATCAAAAGGTACAAACTTCCAGTTACAAGATCCATAAGTACTAGGGATGTAAGCAAACGAACAAACCCCTGATGGTTGTTGAATCCAGACCCATTGCGATCTATTTTTGTAACAACAACAACAACAAAATACTGAAATCTGAATACATTCTTAATTTGCTTTTATTCTCTTAATGTTCCTAGAAATGCATGATTTTCAATCAAAAGAGTACACTGGAGATTTTTTTTTCATAAGATCTAGTGATTATGGAGTTAACTATCTCAGAGAAGTACAATGACTTCTCAGTGACATGCTTAAAGAGTGACAGTAAAACTTATCTTCTATAGGCCGAATCTAGGACAAAACTGTTGAAAAAGATGAGGGAGTGATGACAGTATACATAAGAAGGACTTTAATGTCCCTGAATCAGTCACGAATGGAAAGTTAAAAAAAAAAAACAAACCCACAATACTTAAAGTCTCCCTCAGGCAATCTCAAAACGTTTGACGTTTCATTTATTGGAAAAATGTAGCTTTTTATAATTAAAAAAGTTTTAACAACTGATAGTGACTTTAAGACCTGTTAAAATCAGGTCAGCGAAGCTGCTGCTGATCTCAAAGTTTTCATCTTAACGTTAAGGGGTTAGAGGCTGTGGATTTTGAGTTATAAGTATGTGTAACGGGTACCGCGGAGGGAAAACGCATCCCAATGAAACATTTTTTGATCGAGATGATGCCTAGGGTTGCTGAAGCCTAGGGGATCCAAAATCAGTTCTGTTCATGTCCTACTTTTGTATGGTAACTATAAAAGAAATAAGCCCTGTGAAGGTAGCATTCTGTTGGAAGTAATCCTTATTTGATTTGTCAACTCTGTCAACAATATCTTGACTGCCGTGGGCACCTAGTGTCCACTGGATCAAGACCGCTTACGACAGCAGCGTGAAGGCAAGAAGAGGATTCATTATGCCGGCGGGGTCCTCACCTCACCTTCTGTGTTGTCTGGGTCACTGTCCACACTAGCGGGTGCTGGGACGGTGCAATCGTGGCTCACAGTTGGGTCTAGATACGTAGTCTATGGAACACTGATTTCTAAGGATAAATGGTCTACCTCCCAAACCGCCTCTGAGTGATGAGCAGACGGTAGCTTTACTTCATTTGCCTGGCTCTGCAGTCTGCTCTCAGAGCTTCCTGAGCTCTGCTGGCTCTACCACCAGGAGACGAGTGTACCAGCTCTTTTTGTGTGTGGGGCCAGTCGCTTCCCAGCTAGGGTTCGGAACAAGCAAGAAGCTTCTGGAATGCTCAGTTTCAGGTAGACTTTTTTATTTGGAAGGAAAGTAACTGACTCCTGTACACTTAAATGATAAAGGACTTTTATTGGAAGGATATGGGGTGAGTCAGCAAAACAGAAAAAAGCTGAACTAGCAAGCCTTAGAAAAGATGGGAACCAGGGACACTCCGGGAAGCAGGGGGCGGGAGGGAATTCAGGAGAATCTCTCCACATTCCAGAACGGGGAGGGGATTGTATCGGTCTGGCTTGTATCAAATTGACCAGAACAAGGGCAGGGCACCTTGACTGACAATCCAGAGAGAGGATAGGCAGTGTGGGAGGGGGTGATTGCCTAAGGAAATTTGAGATACTCCCCTCTCAATGAGGGGGCAAGGAGCTGCTTGGCTGGCTTCCCCAGTTGGGAGAGCAGAGAGCTTGCAACTCTTGATCTCAGGGTCATGAGTTAGAGCCCCATGCTGGGTGTAGAGATTACAAAATAAATAAACTAACGAACAGACAAACAAATAAGTAAGGTGGCAGGAATGCTGGCTGGGCAAAACAGCAGACATCCCTACACTTTGCAAACAGGTGCCATAGTGCTTCTGGTCAAGCGCCCTCTTCGGGTGTAGAAGTACGGGTGGAGGGGGTGGGAGGAAGATTGTTTTTTAAACATTCCACCCCTGAACTTCATGGAACTGCTCTGGGTAGCGTTTATTTGGATTTTGGAGACAGTATGCCTGGCTTTGACGCCCAGGGCTGCCATTTCATAGCTGTGCGAGCTTGAAATGGTTACATACTTAACCTTTCTGGATCCTGGTTTTCTTATTAGAAAAATGGAAATTCTCAAAGTATTTTCATCGCAGTGTTGTTATGATGATTAAGTGAGTTAATACATCGTAATACGTTTGGACTAGCATCTAACATCTAAGAGCTGGATATTCTCAGCTATCATTAGGGAGAGGTAATGCATTGTTGTATTGTCCAAGATCTTTAACTACGGTTTAAAATATTAATTATGCTTACTGAAACTATGAAATGGCCTCCTGGCCTCACAGGTCATAATATTGCTGTTGGGTTTTCACTGCATTACTTTTATTTGCTGCTGTGACAAATAACCACAAAATTAGTGGCTTAAATAAGCAAATATATTTCTTGTTGTTCTGAAGGTCAGAGTCTCATTCCTTCTGGAGGAGAGAATCTGTTCCTTGCCTTTTCAGTTTCTAGAGACTGCCTGCATTCCTTGGCTCTGGGCCCCTTCCATCTTCAAAGCCAGCAATCGCATCTCTCAGACCTCTGTTTTCGGGGATCACATATCCTTCCCTTTCCCTTATAAGGACCCTTACCATTACCTTGAGCCTGCCTGGATAATACAGGATAATCTCTCCATCTCAAGATTTTTTTTCTTTAAAGATTTTATTTTTAAGTAAGCTCTGCACCCAACGTGGGGCTCGAACTTACACCCCGACGTCAAGACTCACATGCTGTACCTGCTGAGCCAGCCAGGCACCCCTCCTTCCCAAGATCTTTGACGTAATCACGCCTGCAAAGCCCTTTTTGCTTACAGGTTCTGGGGATCAGGACGTGGACTGGTGGGGGAGCATTATGCTGCCTACTGCAACCACTTAATGAGTAGCTGCTGCATTATACATTGCTAATGAGTTTTTGTCAAGAATGGTTAAGCCTGTTCACTGAGGTCAACACAGCTCCTTTGTTGTCCTTGGGTAGTGTTTTGTTAGAATCCCAAATCGAAGGGTCTGTTTTTTGAGTGAAAGGACAAATTAATTATTGCAAGATAGACTTCCTCTATTAGGTATATCTTGGCTAGATTTTGAAATGCTGTTAAGAAAAGGATGTGCTCCCAAATACAGTATTGGCAAGTTCGACACCTCTGCGTTAGGGAAGGCCGATCCTTGAGGTCTGGACCGTGGGAGAGGTTTGTGTGTTCTGTGTCTTGTTCTAATTTACAGACTCTAATCTGTATCTTGTCTGTGAGTAGCTTTGTGTCTGCCTCAAGTGCATTGATTCTAGATGGGGGGTGATCTTGCTCCCCTCCTTCACCCAGGGGATATTTTGATTGCCAGTGACTGAGGGTGTGTGGACCTTTGGTGGGTAGAGGCCAGGGATGCTGCTAAACATCCTACGACACGTGGAACAGCGCCCACACCCATCAAGGAAGAATGACCCCACCTGAAATATCAATAGTGTTGAGGCTGAGAAATCCAGCTTTATCGAGTATCCCAATTTTTTCCATGATTGTTTTTTTCCCCTTGATTATTTGAGTCATTGTGAGATAGTACCTTACAGATTATAGGAAAGGTAGTTTTAGCTTACTGAATTTGGGTTTTATCAAACCATGTTTCCTATCGTTAAGCAAGTGTAATTTTGTCTATTAAAACAAATAACCTATACTTTATGAAGATTCTTTTAGAAATGTAATGATGTAAGACTGAAAAATACTCTGGAAATAAGAGGCAAATTCATTTTAGACTCAGTGTTTCGGGGTTTGTTTGTTTTGTAACTTTCATAACATTGATTTAAAGAAAACATTTATTTACCTTTCTGTGGGAGGGGAGGGAGCATGACTATAACTACAAATATTTTCTCAGTGGAGGATTTCCTTTTTTTTTCTTTTTTTAAGATTATTTATTTATTTATTTGACAGAGAGAGAGAGATCACAAGTAGGCAGAGAGGCAGGCAGAGAGAGAGGGGGAAGCAGGCTCCCCGCTGAGCAGAGAGCCCGATGCGGGGCTCAATCCCAGGACCCTGAGATCATGACCTGAGCCGAAGGCAGAGGCTTTAACCCACTGAGCCACCCAGGTGCCCCTCAGTGGAGGATTTCTGAATCTTCTAATGAACTTCCCGATTTTCTGTATCAACCCATCACATAAGTCCCTGATTTTGTAAAGGCAGTCTGTATTTTGGAGTTTTCTTTTTCTTTTCTTTTTTTTTTTTTTAAAGATTTTATTTATTTATTTGATACAGAGAGAGAGATCACAAGTAGGCAGAGAGGCAGGCAGAGAGAGAGGGGGAAGCAGGCTCCCTGCCGAGCAGAGAGCCCGATGCGGGGCTCGATCCCAGGACCCTGAGATCATGACCTGAGCCGAAGGTAGAGGCTTTAACCCACTGAGCCACCCCGGCGCCCCTGGAGTTTTCTTATGAGGCTGTAAATTCAGAAATGATTTGATGTAGATGAGGAAGCAATGTAAAACGGTCTCTGGTCTCTGCCTGACGGGAAGACACAGGGCTGTGCACCATCTCGCTCAGAGATCTGAGACAGAAGAAGGAAGAAGGAGTTGTCTTTCCATTAATTGATGAAGGTGCTTTTACTCCAGAGCTGTGACTTTCTCCTGGCAGCTGGCGTCCTGTGGCTGGCTGAAAATCAACCAGTGCCCTGGAGATGGCAGTAGCAGGCAGGGATGGAGATCTTCCGGCAACCAGCCACAGCCAGAACTGCAGGCTCCTGCTCCGATCTTGGTCTGTGAGGACAGGCAGCCATGATGGATCCTTGTGGCCGCGGAGGGCTGATTTTGCTGGTGGTTGTTACAGTGAAACTCCACATTCTCTTTCTCAGAAGTTTAGTTCTCAAGTGCTGCCTTCAGTCCTTTCTGAACAACGTCTTGTGTAAGTGAATGAATACATAAATAACATTCCTGGTGCTGGTTAAGCCCTGCCACATTTGAAACCCTATCGATCACAGGCACTGTATTAACAGGCACTGAGGTACAAAAGGTGATAAGAGCGAGTCCTTGAGCTGGAGAGGTTTAAAAACAAATCAGTGATTTCAGGGTAATATACAACCACCATGTAACCCAGACCTGTGAATGCCAGGGGATCAACTTAACCCAGCCAGAGGGGTCAGAGACACTTTCCTGATGAGATGGTACGAGGGCTGAGTTGGAAAGAATAAGAGTTAGCCAGTTGAAGAAAGATGAAAAGAGTGTTCCGGGGCACCTGGGTGGCTCAGTTGGTAGAGCATCTGACTCTTGATCTCTGGGTTGGAAGTTCCAGCCCCATCTTGAGTGCAGAGATTATTTAAAAAAAAAAAAAAAAAAGAAAAGGAAAAGGGCTCCTGGCAGGAGACACAGCATGATAAGATCTGGCGGTGGGACACATCACGACATTTGCTATGTTACTGGGTTGACACATAGCCGGGGTGACTGGAGAGTTAAGTAGTGGCCCAATCAAGGAAGCGCCAAAAAATAAAAATGTTTTGGAGCTAAGTATGTTGGTGGTATGCAGCAGACTCATGGGCGGGGGGAGGGGTCTTGTTTCCAATGGATTTCCTGACTCCGTCTGCAGAGATTTCTAAACACCTTGCCAACTAGTGGACCTCATGCTCGAGTTGACTTAATTGTGTTCCTCCACTCGAAGCCCATTGTCATCTCCGCCTGGGCAAAGCTCTTCCCTTTCATGCTTACTTGTTTGTCTCATTATTTACCAATGATTTCCCCTTTATCCCTGGTCCTCCTTTATCCTTCAATGGGAATTGAAGTACTCTCATTCCACTTCAACTCTGCTCCCTTCTCTATTCATGGATCTTTATTTGAAAAGAAATAGTGTGTTTAAAAACATGTATTCGTGTTAATTTTACCTAAGTGGTATTGTGCTCTAAAGCATGTCTCTCACAATTGTTGTCTCTGTTTTTCTGCCCGCTCTATGGTACATCTAGTTTCTTGCTTCCCCCCCCCTTCTTTTAAGTATGCTCCACACCTAGCATGGAGCCCAGTGCAGGGCTTGAACTCACGACCCTGAGATCAAGACCTGAGCTGAGATCAAGAGTCAGATGGTTAACAGACTGAGCCACCCAGGTGTCCCTCTAGTTCCTTGCTTCTAACTGCAACATGACTGCACACATTTTGCTTATCCAATGTATCATGGTGGAAACATTTTTTCCAAAGTCCTTCCACGGCAAATAGCTCTTTGAGGAGCATTCTTATTCATACCCCCTTACGGATCAGATGAACACTTTTCTGCCCCCAAAAGTCCTGATTCCATGGGTCTGAGGTGGGTCCCTGATAATTTTTTTAAATTAATTTTGAAAAAAAAGTAATCTCTACACCCAAGGTGGCGCTTGAATTCACGATCCCGAGATCAAGAGTCACATGCTCTTCGGGCTGAGCCAGCCAGGTGCCCCTGGGGCCCAGATCATGTAAATACAGTTAGGCTGCTATTATAGTGAGGTGATACAGTAAGAAGAAAGGAAACAATAGTTCTCTAACTCTTAAATACATCAGAATCTTCTGGACCTCTTGGAAGACACCGATTGTTGGACTTAGGTCCGTCCTCGCACTTGCACGAACCGAAGAAGTAAATGCCTCCTTAAATGTTGCCTAATCCTAGTTCTGGCCCTGGCTGGAGTGGACCCCATGCCCAGAGTTCTTGATTCAGTAAGCAAGTAAGTCTTGGAAGCCGGTCTGAGAATGTGCGTCTCTAACAAGTTCCTAGGCGGTAGTGCTACTGCTGGTCCAGGGACTACACTTTGAGAACCCCTGCTTTAGGACCTTGCTATTCAAAATGTAGCCTGCAGACCAGCAACACCCAGGTCACCTAAGAGTTCATTCAAAATGCAGAATGTTGAGCCCCACCCCAGATCTACTAAACCAGAATCTACATTTGAGCAAGATCCCCAATAAAGTTTAAGAAGTAGTGCTTTGGGAGAGACATGGAGGGTACATCTTTCTACCAAGGGAATTAATTACGAGGATGCTCCTCAATTTCCTGAAATCAACTAGGGGATACTTTTCAGGGAAGCTAAGGTCTCAGGGTATGTCATCTGGAGGCTCACCATGTCTGTTTGCCTTTTACTTGGGGTGTGACTTGTGATCACTTGGCTAGGGTATGGTCTCATTTTTCTACTATGAAAATATGTTTTGAGAAACTATGTTCACTTCCTGTTCGATGCAGTTACTAAAGAGAGACCGCCCCTGGGTAAGGCATGAAGGTCAGCTGGGCTGTCTCCTCACCTCTTTATTTCTGCCCCAGGACAAGGAAGAAAATGGTCAGAAGATCTCCCTCCTTTCAAAGAGTGTATCTGGCAGGCCTCCAGGGCTGGGCTGTGGGGTGAGGTCAATCCGCTCCTCAGATCAAGCAAGCTGAGGCAGCTCGTGATGCAGAGAGGTTCACAAGCAGGAAGATGAAGTCTATTCTCTAGCAGAAGGCTGGAATCTGTGTAGATAATACACTACTTGGCATGGCTGAGAATTGTTTTGGACAGAGAATAAAAAGTTAAAATCCCACAGACACAAATAAGCAAACCTGACTACCAGTGTTCAGAAACTTCTATCTTGTTGCTTTTAAGAGCATCAGAATGATGCCTTGTCCGGAGAAAGGAGCCTTGCCTAACTTCTGCAAGGACCTAAAACATAACCCTGTCTGAAAGGAATATGTTATAGGTCACTAATGCCTCGATTAAAAAACAAAACCCAGAAAGCCACACACCGCTGTTGCATCTCTCCCCTGAGGCCCCGTGCACACACTCGCCCAGCTGCTTGAGCAGGAGAAACGAAGGAGGAAGCCTGGGGGGAGAACACTGGAGATACATTTCAGAGACTATCCATCCCTGCCTCTGACAACATATAAACAGATTCTGTGGGTGAAATTCCTCAGAACACAGTGACTCCTCTTGAAAAAGATAACACTTGTATATTATACAGTTCTGTTAACTCCCCTAGTAGGAGTCAAGTGGAAACATTTCTGTGCAGACAGCTGAGGGTTATTCCTCTTCAGGTTAAGCCCGCTAGGAGTTTTCTGCGGTGCGCGCAGTCTAGGGAGCGCTGAGCAATTTAGCTCTCACCGAACACGGCTTCAAGGAGAGAGTACTAGCGCCCCCAGCAGGGGAAGGAGGAGATGCAATGAATAAACTGAACCGCTCTCCGTTTCTTAGGTTACATAATTTTATGACTCTGCCCTTGCTCACATTTCCCCCCAGCCCGGATTATATCCTCCCTCTTTGCTCTTCTAATCTCCATCCAGAAGTTTTCCAGGGCCTCGCTGATGTAACCCTCTCTTATATGAAGCTTTACTGGATTCCTCCCAACCCCATTTACCAACTGGAATCCTTCTCTATCTGGCTCTTAACCATTATTTTTCTAATCGAAAGCCTGTGCCTTTCACTTTTGACGGGGAACATTTTTTTTGGGGGGGGGAACATTTTTTATTGTGGTAAAATATACATACACGAAATTTACCCTTTTAATCATTTTTAGGTGTACAATTCAGTGGCATTAGATGCAGTCACAACACTGTCCAATCATCACCATTATCCATTTCCAGAACTTTCTCATCATCCTAAACAGAAAGTCTATACCTGTTAAACAATAACTGCCACCCCCTACCCCTGGTCACCTCTATTCTACTTTCTACCTGTATGAATTTGCTTATCCTTGAGACCTCGTATAAGTGAAATCATACAGTATTTGTGTATGTGGATTTTTTTTTTTTTTTATTGTGTCTGGCTTATTTCACTTAGTATACTGTATTCGAGTTTCCTCCATGTCATGGAGCATGTGTCAGAATTTCCTTTTCATTTATTTTTTTAAAGATTTTATTTATTTATTTGACAGAGACAGCGAGAGAGGGAACACAAGCAGGGGGAATGGGAGAGGGAGAAGCAGGCTCCCCATTGAGCAGGGAGCCGGATGCGGGGCTCAATCTCAGGACCCTGGGATCATGACCTGAGCCGAAGGCAGACGCTTAACCGACTGAGCCACCCAGGCGTCCCTGTATAGCCCTGATCTTGACAATCTTACTATCTTCTATCATTCCTACCCCTGGGTCTCAAATTAGGTGCTGTCCTTTGACTCACTGCCCTCTTAGGCTTGTTTTTTACTTTCCTGGTCATTTTTTTCCAGGGGAGGGAAGGCAACCCTGTCCTAGCGTCTTTGCAAAAGAGTCAATCCCAGTGCCAATCCATTCTTTGGCTGCAAGATACCCCTCAAAATTCCTCCCAGAGGACTTAGGAACCATAAATCAATAAGAAATCCAAGAGGTTGTGACATTTCCATGAACTGAGTAAGTACCCATGGTACCCTTTTATTATTCTTTATTTTACAATAATTAGTTGAGCGCATGCCCATTGTTTTTTTTTTATCACCACTGGGCCCAAAAGAATTAGCAGGAACTTGAGAGTGGGGACTTTGAATTCCTTTCTATATCTCTAATAATGTCCAACATGCTATCCTGCAGATTGAAGCCGTCACTGTCTGTTGAATTCGATGGAGCAGATAGCAGTTTTGTCAACAGACCCGTGACCTCACTGACTCAGTGATCTCTAGCCTACTGATACGTGAATTTACAGATAGGATCCCCCTGTGTACTCTGGGGAAATTTTTTTTCCCCTAAACTCTTGCCTAGAACCCAGTATGAATTTTTCAGTCGACTTTAGTGAGATATAATTTACGCACAATAAAATGCATAGGTATCAAGTATATAGTCTGATGAGTTTTGACAAATATGAAGAGCCTTAAAAGTTTTATATCAACAAAGATAAAAAACATTTTCACCACCCAGGAAGTTTCCTTATTCCCCTTGAGGTCAGTCTTCCTTCACCACTGCCGTCCTTGCTGCCCCAAGGAACTAGTGACCTTATTTCTATTACCATACATTAGTTTCACGCGTTCTAAAACTTCATATAAATGGAAACTCTATAGCGTGTGCTCCTTTGTGTCTGCCTTCCTTCACTCAGCACAATGTTGGTGAGATTCACCCAGGTTAGTCCATGTATCAGCAGTTCATTGCTTTTTAGGCTGAGCAGTAATCCCTCGTACGCACATCCCACAATTTGTGTATGCATTCATTTGTTGATGGGCATTAGTGTAGTTTCTAGTTTGCAGATAGGAAGAAAGCTGCTCCGGCATCTTCTATCAGTCTTTTTGTGGCTAAATGTTTTCATTTCTCCGGGGCAAATACCTAGGAGCAGAACTGCTGGGCCGTACATGAGATGCGTGTTTTAACTTTAAAAGAAACTGCCAAGCCTTTCCCCCAAATGGTTGTGCCATTTTCTCCTACCACAAGCAACGTATGAGAGGTCCACTTCCTCCACCTTCCTGGCATCACTTGGTATTGTGGTTTCTAGTATAAATTTATTTGTAACAAATATTTCGTTTTAGGGGTGCCTGGGTGGCTCAGTGGGTTAAGTCTCTGCCTTCGGCTCAGGTCATGATCTCAGGGTCCTGGGATCGAGCCCCACATCGGGCTCTCTGCTCAGCGGGGAGCCTGCTCCTCCCCCCCCCCCGCCTGCCTCTCTGCCTACTTGTGATCTCTCTCTCTGTCAAATAAATAAATAAAATCTTAAAAAAATATTTCATTTTAGTTTATTTTTTAAAATTTATTTACTTGTTTTAGAGAGGCAGGAGGAGCAGAGGGAGAGGGAGAGAGAGAAATCTAAGCAGACTCCCCACTGAGCGCGGAGCCCAAAGGGGGTGGGGTGGGGCTCGATCTCAACACTCCATCGTGACCTGAGTTGAAATCAAGAGTCAGATGCCTAACCTGACTGAGCCACCCAGGTGCCCCCAAATATTTCATTTTAGAAAGAGAGGGAGAGAGAGACAGATTGACAGGGAGAGAGGCAGAGGAGAGAGAAGGAGAGAGAAATGGGCTGGAGAGGGAGAGAAGAGATGAGAAGGAGCAGGGAGGAGGGGGAGAAAAGAGGCCAAGAGAGGAAAAGAAAAAAAGTGCAGTATCTAAGAAATAGAGTCATAAATACAATCAGGTTTTCCGGTGTCTGCTCTGATCTCTTATCAGCTAGACTGCATTGCCTTTCAAGGGAGAAATATGAGGCAGTATTCTTCCTGTTACTGCGGGGGTGGTATGAGCTGGACATTATTACATAGAGTTTATTCTAGGAAGCCGGTAGTTTTTCAAGTATAATTTGGACGGGAAAAACTGCAATTCTAAAAGAATTATTTGCATGTCAGGAACTGGCAATAATTTCGAAGTCCCAGTTCACGTTGTAAAACCTGGCTGTTCTGTACTGGGGAGGAGACATCTTTCTTTCTTTTGTTAATGCATGGAAATGAAGGCGTGAGTCGTTGTAGGCATGATCAGCGAAAGAGAAAAAAGCCAGTAGTTATGACAGATAACATGGGGAGAGAAGGGCAGACACACGTTCTTAAACTTCACTTCTACCTAAACAAGCGCAAAGCTGACCGGCTCAGCGAGAAAATACAATGAATTGTAATTACGAGGTATGATTCAAAGAACTAATCTTTCTAGTGTAAAAGTGTGATCCTTCTGAGAATGGCGAATTTGAATATAGAAAGCAAAAGAGGGATTCTAAGTAGCGAGGCCAAAAAGGTGGCTTTTAAAAAATTCATTAGAAATGACCACCATTATGAGTATCTGCTCAGTACTGGAACTCTTCTCTTTATTGAGACATAATTTAATGCCACTCCTCTGTTCCCTGATGCGGGACTCTGGATTATTGGTAAAGTGCCCATCAGCTTTTAATGTAGACTACAGTGAATGAGAGAGGTGTCCCTAGCTCTCTCACTTTGGGGTCCTTATTGTGTATCCAGTGGGCAGCGTCTCCTGGGCACAGTTGGTGGGGAGACAGGCAACTCCCCACACTTGCATTAAAAGAGACATTTGTCTCACTTATCACCAATCAAGTCTTACCCAACACCCTCTCAACCACAAGCAAGGCCAAGAGGGTGAGCCGCTGCTCCTCCCTTTCCTCAGTACCCCACCTATGGCTTGTGATCTCTTTTCCCCCCGAAAATCTCTCCCTAACTAATTGAATTAAGGTGCCCGAGGAATGGAAAGCATATAGTAAATATGAGTTTTCATTCATTCACTCATTCATCATTCATTCATTCATTCATTCATTCGTTCATGTACTTAATATTTACTGAGGTCCTGCTGTGGACCAGGTACTGTTCTAGGTGCTGGGCATGTAAGTGAATAAAACACAAAAATTTCTGCCTTCGTACCAGTAGGGGGAGACAGATAATAAAAATAATAAGTATGTAAATTCTGGAAAGTATCAGAAGGTGATGTATATGGAGAAGAAGCAAAGCCGGATAAACACAATGGGAGTTTTGGGGGTAGGAGGAAGGGTGCCACTGGGATAACAATAATTCATTACTTCTGTTGTGTTCAGTGAAGCCAGATTCCTCCAGCCCACAAAGCAGGATTTATGTCTCCCCTCCCCAAGCCACCACTACCATGACAACCTAGAACGGGGTCACAATGATTCTAGATGGTCCGTCCCCCACCCCAGAGAAGGCTAAACTGGGATAGCATTATGTTCTGTGTAGCTAGTGACATCGCCATCACGCATCTCGGTATCTTGGGGGTGTCAGGTGATTGGCGAACACCAGGAAATAAGCCTCTGCGAGCAGCGCCCACTCTGGTGTGGATCCTGCCCCCACTCCGGGTGTACAGTGTATATATTAACTGATAGCCTGCTTCCCCCCCTTTTCATGTAAGTACTATATCTTTCCTCAGGTCTAGAAATACTTTTTATGACACGGTTTGATCCCTGGCATGGTCTTTTCCTTTGTATGCATTGCGATTTCTGAACAATTTCATTATTTTAGCACATTTAGTTAGCTTCCAAATTTTCACTGTGATGAACTGCTTACACATGTCACTTTGGACATCTTCATGGTTTTATCCTTAAGTTAACTTGCAAAAGCGGGTTCAGAAGAGATGCAGGTTTTAACATTTTTTGATGCAAATTACCAATTGTCTTTTAGAAATCATGGATTTAGCCCCACCTTGCCAGCTATGTATGAGAATGTTTATTTTCCTGTATTCTTACCAATGCTTGGGACGTCATTCTTTTTACTTTATTAATTTGAAAGGTGATGCTTGATATCTCATTAATGTTTTCAATTGCCCTGTCTTTGACTGTGAGGTTTACTGGGATTTGTATGTCTCCTTTTGGAAATTGCTCATTTTTCATTGGAGACTTTATCTTTCTTTTTGATAGCTAAGAGTTCTTTTTTTTTTTTTTTGACAGAGAGAGAGAGATCACAAGTAGGCAGAGAGGCAGGCAGAGGGAGAGAGGGAAGTAGGCTCCCCACTGAGCAGAGAGCCCGATGCTGGGCTCGATCCCAGGGCCCTGAGATCATGACCTAAGCCAAAGGCAGAGGCTTAACCCACTGAGCCACCCACGCACCCTGATGGCTAAGAGTTCTTTAAGGGTTTCAGCTTTTTTCCACCATATATGTTGTAGCTACTTTCCCCGCTTTTATTTTTTATTTTATTTTTTTTAAAGATTTTATTTATTTATCTGACAGAGAGAGATCACAAGTAGGCAGAGAGGCAGGCAGAGAGGGGGAAGCAGGCTCCCCGCTGAGCAGAGAGCCCGATGGGGGGCTCGATCCCAGGACCCTGAGATCATGACCTGAGCCCAAGGCAGAGGCTTTAACCCACTGAGCCACCCAGGCGCCCCATATTTACAGAGTTTCTAAAAGAGGTATATTGATGCTTTGGCACTTAAAAATTTTAGTTAAATTTATTATGGCTTTTTTCCTATGCTTTCTTGATAAGTACTTTTTGCACTTAATTATGTAAATATCCAAATTATGTAAATATCCAAATTCTCTTCATTTTCTATATTTTTAACATTTAGGTAAATGGTAATATCTGGAGTTGATTTTTTTAAAGGTTTTTAAAAAAATTTTTTATTTTTATTTTTTTTAGATTTTATTTATTTAATTGACAGAGAGAGATACAGCCAGAGAGGGAACACAGGCAGGGGGAGTGGGAGAGGGAGAAGCAGGCTTCCCGCCGAGCAGGGAGCGGGACGTGGGGCTCTATCCCAGCACCCTGGGATCATGACCTGAGCCGAAGGCAGCCGCTTAACTGACTGAGCCACTGAGGCGCCTCTGGAGGTGATTTTTGTGTATGGATTGATGTAAGGCTCCTACTTTACTTTTTCTCAAATGCTTGTCTGATAGTCTCAAGACCACCTCTTAAATAATTCATTCTATCCCTACAAATATAATACACCAAAGGTATCACATAGCTATTGTAGAATTACTTAGAGATACACCTATGAAACTAAACAATATGAAGTTGCTCTTTTGGAGCCAAAAATAGTAGAATATTGGCAAGTCCATATGACTCAACCTAATACTAACGTGTGGCAAAGTGAAATTTCCATTTTTTAAAAAGGTGATGTCAATATTTGAACAATTGAAAAAACAAGCTCCGTAAAAAAAAAAAAAAAGATTTCAGTTGTGTGTAACCAAGACACTTTAGCCGGCAAGAATAAATGAGGTGAGATGAGGTGAAGTCAGTGAGTGGGGCTGACGCTCAAGCATTTGTTTTCCCCCTGAAAATAAACGTAAACGCAGCACACTGCATTTTTAAAATATAATATTCTGTCCCCCCCTGTGGACTTTTGGGTCCACTTCGCACCAGCTGAGTTGGCTCGCTGAGCAGAACTCTCCTGTAAGACCTTTCCTCCTCTCTGTCTTTTCCCTGCTGGCCTCATTATTAAAAATGTGCTACTGTCAGATATAAATGATGTTACTCACTAAGTACGCTCAATAGCGTTTTCCTTTCACTCTGTTTTTCCTCCAAATCTCACAATAAGCCATCTTGCCTTAGTGAGAAAAAGATCCCAAGCCTCTCTGACTATTCCCAGGCTCGCGAGTCGGCATAACTGGCAGTCTGAGGGATTGATCCATAACCTTTGGGCACTGAGGCAATTATAAGTTGCCCATAAGCTTTGCTGGACTAGCAGAGCAAGGGAAAAACTTGGGCATCTAATTCTGGGTCAGCGAAGCTCTCTTTTCCTGATGTCATACGAGAGAAGAACTGTAACTGGAAGAGGGAATTCTTTAGAGAACAATGACAATTATTTCTATTTTCCCTTCTCATCATCATGAAACACGGTAATGATTACTTCTTTTTTCTTCTCTGTCCGTGCCCCAAATTGTTTTGCTATTTCTGACCTTCAACATTTCCTTCTACAGCCTTTCCACTAATCTAGAAATAGGGGCAGAGAAAGGCAAATTTTGGGTGTTCAAAGAAAAATGAAAGTCAGAAATAGCCCTTGTAAATCAAAGTTTCCATGTTTCCATTCCCATAATCCTGGGACTTGTCAATGATTTTTATTTTCACTAATGAGGCAATAACTCAAGAGCTGGTCCTCTTCTGTCAGGAGACAAATATTAGGAAACAGAACTGTCATTTGTCTTCGAGCTTTGCTTTATGCAGAGGCGTTTGTGTGTAAGCTTGTAAGAAAAAAGGGCATTTTCTCAGCCAAGAGAGAACGAGCAGTAATAGACTGATTACTAAATGGTTTATCATGAGAATCTCGGTACTGGAAAAGAACATTAAAGGTCAGATGGTTCAAACTCCTGTCTACAGATACGCTCGTTCAAAGCTTAAGGGCCGCGTTAACAGGTTTTCGAAGCGGCTAAACACTATCATCATGTAATTGTACGACCTCTCTCTTCCCAAAATGTTCGATGACACATGGATTTTCAAATTGATTGTCTTTAGAATTTTGTGACATTGAGAAAAATTGCAGACATCCTAGGCTAGGTTATAATACTCTTAGGAAAATGATTGTTTCTCCAGAAGCATGACTGGTTCACTTTTCAGTTTCGTTTTAGCTATTACTTACTGGCTGTAGGAAGAGGACACTGCTCCGAATCTCCTTGGGGTTGATGGTTAAATTACCGGCCCTCCAGGCACAGCGTGTCCCTGTTTGCCCTTGGGGAGTCCCTCGCCCTCTTCATAGACATGAGGCTTGGTCATGTGACTTCCTTTGGCCAATGGGACATTAGTGGATGGGACACAAGCAGGCGCTGGTAAAGTGCTTGTGCGCTGGGGTTTACCTACCCTTTTATAGCTTTTAGAATCCAATGTTCATGTGAAGAAGCAGGGGCCAGTCAGCTAGAGACTCATGGCCCAGTGAATAGCCAACGCCAACTGCCAACACATGAGTGAGGCCATCTTAGACCATTCCGTCCTGGTTGAACCACCAGATAACTGAAACTGCATAAAGCAAGGCCAGCAGAAGAACTACAGAGCCGAATCCCGCCCCAGTTGCTGACCTACAGAATCAGGAGCAAATAAAATGGCTGTTGTTGTAAGTCACTAAGTTTTAGGGTGGTTTGTTTTGAAGCTATCAGTAACTGTGGCACTCCTGATACATAGTGAAGCCATATATATCTCTGGGGTTAGGTTTCCCAGTTAATGTGTAAGGAAAAAAAATCATGTAAAGTCAAATTGCCATTGGATATCCCTTAGGCAGTTACCACTTAAATCAAAGCCAACATTTTTCCCTCTGTGATTGGGAGAGATTGTTAATTTTCTTTTGAGCCCCACGTGAAATAATTGGCTTGTGTTTGAGACCATGTTATGTGAAACACACATTCTGTATCTTTAAATATTCACTTTCTAATCCATTGGATCATCACTGAAATCATTCCTGTCTTGCAAACGGCCCAACGCCTTGTCTGGCTTCCAGTTCTCCTAGCAGAATTCTTAACCCTGGATATAGTCAATTATCTGTCTACTCCACAGTAGTGACCGAGAAGCTGAAATTTGCTGGAAAAAATGACACAACCTCTGTTGAGGACTCGCTGAATTTGTTACCGCAAATCTCTAGTAAGCCTTCAGTAGTCCTGGCTAATCCTATTATATTTCTCTTATAAATTCACTTTCCAAATCTGAGACAACTATTTCACACTTTCTTCTCTCTTCTTTTATCTCCAAGATCCCCTCCTTCTCCCAACACTGATTTTAAGTGTAAGATTCAATGAGTTTTGACAAATGTATACACGCTGGAACCACCACCGAGATCAAGATAGAGAACATTTCTGTCATCCTACAAAGTTCTTTCATGCCTTTTTATGGACATATGTCTTCATTTTTCTTGAGTAAATACTTGGAATGGCGTTGCTGGGTCAAAGTGCACGTACAGTCGTTAGAATTTACCACCAAATCTAAGAACGAAGGAGTTTTGCGAGCATCACAATCAGCAGCTTTGTAGTGAGTGTGTCTCTGTCACACAGATACAGGCTTCCTTCTTGCCATCCGAGGCCCAGAGCACCTCAGTGAACTTCGAGGTCATCCAGGGGACCATGCCCTCTCCAGCATGGTCTGAATCTCTGCAGTGCCTTTCTCCCAGTTTGTTCCTTCTTGGGTTCCTCTCCCAAAGCCTTAGAAATAGTGGCTGCTTCCTTCATTGCCGTTCCTATAGAGTTAGTTCACTCTTCTTAGTAGTAGTTAAGCCCCTGTCGCTAGTTAATAATGACTTATACTAAATTTTCCCACTGCAAATTATTGTTGTGGTTTTTGTCTCCTGATTTGATCCTGATTAATGCACCCCACGTCACAGATCTCTTCTAGTTCGCCTCAAGAACATGTCTTGGAATATCCACCCTTCCCATTTCTACTGCTAGCAGCCAAGCCCAAGTCGCCAAGATGTCAGAACAAATGCTTTCTGTCTGGTTTCTCTCCTTTTCCATTATCCTGTTCCCAGACTTCTATAGTCCACTCATATAACAGCCAGAGTGAGCGGTCTCTTCATTCCTTTTTTTTGTGTGTAAGCTCTGTGCCCAACATGGCGCTTGAACTCACAACCCTGAGATCAAGAGTCGCATGCTCTTCTTACTGAGCCAGCCAGGGCCCCCCATCGAGCTCTTAATGTAAATTCAATTATGTTACTACACTGCTTAAAGCCCTCCAATAAGGACTTCTGGTTTTAGCTTAGAGGTGTAGAGAGCTGGATGAGAGTCTCTTCCATCCATACAACACGGAAAATCTGGACAAACTGGAAATTAGTGATTTTTCTTGAATGAACCAGAAAACCAAGATTATAGGGCAAATTATCCAAAATCAGAGGAATGCCAAGTTCTTGCAGGGAGACAGAGCACCTGAACATTTGGTGACCTGGGGCAGATGCTGCCGGACTCCATATAAGCTGGTAAGAGGGTTTGACCAACAGTTTTTAAAGAATTGCTCAAGGCCAAATGCGAGCTAGTTTGAAGACGTCATTCTCTTGCAGGATTTTCCTCCACAAGCCCCACCAGGCATTCATAGGGAAGTTCGGGGAAAATGGTGACAAAGCTTCCATCAAGCTGCTGGCCGGCAGAGAACAGCAGCCGCTGCTGAACCTCTGCTCAGCCCATCTTTCCCGCTTCCGCTGTGGAACGAAAGTCTGCATTTACAGGGGACGCACAACACAAGTAGTTATCGCAGGGCGCCGGTGAAAACCCAGGGTAGTGCGAAGAGAGAAGAAAAAAGCAACTCTACCTTCCAAGGAAAAGCAAGAATATGTTCTAGGTCGGGGCGCCTGGCTGGCTCAGTCCGAAGAGCATGTGACTCTTTTTTTTTTTTTTTTTTTTGAGCATGTGACTCTTGATCTCTGGATCGTGGGTTCGAGCCCACACTGGGTGTAACGATTACTAACAAAAAATATGTAAATAAACTTAAAAAATAAAGAGCATGTACTAGGCCAATACTACTGCTGGAGAGTCAGAGCACTTGTGAGACTCGGAGACTCTAAGACTGGGGCTTAATCAGACCATCTGAGACTGCTTTTGTCTCCTGCCCCTCACCACAGGTCAACAAGTGTTAGGTCAAAATAACAGTACGAGAGAGCGGGCTGGGGAGGGGTGGGGGTGGCAGAGGGGAGACTTGCGAGAGACACGCACTCTCAGCGGTATAGCACAAATGGAAACTCCAAGGCCAGAAGCAGAGACACTGAGGAAGTAACTCTGGCAAACCAGCCCACATCAAGTATTTTGCAAACAATCTTGTTTATTTTCTTCTTGTATCCCTGGAATGTGGAACAGTACTGGCGCTTAGTAAGTCCTCACTAAACTTTGAACGAATGTCCCTCTGTTAGCTGCTACATCCAGACACCAGCGGAGAGAACATCAGATTCATATCTCACTGAATGAAACGGTCAGAATCATCTGGTATTTAAATACCAACTTATTTAAATTTGAATATATTCAAATAAATAATATTTAAATGATTATTTCTCTGATTCTTTTTTGCTTAATGCATGTAGTTTAATTCACATAAGTTAAATGAATATATGATGAGGTTCCACTGCAATATCTTTTTTAAAAAGATTTTATTTTATTTAATTTATTTTTTTTAGAGGAAGAGAGAGTGCGTGCGTGTGTGTGCATGTGGGGGTGGGGTTGGAGGGGCAGAAGGAGAAGGAGAGAATCTTAAGCAGGCTCTATGTCCAGCACCGAGCCCTACGTGGGGCTGGATCTCACGATGCTGAAATTATGACCTGAGATGAAATCTGAGAGTTGAGGGACGCCTAACTGACTGAGCCACCCAGGCGCTCCTAAAAGATTTTATTTTTAAGTACCTCTACACCCAATGTGGGGCTCAAACTTACAACCCTGAGATCAAGAACCACATGCTCCACCGACTGAGCCAACCAGATGCCCCAATATCTCTTTTCTTTAAACAGTGATCTGTACCTTAGGAACCCCTTCCAAGCTGCGATCATGCAGGTTACATGCTGCTGGTAGCTGTACCTTAACCTAAAATGATTGGTTTTGAAAATGATTCAAATGAGGGTTTGATCAAGGAGATAGCCTCATTCATAAACAGCTGGCCAAACATTAATGATGAATCAAAGCAAATCTAGAAAAAGCAATCTCACTCTTTTGGGGATCATAATAGACACAATCCTCGAATCTTCATTCATGTATAAAATATGTGGGAGTGGGGGACATTGGGAGGGGGTCCAAGCGTCAACAAAGTAACCCATCTTTGTTTTTATATCATCTTAAAGGTTATACTTCAGCCCACTGGGCATCTTTCTCTTATCTGTAAATTGGTAGAATTGGACCAATGACCTCTGTGGTCTATTCTAGTTTCTTAAAATTGCTAAAGAAAATTTAAAAAGGGGCACCTGGGTGGCTCAGTCAGTTAGGTGTCTGCCTTCAGCTCAGGTCATGAAACCAGAGTCTCAGGATCGAGCCCAGCATCAGGTTCCCTGCTCAGAGGGGGTCTGCTTCTCCCTCTGCTCCTCCCCTTGCTTGAGCTCTCTCTCTCTCTCAATAAATAAAATCTTTAAAAAAATCCTTCATTATAAAAAAAAGAAAATAAAAAAAATCTAGCATAGATAGCATTACTAAACTGAGAACCATACTCCATTCCTCTAAACATACACACGTGCACACATCCACCCCTTATTATCTTCTGGTGCATTTGTCATATGCCTTGTTTCCTGTCCTCCATGTTTTGTGGTGTGCGTGCACGCCTGCATGCATTTATGTTTGCTCATGTGTGGGTGTTTTAGACTTGGCTCCATGCTTTTTATGTGGCAAAAAATCATTCCGATAGTCTGAAACTAGACTTCGATTCTCAGGGCACTAGACTTCATGTCTGCATTGCAAACATTCTGCTTTTGATATTTAGTGGAGTAAGAAATAAGAATAGAGGGGCGCCTGGGTGACTCAGATGTTAAGCGCCTGCCTTCAGCTCAGGTCATGATCTCCAAGTCCTGTGATCGAGCCCCACGTTGGGCTCCTTGCTCAGCGAGGAGTCTGCTTCTCCCTCTGCCTCTTCCCACTGCTCCTGCTCTCTCTCTGTCTCTGTATCTCTGTCTCAAGTGAATAAATAAAATCTTAAAAAAAAAGAAATAAGAATAGAGAAAAATGAAGTAGGACTACAAGTTATGTTGGGCTAATTTCTCTTTAATTGGCAATACTTTAGGAACTCATTGGAGATAAGTTTTTATATCTGCATCTGAAGAAAATTATATGTTAGCTTCTTATTTCAACTAGCTTGCCTACAGTTTTAATTACATTTTAAGGATTTTATTTGTAAATAATCTCTACACCCAATGGGGGGCTCAAACTTACAACCCTGAGATAAAGAGTCACATGTTCTACCAACTAAGCCAGCCAGGTGCCCCTACAGTTTTAATTTTAAAAACTCATAATTTCTTGATTGATTGATATATTCATTCAGTAAAATAAACATCTATGGAACACCTACTATGTGCTATGTGTTAGTTTCAGTTATGAATAATATATAGTCTCTAATCTCAAGAAACTTAGGGTGGAGTGGGGATGGGGTAGGGAGAATAATGTAACAAACTAGCATAATAATGTGTTTGAAAATTTAGTAGGGTGATAGAATGTTGCCCAGTAAGAAAAATAAATTATTTTAGAAAAACCGTATAAGAATCCAAATTATCTTTTCATTTATTAATACCCAAGACTTAACTTACAGAGATCACTGATAATGTAGAATACATTTATTTAAGGGATGAGAATCTAATTTTTTTACTTTTTTGATTCACAAATATAATTTATTTTTGTCCTGGTTTTAGTTCCATTATTCATTTAGTTATTTTTAAAATTGATTTTACCCGTCCATAGTAGAGAGCAGTGGTTTCTCAAAGTGTGGTCTGCGGACCCCTGGGAGACCTCAGGATACTTTCAGGGGACCCATGAGGTCAAAATAATAATACCAAGACTTCATTTGCATTTTTCTCTGTGTTGTAAGTGCATTCATGATGCAAAAGCAAATGTGGGTCAAACTGCTGACTTCTCAACACAAATTAAGGTACTGACACCAAACTGTACTAATATTCATTATAGTCTTTATGTCCACATAGTTGCCAAAAAAAGGCAATTTCACTTACAATGTCCTTGAATATGCAGTAAAAATGGTTAATTTTGTTAAATTTTGATCCTTAAACACATATCTTTTTAACAGCATGGAGACTGGGGCGCCTGGGTGGCTCAGTGGGTTAAAGCCTCTGCCTTCGGCTCAGGTCATGATCTCAGGGTCCTGGGATCGAGCCCCGCATCGGGCTCTCTGTTCAGTGGGGAGCCTGCTTCCCCCTCTCTCTCTGCCTGCCTCTGCCTACTTGTGATCTCTCTCTCTGTCAAATAAATAAAAACAAAGCAAAAAACAGCATGGAGACTACTTAATAAAAAAAACAACCCAACTAATAGAGACAAACGACAGCGTTTCTGATGTGGGTATTTGGCAGACATTTTCTCAAAAATGAATGAAGTGAGTCTGTCACTATAGGAAATTCAACTGACAGTATTTGCTGCCAATAAAAACATTAACTCGCCTTCTCATTTTTTTTTTTTTTTAAACAGGTCCATATCTCATGAATGGTAAGGATTTTGTGAGGTGCTTTAGACCCAAAGACCTTTGGAATTTGTTGAAAGACAACTCCGTTTCCATGAGAAGCAAAGTACAAAGATTGGTATGCAGTTCTGAGTGTCTTGTAAATAAATCTAGATGTGATTACTTTCACAATCCTGTGATTTGTAAGTTTTACAGGTAGTTAAATGCATCATGAGTTTACCCACATATTCTGCGTCTTTTCTTGGAGGAATTTCAGTTGTTTAAAGCAATCAAGCTCACATGAGAAGAAAGAGCTTGCTTACCACTTGCCCTTCCCTGTGTCCACTAGTTTACGAGGATGCCCCTAATCGTAACTGCAGATGCCATTTATAGCTATACAGCGGGGTGGCCAAAGTATGGGGATACGTCTTATGGAAACAGTCTGAACTGTTGGAAGACAACCTTAAAAAAACCCACATATTACATTTGTAAAGTTAGTTCACAACAGTTTTCTAGTTTAGAACTTTTATGGCATTTTAAAAATGATGTATTTCCTCATTACATAAATAACACATACTCATTACAGAAAATTTGGGCTAGAAGAAAAATCGTAAAGAAGAAAATGAAAATGCTCCATAATCTCATTATCCCAAATTAACTACAGTTAATAATTTGGTGGGTTTTCTGCCAGGCTTTTTTCGCATCAGAGCCCGGGAGAGCTGGAAGAGATCTCTGAGATTATCTTGTCCAACCTAATCATATTACAGATGAAGAGAATCCGTTAGAAGTTTGACTTTATTTCTGGGTTTGTTTCAAGTCATTTAAGCAAGAACAGTCCAGTTATGATAAGGCAGCCCATCACGTGCAGTGCAGATATATTTGGAAAAACCGTGGATTGTATCATGGGTGCAAGCCATGGCAAAGAGCTGACCCAGACCAAGAGCCTGGCTCTTAAGGCCTTCCTGCTTTGGTCCTTGCCTGCGGTGATGTGATGTTTGGAACTGCAGCAGTCATTTTGTGACCAAAGGTGACAAGTCTGAGGACAAAAAGCTCACACATTGAAGGTGACAGAGTGTAATGAGAGAAAGAATATGGGTCTTTAATGATATAATTGAGCAGCCAGACTAACCCTAGTGTTGTCCATCCTCACATCTCTTGGTGAGAAAAGTGAATACTTCTCTTGTTTCAGTTCTTTAAGTTGGATATTCTGTTACTCATAGCCCTTCCCCCAATCCAAATTCCTAAGTCCTGTGACCTTGAACACATTCAAGTATTAACTATTCTTTGCCTAGTTTCCTTCATTGGTAAAATAGAGATTAATACAAACATTTTACAAAATTATACACACTCATTTGTATTCTATTTCTGCCCTATAACTGTCTATCATGACCTTCTCCCGTGTTCTTCAAATATTTCTAAAAGCACAGTCTTTGATGGCTACAGAGATGTTCGTCATATGTTTCTTTCCAAACGCCCCTATTGTTGGGCATTTACATTGTTAGCAAATGTTCTTTTGTATAAGGAAAGGCTGCAATGAATCCTCCTTGTACATGATGTTTTGTACCTTCCTTCTTTTTTGAGAATCAATTTCTAGAACTGGAAATCCTGCATCACATGTTTAAGGCTTATGATATCAAAGCCACATTGCCTCCCCTCTGTCTTTCACAGACTTAACCTTGCTATTAAAAGTACACCAGCCAGGGACGCCTGGGTGGCTCGGTGGGTTAAAGCCTCTGCCTTCGGCTTGGGTCATGATCTCAGGGTCCTGGGATCGAGCCCCGCATCGGGCTCTCTGCTTGGCGGGGAGCCTGCTTCCCCCTCTCTCTCTGCGTGGCTCTCTGCCTACTTGTGATCTCTCTGTCAAATAAATAAACAAAATCTTTAAAAAAAAAAAAAAAGTACACCAGCTAGGTGTACATGAGGAGCAACTGGCTGGCTCAGTCAGCGGAGCATGTTACTCTTGATCTTGGGGTTGTGAGTTCAAGCCCCATGTTGGGTATAGAGCTTACTTTAAAAAAATAAATGAATAAATAAAAAAAATTAAAAGATTTTATTTATTTGACAGAGAGAGACACAGCGAGAAAGGGAACACAAGCAGAGGGAGTGGGAGAGGGAGAAGCAGGCTTCCCACCGAGCAGGGAGTCCCATGTGAGGCTCGATCCCAGGACCCTGGGATCATGACCCCAGCCGAAGGCAGAAGCTTAACGACTGAGCCACCCAGGCGCTCCAATAAATAAATTTTTTTTAAAAAAGGTGTACATTAGTATGGAATGCTCTTCTAAATAAGCAATGCGTTTATGTGTTTTTTTTTTTTTTTAATTTTATTTATTTACTTGTCAGAGAAAGAGAGAGAGCACAGGCAGGCAGAGTGGCAGGCAGAGGCAGAGGGAGAAACAGGATCCCTGCCAAGCAAGGAGCCCGATGCGGGACTCAATCCCAGGACACTGGGATCATGACCTGAGCCGAAGGCAGCCGCCCAACTGACTGAGCCCCCCAGGCGTCCCCCGTTTATGTGGTTTTAAATTCAAAGTGCACACTGGAAAATTTTCCTCCCATTTCTTTTCCCTAGCCACCCGGTTCCTCCCTCCAAGGTTTCTGGGAAACATTTCCGAATGTGTTCTAAACATATATGGGGTCCCGGCAGGAAACAGATGGTAGAGTCAAATTAATCACTTTAAGTAAAGGGATTATTTACACAGTAGAGAGGGGTGTTGGGAAGCCCTCAGTCACAGCGTCGTTGCCTGGAGCTAGTAACAAGGGCTTTTGAGGACTAACACTGGAAGAGGGGAGAAAGTGAACCTGGAAGCAGAAAGGCTGTGTGGAGAGCGCTGGCTTCCAGGAGCCTGGACCTTCAGTGGAGTCGCCGCTAGCCTGTGGCAACCCCAAAGGGAGGCGCTGGGTGAATACACCCTCCCCCCCTCCCCCCCCCCTCCCGCCCCGAGTTCCCCGGTCTCCTGTTGGTGCTCCGCTCTGGTGGGAACCAGAGCACCAGGCCTATTCCCGGCATCTCCTTTCATATTGGGAAGCCTGTGGGTTCGTGGCAGCATCTCTTATTTTCAAGGTTGGTATACAGAGGATGGCTACGCCGAATTTCTCAAAGCAAGCGTTGCCCTTCTCACCAGTGCATTCCTTATTCCTTTAATAAAGGGAGGGTCCTGTGGTCCCCCCAGAGAAAAGTCAGGGACGGCAGCTCTCCAGTTACATATATTAATCCATTGCCACATTCTCCCTCCCTCACCTTGTGACCTCTTCTCCGTGCTCTCTCAAGTAGTCCCAGCCTGTCTGCCATAGGCCGTCATCACTGTCTGCCCGAAGCTTCAAGAACCATCCCAGCAACGTATGAAGATCAGTCCCTGGTGTCCCTGCCAGGAGTTAAACTCTGCGTTACAGGAGAGTGCTTGGGTGACCTTCAGCTCTTTTCCACCTACCCTTATGATCCATTCCGGGGTCCGCTCCCACTGCGCCCAAGCGTTTCTTTAGAAAACAGGGCTTAAATCCTAATGCTTTTCGAGAGTGGGGTTTGCCTGTGGCTGTCCAGGTTTGAACACTGATCGTCCCGCATCCTGGAAACTCCCTCAGTCCTAGGCAAAGCTGGATGGTGTGTCCCCCTAATTGAGAGGTCCAATCCCGGAGCAGCAACAATGAGGCAAAAGGGAAAGCAAAGTAAAGAAGCAGGGGAAGCAAATGCGAGGTGATTCATTAACAAGCCAGCCAGACCTTCAAGAGGAAAATAGAGCTGACTGTCCGGTCATGTGACTTGGCTCCAGACAGGCAGGCTTCGCGGCCACTGCTCCTGGGAACCCGTCTTTTGGAAGGAGAAAGGAAGAGGAAGGTGTCTGCCGACTTCCTCCCGCCTCCTATCTTTCATTGGTCAGAGTTCACCATCTGGGGGGCTCAACCCTCTGCCACTCGGGGTTCTGCCGCGTAGCCTTTCTGAAGAGCTGCTAGGGAGGCCATGTCGCGTCCCTCCCGCTGTAGCATTTGTGAGTCAGAGGGGGTGGGGGAGAGACCAGAGCCCCTGTGCTTCTGGTCCTGTCAGGCCTCTGGGCGCTGGGGCTGTGGGGTGATTAGAAACAGCAGCTGATCCCACAATCTTTATCATCACTCTCTCTGCATGGTGATCAAACTCCACGCACGACCATTGGCTCTCACAGAACCTTGCCCTTCACCTACACCGTGTGATCATTTGAATTATTGCAATGTCGCTGAATCCCTAGGGATTACCAATGTCCTCAGGAAGTTCTCTACGTACTTCTCGAATTTATGATCCATCCTATCCCAGAATGCCATTTTAGTGCTGTGTCTTAGGGCCAATTCCGGGATCAATAACTGTACCATTCAGGGGCCCGGCATAAACCCTATGGCACATTTAAACTGGGTAAGGGAGGTCAGTTAAGAAAGGAGCCACTTACAAAGGTGGGGGCAGTGTTCAAAGAAGGGATGATGTCATTCTCCAGGGTTAGCAACGGCATGAGGGAGCAGAGGGAAGAAAGAATGACTAGAACCAGGCGAGAGTAGCTCTATGGAAAGGACCACTAAATTTATGGCCTTTGATAGAAGGATATGGCAATTCACAGTCCAGCAGAAGAGGAGAAAAAATCCTGTCGTTACTCTTCTCCCACCTTCCAGTCTCCTGTTAATGCTTCCATTGACCACACCCAACCTGAAGCCACAAAATGACATAGTTCGGTTTTAGGGGAACAGAATGGAATATGGGTCAGGAGAGAGTAGCTCAACCTTAAGTCCTGTGCTTCTTATCGCTGCATATGAAGATAATAGCCCACATCGATTGTTTGTAATATATAAATACATGGGAAATCTAGGAAAATGTCACTATTATTTTATTTTATAACTCCACTATGTCACAATTCCCGTTGAGATGCCCCAATTCCATGGAGGCATGTGCTGACCAGCCTGCACATGACTGTCACCACAGAGTTTCAAGGACAGTGATACTTATATTTACTAAGGTTTTGAAGCATATGTCTTTCATATACTTCTGGTATATTAGATAAAAAAGTTAAATAAAAAATGACAATATCAAAAATACAAGTGCCAATACAGCCATTTATTCACTTTATGACTCTATTTATTTAATACATGCTTATTGAGGTGACTATTGGCAACAAGCAAAAATATAATCAAAGCAAAATCCATGAGTTTGACTTTTTTTTTAAGGATTTTATTTATTCAAGGGGCGCCTGGGTGGCTCAGTGGGTTAAAGCCTCTGCCTTCGGCTGGGGTCATGATCTCAGGGTCCTGGGATCCGCTGGCATCCGGCTCTCTGCTCAGCAGGGAGCCTACTTCCCCCTCTCTCTCTGCCTGCCTCTCTGCCTACTTGTGATCTCTCTCTGTCAAATAAATAAATAAATCTTTTTTTTTAAAGATTTTATTCTTTATTTATTTATTTGACAGAGTGATCTCTGTCTCTTTTTTTTAAAGATTTTATTTATTTATTTATTTGACAGAGAGTGATCTCTGTCAAATAAATAAATAAAATCTTTTTTTTAAAGATTTTATTATTTATTTATTTATCTGACAGAGAGTGATCTCTGTCAGATAAATAAATAAAATCTTTTTTTTTTTTTTAAGATTTTATTATTTATTTGACAGAGAGAGAGAGCACAAGTAGGCGGAGAGGCAGGCAGAGAGGGGAAAGCAGGCTCTCTACTGAGCAGAGAGCCGGATGCCGGCGGATCCCAGGACCCTGAGATCATGACCCCAGCCGAAGGCAGAGGCTTTAACCCACTGAGCCACCCAGGCGCCCCAATAAATAAAATCTTAAAAAAGAAAAAAGGACTTATTTATTCGTGAGAGCGCACGCGCCTGCGTATGCGTGCGCACGTGCGCACGGGTGGGGGAGGGGCGGAGAGGAAGGGAGAAGCTACCCGCAGGACCTCGGGGTCAGGACCTGAGACACCCAAAGGCAAGTGCTTAAATGACTGAGCCACCCAGGCGCCCCTGAGTTTAACATGCTTGTGGGGGAGTTACACTTGGTCAGAGAAGAAAGTAGAGGCTAATTATACAGTAAGGAGTTTGTACTTTTTGTGGTGAAATTTAAAGTCATTGGGGGATTTAAGCAAGGTAGTAATATGATCTGATCTATGTTCGATGTTTTTAAAGATATATATGTATGTATGTATTTATTCCAGAGAGAGCGGGATGGGGAGGGACAGAGGGGGAGGGAGAGGGAGAGGGGAAGGGAGAGGGAGAGGGAGAGGGAAAGAGTCTCAAGCAGACTCCCTGCTGACCCCGGAGCCAGACTCGGGGCTCAGTTGCACAACGCTAAGATCACGACCTGAGCCGAAACCGAGAGTCGTGTTGGATGTTTTTAAATGACCATTTTGGTAGCTGTCTGGAGAACAGACTAGAGTAGGGAAAAGAATGAAAACAGGAGCTCCTCAGGAGCCTACTGTGGTAGCTCAGAAAAGGAACGGAGGTGTTTTGAACTAATATGTTAAAGTAGGAGGTGGAGAAAAGGGGATGCACGTGTGGTATATTTGGGCCGAGAACGAACACATATTGCCTAAACGGAGAGAGAAAGGAAAGACTCGAGGGCAGCGTCTATCCTTTGGTCTGGTCTGAATGATGGAGATGCCAGTAACCAGTACTAGGAAAGCCGTGGAAGGGAATGTTGGGTGTCCGGGGCGGGGCCTCGGGAGTCGGATTTTGGACGTGTTAGTTTGATACCCAGGTGGAGGTCTAGTAGGTAGTTGGCTCCTGAAGCCAGGCGTTCCGAAGATGGGGCAGGGCTGCGGATCCAAGTGTTGGAATCCGGAGTGAACACACGGCATCGAGAGCTGTGGCACGGAGTGAGTTAACAGGGAAGTGGCGTGAGATAGTAAAGAAGACCCAGAGGCTGAGCTTTTAGAGACCAGGAAGAAGAGGCGGAGTCAGCAAGCAAACCGAAAAGGCAAGCGTGGTAGGCCAGGGGAGTTTGGCATTCTGGAAGCAGGTTCGAGAGAGTGGAGCAGACAGAAATCCAATGAAAGATTAAGGATATTTAGGAGAAAGGAAGTGGACATAATGAGCTTACACAATTCTTCCAATAAATTTTGCTGTGAATGGAATAAAGAAACCCAGCTATACATTGTTTAATGTTCTTTTTCTCTCGCTATAAATGCAATGTTTAAAGATGATACCTTTTATAACATTTAAAAGAATGTTAAAAGCTTAAGAGACGTTTATTTGTTTATTTTTAAGATTTTTTAAAAGATTTTTTTAGGATTCTTTATTTGAGGGAGAGAGAGAGAGAGAACAAGCAGGGGGAGCCCCAGGCAGAGGGAGAGGAAGAAGCAGGCTCCCTGCCAAACAGGGAGCCCTATGCGAGAATCTATCCCAGGACCCTTAGATCAGGACCTGAGCAAAGGCAGATGCTTAACCGACTGAGCCACTCAGGCACCCCCTGCTCACGTTAGAAACCTGAAAGTTACTTTCTACCTCTCTTTTCTTCTCCTAGTGTAAAATGGGAAATTATTTAGTTAGCTAAGTAAAAATCTGTTTTGTGGGAAATAATTTTCTCTCAGTACTTTAATAATCCAAATATTAATATAAACTTTGATTACAGACCCATTACTGTTTTAATTAATCATATTCAGAAATTAGAAAGAAATAACATAATTGGCAGGCTGAAATATAAAATTTATTTAAATTCCTTACAACAAAATGTGGCTTAATATCCCAATAATATGTTTCATTTTATTTGTTTTCCTACAAATATGCAGAGGTAATCACCAATGAGTGGTAATATTTAGATACTTAGAAAAAAATACTAAGTGGTACTCCTGGCTTACGTGATTGTGTATATGCTTCTTATCTGAAGTTGGCAGCAACTGAAATTAAATTATATGGTTTTCCAAATGACTTTATTGTCAAACCACCTCCTTTTAGCTAACTGACTCATTTCGGTCATTGCTGCCTCCCAAGGGAGTCCCTTGCACTGGCGTGGAGCACTGACAATCCCGTATGGCACTAACGCTTCCCATAACCATTGGTTGGTGCAACCCTATAAGGAGCCTTTAATTAGTTTAGTTACTTATTTTTTTAAATTTCTTAAAAAGATTTTATTTATTTAACCAGGAGAGAGAAAGAGAGCACAAGTGCAGGGGAGGAGAGGGAGAGGGAGAAGCAGACTCCCCGCTGAGCAGGGAGCTCGACGTGAAGCTCGATCCCAGGACCTCAAGATCATGACCTGAGCTGACGGCAGATGCTTAAGTGACCGAGCCGCCCAGGTACCCCTATTTTTTGAAATTTTATTTTAATTCCAGCGTAATCTACAGTGTTCTATTAGTTTCAGGTGTACAATATAATGACTCAACACTTCCATATATTTATTACTCAGTGCTCATCATGATAAGTGTGCTCCTTAATCCCCTTCACCTATTTCACCCACCCCCCCACTCACCTCCCCTCTGGTAATCATCTGTTCTCTAGAGTTAGGAGTCTGTTTTTTGGTTTGTCTCTTTTTTCCCCTTCGTTCATTTGTTTTGTTTCTTAAATTCCACATATGAGTGAAATCATATGGTATTAGTCTTTGACTGGTTTATTTTGCTTAGCATTATACTCTCTAGCTCCATCCGTGTGGTTGTGAATAGCAAAAATTTTCATTCTTTTTGATGGCTGAGTAATATTTCATTACACACACACACACCCCCTTACATCCTCACATCATTGCATCTTCGTTGTCCATTCCTCTCTTGATGGACACTTGGGCTGCTTCCATAATGTGGCTATTGTAAGTAATGGTGCAATAAAAATAGGGGTGCATATATCGCTTCGAATTAGTGCTTTTGTATCCTTTGGGTAAATACACAGTATTGCCTTTGCTGGAGCATAGGGTAGTTCTATTTTAACTTTTTGAGGAACCTCCACGCTGTTCTCCACCGTGGCTGCACCAGTTTGCATTCCCACCAACAGTTCACGAGGGTCTCCCTTTCTCCCCATCCTCACCAACACTTGTTTCCTATGTTGTTAATTTTAGCCATTCTGGCAGGTGTGAGGTGATAGCTCATGATAGTTTTGATTTGTGTTTCCCTGATGATGGGTGATGTTGAGCATCTTTTCATGTGTCTGTTGGCCATCTGGATGTCTTCTTTGGAGACATGTCTGTTTATGTCTACTGTATAAGGGGTCTTTTAGAAGACACTGCATAGGGACCCTTCCCTACCAGGAGGGGTGCACTGGGATACAAGCATGGCATTGTAGAGGCATATTGTTGGTTTTCACTCAAAGTAGCTTTGTAACCATTCTGGGCCTCCGTTTTTTCACCTGGAAAACAGGAGATTACTTTTATGGTCTTTCTCAGCCTGTAGCTCTCTGAGTCCGTGTGGGCTCTGCTGGTGCAATGGAATCAGCACTCTGTCAACCATACACACAGAGCAGGGGCCCTGAACACCCCCAGTTCCGGTTAATACGGGAGGGAGGAGCAATCGCAACCAGTGTCTGGTAACAAGTTTATCATCCCACGGATGCAAATCCAAAGTTCAGATGACACGAGTAGAGTAGCCAGTAGGAATCCAAAATCATGTGCACCAAAGAGTTACACTCATCTGTGACTGCTGTTGGGTCCACGTGTTAGGAAACATCTGTGCAGCATCACCGTGTGGCCGAAATGACTGTCCATCTGCATTCTGAAGTTCATCGGGTTGATGGGATCAGGAGGGAGCGTCCACCACTTTTTCGGTCCCAGATCTCTGAGAATCTGTGACTGTCCCAGGGGCCATCAGTCCTTCAGGCCGTGTGCATATGCATGAAGCTACACCTTGCATGGGCAGATGAGTAGGAAGCCTCTGTGGGTCTCAGGTGCCTTGGGAAACCTGCTCGCTCCCCTTCCTACTGCTGACCTGCCTCGTGACATCGGTCCTCATGGTCTCACCCACGCCAGTCAAGCCAGTCAACATGAAAGTCAGTTCCTCATCTCCAGGTATATGCTGCGTCCCCTTATGTTTTCTTCCCTCAGTTTGCTTTTTCTCCGTACTCCTCGGGGCTTCTGCGTTGAGTAAACACTTTGTCAATCTAGTGTCACTTTAAGAGATTTTAGAATAGATCTGGGAGTCCTGAGTCTCACGGTCTTCAGAGCTGAGTCCGAAACTTTGCTCTAAGCTATCCCTGTCTCTGCCTTCCTCCCTCTCTGCCCCGCCGTCTTAGAAGCACAAAGAGCCAAGAGCCCTAGAGTTCCTCAACTGCCGTGTGAAACAGACTATTTTCCTGACAACATAGGACCTCTATAGTGTAGTTGTTCAAAACTCTCCATGCGGGGGCGCCTGGGTGGTTCAGTCGTTGGGCGTCAGCCTTCGGCTTAGGTCATGATCTCCGGGTCCTGGGATCGAGCCCTGCGTCAGGCTCCCTGCTCAGCGGGAAACCTACTTCTCCCTCTCCCTCTCCCCCAGCTTGTGTTCCCTCTCTCACTGTGTCTCTCTCTGTCAAATAAATAAACAAATCTTAAGAAAAACAAAAAACAAAAAAACAACTCTCCATGCGAGCACCTGAACAACTGTGGCTCTCACGGGGACAGGGGAGTCCATCATGAGTACTTTAAGCTACAAGTAGCATAAAACCTGCCTTACAACAGCTTCCATAGAAACAGGGCTCTTTTTTTTTTCCCCCCCTCAAAACAGGAAGTCTGAACATAGGTGGTTGCTTGCATTAATCCAGCAATTCAAGGACTTTGGAGCCAGCAACTCTATAATCATTTGAGCTTCTCCTTCTGTTTGACCCCTTACAGTTTTTATTCCGGCTTTATTGAGATATAATTGACATACAGCATTGTGTAAGTTTAAGGCATGCAATACGATGATTTGATAGACTTGTATATTATGAAATGATTACCACAGCAGGGTTAACTCACCCCACATAATTATCATTTCCTTTTTGTAGTGAGAACATTGAAGATTTATTCTCAGCAACTTTTAAATATACAATACAATATTGTTAACTATAGTCAACGTGCTGTACATTAGATCCTCGGAATTTATTCATCTTATAATTGAAAGTTTGAACCCTTGACTGGCATCTCCACCACCCTCGCCCCAACCCAGCCCCTGGCGAACCACCATTCCACTCTCTGCTTTTATGAGGACGACTTTTTCGGATTTCACATATAAGTGGTCACATACAGTCTATTCTTCGTCTGTCTGACTTAGTTCAGTTAGCATAATGCCCTGAAGAGCCATCTGTGTCGTTGCAAATGGTGGAATTTGCTTCCATCTCATGGCTAAATAATAACCCGTTGTATGTGTATGCTACATCTTCTTTATCCATTCATCTGTAGAAGGACAATTAGGTGGCTTATATACCTTAGCTATTGTAAATAATGCTGCAGTGAACATGGGAGTGCAGATCTCTCTTTGAGACCTTGATTTTATTTCCTTGGGATATATACTCAAAAGAGCGACTGCTAGATAATATGGTAATTCTACTTTTAATTTTTTGAGAAACTTCCATACCGTTTTCCATGGTGGCTGCATCAATTTATATTTCTGTCAATGGCGCGTGAGAGTTCCCTTTTTTTCCACATCCTTGCCAACACTTGTTATCTCTTGTCTTTTTGATAATTGCCATTCTAACAGGCGCAAAGTAATAATCTCATGGTTTTGATTTGCATCTTCTCGATGATGAATGATGTTGAGCATCTTCTTATGTACCCGTTGGCCATTTGCATCTCTTCTTTGGAAAAATGTCTATTCAGTTCCTCTGCTCAGTTTTAAATTGGATTGTTTGGTTTTTTGCTTTTGAGTTGTATGAATTCCTTCTGTATTTTGGATATTAACCCTTTATCAGATACGTGGTTTGCAAATATTTTCTCCTATTATGTAGGTTGCCCTCTCACTTTGTTGATTATGGTCCTACTTATTTATTTTTTGCTTTGGTTGATTGTGCTTTTGGTGTCATATCCACAATACTGTTGCCAAGGCCAACATCAGTGAAATTTTCCCCTATTTGTTCTTCTCGGAGTTTTATGGTTTCAAGTCTAAAGTGTAAGTCTTTAATCCATTTTGAGTTAACTTTTGTGAGTGGTATAAAATAAGGATCCAATTTCATTCTTTTTGTGTGATTATCCACTTTCCCCAACACCACTTACTGAAGAGACTATCCTTTCTCCATTGGATGTTCTTGGTTCCCTTTTCAGATATTAATTGACCATATATACTTGGGTTGATTTTTGGGCTTTTGATTCTGTTTCATTGGTTTATGTGTCTATTTTTGTACCAGTCCCATATTTTTTTTTTTTTTAAAGATTTTATTTATTTATTTGATGGAAAGAGAGCGAGAGAGGGAACACAAGCGGGGGGAGTTGAGGGGGAGGGAGAAGCAGGCTTCCCGCTGAGCAGGGAGCTTGATGTGCGGCTCAATCCCAGGACCTGGGATCATGAGCTGGGCCTAAGACAGACGCTCAATGACTGAGCCACTCAGGCGCCCCAATAGTACCATATTGTTTGGATAATTATAGTTTTGTAATATAGTTTTAAATCAGGAAGTGTGATGCCTCTAACTTTATTTTTCTTTCTTGGTATTGCTTTGGCTATTCAGGATCTTTTGGAGTTCCATATGAATTTTAGAATTGCTTTTTCTATTTCTGTGAAAAATGCTAGTGCAATTTCGGTAGATACACCATTGAAGCTATAGATGTTTTTGGGTAATATGGACATTTTAATAATATTAATTTTTCTCATCCATGAATACAGAATATCTTTCCTTCTATTTGTTTCTTCTCCAATTTCTTTCAAGAAAGTCTTAGTTTTCAGAGTACAAATCTTTCACCTTCTTTTTTTTATTTCCAAGTATTTTTATTGTCGTTGATGCTATTATGAATGAGATTGTGTTATTTCTTTTACAGATATTATGCTGTTCATGTATTGAAGTGTAACTGATTTCCATATGTTGATTTTGTATCCTGCAACTTTACTGCATTAATTCATTAGTTCTAACAGGGTTTTTTTTTTGGGGGGGGTAGAGTCTTAAGGATTTTCTATATATAAGATCAGATCATTTGCAAACAGACATTTTTACTTCTTTCTGATTTGGATGCCTTTTATTTATTTATATTTTTGGTTGCCTTTTATTTCTTCTTGCTTAATCTTTCTGGCTAGGGCTTCCAGTAGTGTATTGAAGAGAGGTAAGAGTGAGCACCCTTACCTTGTTCCTGATTTTAGAAAGAGTTTTCAGTCTTTCACTATTAAGTATGATGTTAGCTGTGGGCTGCCTTTACTATGTTGAGCTACTTCCTTCTGTACCTAATTTGTTAAGTATTTTTTATCATAAAAGGACTTGTGTTTCATTAAATACTTTTTCTGCATATATTGAGATGATGGTGTGATTTTTTTTCTTTTTCTTGTTTTTCACGTTTTTATTTTAATTCCGGAATAGTTGATTTTTAACTTTCACTTCATTAATGTGGTGTATCACGTGGACTGGTTTGCATACGTTGAACCATTCTTGCATTCCAGGGATGAATTCTACTTGGTCATGGTTGGGTGATCCTTTTAAGGTGCTGTTGAAATTGGTTTCATAATATTTTGCATTTTTTTGCATCTATATTTATCAGATATTGGTCTATAGTTTTGTCTTGTAGTGTCTTTATCTGGCTTTGGCATCAGGGTAATGCTGGTCTTGCAAAATGAGTTTGGGGATGTAAATTCCTCTTCAGTTTTTTGGAAGAGTTTGAGAAGGATTGGCATTCACTCTTCTTTAAATGTTTGGTATAATTCCCCAGCAAATCCAGTTGATCCTGGGCTTTTCTCCGTTGGGCGATTTTTGGTTATTGATTCAATTTCCTTACTCATTATTGCTCTGTTTAGGTTTTCTATTTCTTCATGATTCAGTCTTGGTAGTTGTATGTTTCTAGGAATTTATCCATTTCTTCCTGGTTATCTACTTGGGTAGCATGTAATTATTCAAAAGAGTCTCTTATGAGCCTTATGTATTTCTGTGGTATCAGTTGTAATATCTTTTTTCACTCTTAATGTTTGTTATTTGTATCTTCTCTCTTTTTTTCTTAGTCTACTTGATCTTTTCTATTGTCTCTCTGGTCTCCGTTTCATTTATGTCTGCTCTGATCTTTGTTATTTCCGTCCTTCTGCTAACTTTGGGCTTAGTTTGCTCTTTTCTCTGTTTCTTTTTCTTTTTTCTTTTTTTTTAAAGATTTTATTTATTTATTTGACAGAGAGAGAGAGATCACAAGTAGGCAGAGAGGCAGGCAGAGAGAGAGGGGGAAGCAGGCTTCCTGCTGAGCAGAGAGCCCAGTGTGGGGCTCGATCCCAGGACCCTGAGATCATGACCTGAGCCGAAGGCAGAGGCTTTAACCCACTGAGCCACCCAGGCGCCTCTTTTCTCTGTTTCTTGAGGTGTATTTAGGTTGTTTATTTGAGATCTTTGTTGTCTCTTAAGGTAGGCATTTATCACTATAAAATTTCCTCTTACTTTTTTTTTTTATTTTTATTTTTTAAAAGATTTTATTTATTTATTTGGCAGAGAGAGAGATCACAAGCAGGCAGAGCGGCAGGCAGAGAGAGAGGGGGAAGCAGGCTCCCTGCTGAGCAGAGAGCCCGATGCGGGGCTTGATCCCAGGACCCTGAGATCATGACCCCAGCCGAAGGCAGAGGCTTTAACCCACTGAGCCATCCAGGCACCCCTCCTCTTACTTTTTAAAAAATATTTTATTTTTAAGTAATCTCTACACCCAAAATGGGGCTCAAACTTCCAAACCCAAGATCAAGAGTTGCATGCTCCACTGACTGAGCCAGCCATATGGCCCTATAAATTCCCTCCTAGAACTGTTTTTGCTGCATCCCATAAGTTTTGGTAAGTTGTATGTCCATTTTCATTTGTTTCAAGATTTTTTTTTATTTCCCTTTTGACTTCTTCTTTGACTCGTTTGGTCAGGACTGTGTTGTTTAATATCCACATATCTGTGAAATTTTCAGTTTTCCTCTCCTTATTGATTTATAGTTTCATACCGTTGTGTTCAGAAATGATACTTGGTATGATTTTAATCTTCTTAAATTTGCTAAGACTTGTTCTATGGTCTAACCTAGGATGTATCTTGGAGGATGTTCCATGTGCACTTGAGAAGAATGTGTGTTCTGCTGCTGTGGGATGGAATATTCTGTATATGTGCTTTAGGTCTATTTGGTCTAAAGTATAGTTCAATTGCAATGTTTATTGATTTTCTGTCTGGATGATCTATTCATTGTTGAAATTGGGGTATTGAAGTCTCCTCCTATTATTGTATTGTTGTCTATTTCTCCATGTAGATCTGTTTGTATTTGCTCAGTATATTTAGGTGCCCTGATGTTGGGTTCATATATACTTATGGTTATTATATCCTCTTGATGAATTGACTCCTTTATCATTATAATATGACTTTCTTTGTTTCTTGTTACCATTTTTGGCTTAAAGTCTTTTTTGTTTGATATAAGTACTGCTACCTCTGCTCTCTTTTGGTTTCCACTTGCATGAAATATCTTTTTCCATCCCTTCACTTTGAATCCAAGTGTATCCTTAAAGCTGAAGTGAGTCTCTTGTAGGCAGTATATAGTTGTGTCTTTTTTTTTAATCCATCCAGCCACTCTATACCTTTTAATTGGATAATTTGATTCATTTACCTTTAGAGCAATTATTGATAAGTATGGATTTACCAATGCCATCTTATTAATTGTTTTTGATTCTTTATTAGATAAAGCACAGATCTCCATGTCTTTGGGGGTGGTTACTGGAAGGTTATTGTGATCCTTTGGTGGTGTCATGTTTCCTTGATTTTTCATGTTCTTTGAAGTCTTGCATCACTGTCTTCCCATTTGAAGTAAACATCACCTCCTCTAGTCTGTACTAACTGTCTTTAGGAGATAAATACCTTCTGTCAGCCCTGATAGGGATTCTGAGACTTTCCAGACCTTCTGTGGATATATCTGCTCAATGTTTCTTGCTCCTTCTCTTGGCAGAATTCTTAAGCTCGGATGCCTTCTGTTGATCTTGCAAAGTACCAGGCTTGTGTGCCGACAGCCTTCCTTTTGCTTCCCCAAGGATAGAGCTAAAGCTCAGGGTTGTGGCCTCTCCCTTCCACAGATTTAGGCAGGCTTTCTGCACATGCTCGTTAGCCATCTGCCAAAGCTTGCTTTAGCTGATCAAGAGCATGCAGAGGGAACTGGTCACAGGGTGGGGGTGCATGTGGGTGAGGCATGGAGCACAGGGCCCATTGCAGCGATCTGTGGGTGATGTGTTCTGAGCTGCACATGGAATCCTTGGTGTAATGATTAGGATCTGCATCCTTTAATGTCCTCCGAGTGTCCTATCTGCTGCTCCCAGCCTCTTCCCACCCCCCAGTCATGCAGCTCACAGTTCGGTACTGTAGATGGGGTGAGAGAGAGAAAGGGGTCTCTTTGGCAGCATTCTGCACAGTTGGGGAAGATGGGTACTCGTCCACGCACTCCCCATGGGAGGAATCATGGACTGGGATGGTCTCCTTGGGATGGTCTCAGTGCTGTGCCACCTGGGAAAGGGGTGACACAGGTAAAGTCCAGCTATTCTTCTTACCCTCTCCAGTGTGTCCGAACAAGTAATTTGTTTCTCCAATGGTGTGCTAGAACTTGTCCGCTGGAAACCTGGACTTGCACGAAGGCTCTCTTGACCATGGGTGATTATCTAAGACTGTGTTCTCCAAGGGCTTCTCAAGCATGGCCAAAAGGGGCTGGAACCAGTTCGTGGGCCACTGCAGGGTCCACAGATGAGACCAAGGTTTGTCTACTCATTACCTGATGCATGGATGGTGATACTTTTTCCAAGTCCCTTGGCTTACAGTACTCAATCACATAGCTCCCACAAAGGCACTTTTGCCCATGAATAGATTCCAAATTGTTGTTAAAATGGGGATATGAATGAGGGACCTCTTATTCAGCCATGGTGCTGTTATCACTCCTGACTTTTTATGGTTTTTAAGATGGGTGTCTCAGCTCCATATTTTCATGTATTTAAAACCAATTTAGGGGGCTCCTGGGTGGCTCAGTCATTAAGTGTCTGCCTTCGGCTCAGGTCATGATCCCAGGGTCCTGGGATCGAGCCCCTCATCCGGCTCCCTGCTCCCTGCTCTCTCTCTGTCAAATAAATAAATAAAAAATCTTAAAAAAAAAAATAAATAAAACCAATTTAGTGTATGCGGTATATCCAAAAGTTAACAGTTCCTAAAGCAGCGTTTCCCAAAGTTGAGTGACCCTGGGCAAGTTTCTTATCTCCCTGAGAGTCATTCCTTTAGTTAACAAATATTTATTGCTATGTGCTGAGCACTTTGCTAAGGAAAGTTTAGCAAAACAGTGATAGTTGCTGTACTCCAGAAGCATACATTATAATTGCGTGTTTGACATCAATCGAATACCCAAGGAAATAAATGTGTAATTATAAGTTGTGGCAAATTATATGAAAGAGAAGAAAAAGTATTCTGTAAGAACTGCAGTATCATCTGTCATATGGAATAATACACTATCTCTCTGAAGAATTAAATGAGATAGGGGCACCTGGTTGGCTCAGTGGGATAAGCATCTGCCTTCGACTCAGGTCATGATCCCAGGGTCCTGGGATCAAGGCCCACGTTGGGCTCCCTGCTCCACAGGGAGCCTGGTTCTTTCTCTCCCTCTGCCCCTCTATCCACTCATGCTCTCTCTCTCTCTGTCTCTCCCTCTCAAATAAATAAATAAATAAAATCTTTAAAAAAGTAAAAAAAAAAAAAGAATTAAATGAGATAATGTATGAAAATCACTTTGCATAGCATCTGGTGTTCAGTAAGTGCTCAAGCAACAGGAGCTATTTTGATACTATTGTATTTTCGCCATGTAATTCCAAACTATAAATACATTACATGTCGAACTATGGCTGATTTATAGTGGCAAATTTTTCTTAACAGTTTCTGGCTCATTAATATTATTATTTACTACAGTTAATTCACCAACTTGTTATTTCACCCTTCGATATTGAAGAATTGAGTATATGTAGGATCTCTGTCCCAAAACACACATATATGTTTTTTTCTTGTGCACACTGATCATAGAGTTCTACTAACTCTACTGCTGTCAGATAGAACTGACAAATTATGTGATATTATTTGCATTATTTTCTGCCAAAATACTAAGAATTGATATTATTTATAACATGCAGAAATCAGACTGACATCTAAATCATCCTTTTCAGTGTTTACGATCATTTACTTAGGTCTGTTTCGTTTTTCCGGCCATCCCGCAAAGTCTTACTATTTTGATTTACCTCAGCTTGATGCTAATCTTTTGTCCACTTGGAGAGCATTCTTGGCACAGGGAACTAGGAGGGAGACTACTGTCACCGGCAGCCTCTGTGCCGTTCGGAGAGTGTCGCTGTGTGGCTGGGAGGGAGCAGAGTGCCTATCTCTGAGGAGGAGAGGATGGAGTTCCTCTTCGGGGTGTGGCACAGGGCAGACCCAGGGCCTGTGCTGTGACGTGTCTCTGGTCTCTGCTGCTGTTTTCCTGTGCTCATACAATTGCCGGCAATAACGCAGGTCTTAGAGTCATGTGATGTAGCACTGTAGGCCTGAGAGGGCTTTAAAGCCCATCCCGTCGACTCCCCAAAGTCCACTTAGACTCCTTCTATGGCATCTTCATGTCAAGGGGCCATTCAAATATATCTTCCCCTTAGAAGAGCTATGGTTCCATCTACATGAGGAGAACTCTATGAGGAATTTTTGGCGCTGCCTTACTTAAATGGGATCTACGTGTACTTGAAAGACCTTTATCAACTGTGAAGTAGAATTTCAATTTAGGGAAAGATTCTCCTGGTTTGTCATAAATCTGAAGATGGGACTATATCTCCTAGATGATGATGATAATAATAATACAATAAAATAATAATAGCTAAATTTATGACATCTCTAGTGTCAGTTCTATACAGTAAAAGGTCAAGTGAGCCCTTTACCTATTGACTCACATAATTTCGGCAATACATCCCTGCAGGATGTACTGTTATTCCCAGATGAGCAAACTGAAGCTTGGAGAAGTTGCAAATGTCCAAGAGACTATTACAGAGGCCACGTGATCGCTGATTTTTTCCCAAAAATAATATTGGATATGTATATGCATATATATATTTAATTAGAATTTTATTTATTTGATATATATATAGAGAAAGCACAAGTGGGGGGAGTGGCAGACAGAAGGAGAAGTAGGCTTCCTGCTGAGAAGGAGCCTGATGCGGGACTCAATCCCAGGACCCCGGGATCACAACCTTAGCTGAAGGCAGATGTTTAACTGACTGAGCCACCCAGGCACCCCGTGTATGTACTTCTTTAGAGTTTCCAAACATGTTATTTCCACTTGATCTTCCTCCTCACAGGCATGTAAGAATCTGCTCCAAACCTATCTTGCCTGCCATCCATTTTTGCACCTTTCATCAGAGAAACTGGAAAGCCTTATCCATAGAGTGTTATCCACATCCCAGAAACAAGGGACTTGAGTTTGGGCCTCCCTGATTTGTTCTGGGCCAACGAAAGTTTCTTATCCGGGTAAACAGTGGTTTGGGTAAAGAAGCATATTGTCCAATATTCCCAAGAAGCCCTTCCCATTGTTAGTAAGGAAGATAGCGTCAACTGCTGCCTCCAGGCGCCCCTCTCCTCTTAATGAAACCAGGCAGAACCTGGAGCTGGGAGGTTCCTTCCCGGCCACTGGAGGCCAGCAGGCCGCAGTCAACAACCTCAGAGTTGGAGCATGCTGCTTCTCACGGTGGGAGAACGATGAGGAAATACTTCTTCCAAATGAGGAAAATCGTGCTAGAATGTTTTTAAGAGAACATTCTACATCTTTGAATGGCTCTTCTCATTCAAAGGGGCCCCTTATTTCTCTATCTGCTCCATCTGGGCTGGCCTTGTTCCCCAGGGCCCTGCCCCAAGCAGAGGCCTGAAAGCCCATGTGCTGAGACTCACCGTGTGGCTGCGTGCAGAGCCCCGAGACCACCACGTGAACGAGCCTGAGCTAGGCTGCGGGATGACGAGACACCCATGCCGGGCTGTGTCATCCCCACTGGTTTTACCTTTCAGCCAGCTGGGCCCCGGCCACTTGTCACTCACTGAAAGAAAGAATGGGAGAGCGCCGTGGCGTGGGACATTATGAATAATTGATTTCTGAAAATTCTCCTGGCGACCCAGTATGCTTCCTCTCTAATGCTGGAAAAAGGAGCCATTTTTCATGGTGAAGCTGCTATTCTCTTTAAGAAACCAAAGAGTTAAGTGTCTGTGTGGCCTGCTTGTCTCGGTGACAGCTTCTGTCTAGAGGGTGATATCTTTATCAAGTAGTCAAGATGTAGATGAGTAGCAGAGGGATTCCTGGAAAACTACCCCTCTGCTGTATATTTCATAATAGCAATGGCCCCATCTATCTCCAGAGAGGGAAGGAGGTGGCAGCTGGAGAGGGTTTTGTGGGTCTGTGAATAAAGGTTTATTACTTTTCTCTACCTTCCATCAATCAGCTCGATGTTAGGAGAACTAAAAAGGAAAAAGCAAGCCTAATCTTTGTGTCTGCTCATAAAAGAAAACGGGCAGAATATTCCCTCATTCCTGACCTTGAAAGTAACTTTTTCAAAGTTGGGTAAAACCAGAGAACATTATCTGATTAGAACTGGAGACTGGAAGAGAGAATCTATAGCTTTCAACCGCAGCTTTGACATTTTTCCAGCTGTCACAGTTCAAGGCTGCAGACGTTTATGGGCACCTCCTCTGTGCAGCGAGCCAGGCCGTTGATGCCGACGACCAGAGATGGACAAGACACGGGGTCTGCCCTCTCCAGACTCACAGCACAGCAGGGAGTGAGCAACGCACAACTGTGATAGGCGACAGAAGATGTTAGAGTCCAAGAACAAACACATGACTTTTTTCTCCGCTGCTGCGGCCCCTCCAGTTCCTGCCCTCCAGCCGTGCCTCTCGTCAGGCCGGATGCGCACCTGCTCACAAGCCATGCGCCCGCGGGACTGGAGAAGCTGCTCTGCGTGGCCGCCGCAGCCATCGGGGCGAACCTGAGCACCTCGGGAACGTGACTTGCGACCGGGTCTGGTCTCGGCGGTGGACGGCTCCACCGGGCCCTGTGCCCAACTGCCCGTCTCCGGCATCTGTGAGCTGTCTGCTCCTTCCAGAGAGGCCTGTCAGAGGAAGGGCCTGGTGGATACCAGCTCCTGGCACCCCCCTCAGGCCCCTGTGCCTGTGACCCCATAGTCCTCTTCTTTCCCAGCCTTGTGTCAAAGACACAAAGAACCCTTCATCTTTCAAAAAAAAAAAAAAGAATCAATGAATGAAGAAACAGGGATGGGACAGATGAATTCTGATTTCCTGGCCAGGACAACTTACTAGAGTAGGTGGGCTTTGCAAAAGAACTTGGTTTTCGTGGGCGGAAATGGTGTGGAAGACGGCTGCCTGAGAGGTGGGAGAGCTGGGGTAGCTGCCTTGGCTGGAGAGTCAGAAGCCGTATCTCTTGGAAGCCTTGGCCTTTGTACCTTTGAACTGTTGGATGACAGAGACATAAATTTACATCTTGTTTAAGCCGGCGTTTAAAAAAAGGGGAGGGTGAAACAGGTCAGAAAGGTATAAACTTCGGGTTATAAAATAAGGCACAGGAATGTAATGCACAGCATGGTGACTATAGTTAAGAATACTTTAGATTTGAAAGTTGCTAAGAGAGTACCTCTTACAAGTTCTCATCACAAGAAAATAATTCTCTAACTCTGTGTGGTGAAGGATGTTGGCTAGGCTTAATGTGGTGATCATTTCTCAATATATACAAATATCAAATCATTACGTTATACACCAGAAACCTATATAATGTTAAATGGCAGTCATACCTCAAATTAAACAAAGGTTGTGGGAGGGAAATGCTAGGCAAAGAAAAGAACAGGGGCGTCTGGATGGCTCAGTCCATTAAGCGTCCGACTCCTGATTTCGGCTCAGGTCATGATCTCAGGGTCGTGGGATTGAGCCCCGTGTCGGACTCCAAGCTCAGTGGGCAGTCTGCTTGAGATTCTCTCTCTCCCCAACTCATGCTCACTCTCTCTCTCTAAAATAAGTAAATAAATCTTTAAAAAACATAAAATAAAAATTTGAAAGACGAGAGAGACCAATGATTTTAAAACTTACTTGAGAATTGACCTTTGGATTTGACATGATGGAGGTCATAAGCCACCACGATGGGAGAGGGAGACGGTAGAGTGCTGAGGAAGAAACCATAACTGGGACCTGCTGGTGAGGGCATGGGAGAGTAAGAAGACAGAATCAAGTAAGAAATGGCTCCTTCAGGGAGTTTTGCTTAGCTGAGGGGGAATATGTGGTTAAGAAGAGGCTATTGTTGGAAGGGAAGGAAAAATAAAATAGGATAAAAACAGAGAAGGAGGCAAACCATAACAGGCTCTTCATGATAGAGAACAAACTGAGGGCTGCTGGAGGGGAGGTGGGCAGGGGACGGGGTAACTGGGTGGAGGGCGCTTGTTGGGATGAGCGTGGGGGTGTTAATATGTAAGGGATGAATACTAAATTCTACCCCTGAAACCAATACTACACTATATATTAACTAACTTGAATATAAATAAAAAAAAAGAAAAGGCTGTTGTTTTGTTTTGCTTTGCTTTTTAATATGAAACATCGTAAATACGTGATGGATACGTCTTCATGATGATGCGGTTGGAAAAGAGACGAGGGGACAAATGACCGGAGGAAGTCACCGAGTAGGCACAAGGGAGGGGATCCAGTGATAAGTAGACCCCCGGGCTCCAGTAGGAGTAGAGACGTTTCGTCCATGCTAGCGGAGGAACACGTGGGTAGAGCTGCAGTTACGACAAGCGGGGGAAAGACGCGGCCGTTCCCTTCGCTTCTAATACTTCGGTGTACTTTGGACGGAGAGCCCCAGCTGAGAGCGAGGACGCAGGAAGGGGCGCTGAACACTCGAGAAGAAAGAAGAAGGCATCCATCAGTGTTCTCAGAAAAAGAGGGAGTGACTTCACTACAGAATGCAGGAAGATTGCTCAGCAGCGCTGGGAGTCCACTTTAGGGTTTTTTTTTTTTTTTAAATCATAAATTGATTTTATGATTTAAACTCAGCAACTCAGTAGAACTTCCATACCCAGTAAGGTGAATGAAGTGATTCAGAACAATGTTCCAGCTGGACAAAATATTTTTCAGTCTTCTTAGAAACATCAAGTAGGTAAATGAAATAGTAATGAGAGACTGATCTGGGAGGAAATTTGGGAAGGTGACAGCAGCATCCTGACCAGGCAGCTGAGAGAACGAGTTGTGCTTTGGCAGATTCTCAGGGCGAGGAAGGTAAAAGTCAGAGTCCAGGGGCTGTCAAGGGGTCAGGACCCTAGTAAGCCACTCTAGGAGTCAGAAAAAGCCAGAGGCAGACCTACCATGAACTTGCAGCCCAGACTCAAGTCGTCCAAGAAGATCAGAAAATTTCCTGCCCTAAAACTGGGTGGAGGGATCGTGAATTACTGCCCAATGCCACCGGCAGTAGCAAAGAAAATTCTCCGAGGGGGCATTATGTTTTCAAATACAATCTGGAGGGACCTGGCTGGCTCAGTCAGTGGAGCGCGTGACTCTTGATCTCGGGGTCATATGTTCAAGCCCCACATTGGGCGTAGAGCTTACTGAAAAGTAAAATATTAAACAAAATACAATTGGAAGCATACAAGCAGGTCCTCCACTACCTTGCCCCCACTTACTTTTCCAACAATCTCTTCTTGACCTTCCCCTTCCTATGCCCCATCCTAACTGCCCATCCAATCTTCACTGGACTCTTGTAGCTTTTATTCTGCTTGACATACTTTCCAGTTTTCTGCCTTGGTTTGTGTGCTTATCTTTTTAAAAAAATTTTTTAAAGGTTTATTTGTTAGAGAGCGAGTGTGCACATGAATGGGGGGAGGAGCAGAGGGAGAGGGAGAGAGAGAAACTCCAGCAGACTCCCCGCTGAGTGCAGAGCCCTACGTGGGGCTCGATCCCAGGACTCCGGGACCATGACCTGAGCCAAAATTCAAGAGTTGGACGCATAACCAACTGAGCCACCCAGGCGCCTCAGAAATAAATGAATATTGTTGAAAGCAGCCACCCATGGTATTTCGTGATAACAGCCCTCATGAGGACAGCTTCTTGCAGCTCAGACCCTCTTCCAGCTGCTGTATCTCTCACCTAAACCAGCGTAATGCCTTCTGATCTAGTGTGCTTCCACTGCTGCCCACCTATAGTCGACACTCTGTCCAGTCACCAACATGATCAACTCTCCTGTCACTCTCCTGCTTGAAATTCCCTAACAGATTTTCTCACGCTTAAAATAAAATGTAGTCTTCTTACCATGGCTCACAAGGCCTGCCCTGTGTTATCGAGGCTCACTCACCTTATGCCCTTATCTCCTACCGTTTTCCCCTTCCCTCCTCACGCCACCGACTACGGTCACATTGGTCATTTTGGTGTTCTCCAAGCGCTCTAGGGTTATTTCTCCCTCAGGAACTTTGCACTTGCTGCTACCTGTGCTGTAAACACCTTTCTGGGGGGCACTTTATACAGCTTTCTCCCTCACTACATTCAGGGCTCTGTTCAAATGTCACTTCCTTTGAGAGACATTCCTTTAAAATTCCATTTAAATTTGCAGCCTTTATTTCCGTCCCCTTCATTAAGCCTGCTGCATTCTCCTCCCCAAACGTTCACCATCACCCTATCATCGTCTCCATGACGCCTACTTCAGTTATTTCCACGCTCACCACCATAGTCCCGGGAGCTACAACAGTACCTGGCACATGGCATTTAAGAAATATTTGCTGGGGCACTTGGGTGGCTCGGTTGGTTAAGAGTCTGCCTTCAGCTTGGGTCATGATCCCAGGGTCCTGGGATGGAGCCCCATATCGGGCTCCCTGCTTGGCGGGGAGTCTGCTTCTTCCTCTTCTCCCCACTTGTGCTCGCTCTCGCTATCTCTCTCTGTCTGAAATAAATAAATAAAATCTTAAAAGAAGAGAAATATTTGCTAAATAATTAACTGAACAAATGAATTATAAATTTTTACGTTCCAATCTTATTTGGAACCTCACATTGCTGAGAAATCATTTTACTTAATGACTATTTATCTTCCTAATGGCGACTTCGGACACTTATGGTTTTCTTGAAATCGTCTCCCCTTTTAGCTCGGTAGTCACAGAGAATATTTGCTTTGCTTTTTTTAGCTTCCCGGAATCTTTAGAACACCCTTCCTGCGCTCCCATCTCCCCAAAGTATAAGGCAGAAATACGCTCTTCAGCTTCGTTTTTTTAAAATAAGATTTTATTTATTTACCGGAGAGAGAGACAGAGACAGAGACAGAGACAGAGAGGGAGCACAGAGCGGGAGGGAGAAGCAGACTCCCTGCGGAGCAGGGAGCCTGACACGGGGCTCCATCCCAGGACCCCAGGATCACAACCGAAGCGAAGGCAGATGCTTAACCACCTGAGCCCCCCCCTCCCCCCGGCGCCCCTCTTCAGCTTCCTCCGAAGCTAGAGTGACGGCGGCACCGGTGCTAGCCTGTATAGCATCTGGAGAAACAGGTCTCTCCTCCGAGCGGATGCAGTGTCAGGGGCTCACAGCGAAGTGTGAGCATAGTGCTTTTATGCAGATTAGAAAAAAAGCCCTGACAGATATAATGATACGGTTTCCTAGTTTACTGAGAAGATAATGCCCATCAAGTAATCCCCATACACTGTCATCCATATCCTTTCCTCCTTCCTGCCTGCCGTGGAGGAAGCCCTGTCTCCAATGGCTTTGGTCCAGGCTGACTTCTGCACATAGGCGCTGCTTCCTATCACGTGCCTGGCACCTACCACGTGGTGGAGGTAATGGGTGCATTACCCTCCTTCTCTCTGGCATCCTCATCTCCAATTTGCTTCCTCTCTTCCGAATATAGGTAGGTTTGTACTGCTGTCATCCTAAGGAAATCTCTTGACATTGTCACCATGCCTCGGAAACTCAAAAACCAGATGCCTTATTTATTCCTTGACTTCTCACTAAGCTTTTGAGAGCAGATTCTATCTCAAAGCCCTGTCCACTTACTGGAGCCCTTTATCCTCTTCTCATTCTCTTTGACTTTTGTGCAGAACCGGAACAGGATACCCCATTCTTCTTCTCAAACACTTCTTCCTGTGGCTTCCAGAGCACCCCTGACATCTGATTTCCTCCTTATCCCTTTGACTGTTACTTGCATTTTCCTGATTCTTCTCTGTCTTCCAGATCTTTGAATATTGGAATTTCCTATCATTTTGTCTTCAGGTAGTCTCTCTTTTTACTTTTTTTTTTTTTTCTCTTTTTACTTTAAACGATCTCTAATGAATTGCATCTGTTCCTGTATCAATAACTCCCACTTCCTAGACAATACTATTAAATCTACATTTTGGCTTACTTTCTTTCTTTTCTTTTTTTAAGATCTTATTTGTTTATTTATGAGAGAGAGAGAGAGAGGAAGAGAGAGAGTGAGCACAAGCAGGGGGAGGAGCAGAGGGAGACGTACAGGCAGACTCCACGCTGAGCATGGGGCCGATGTGGGGCTCAGTCCCAGGACCCCGAGATCATGACCTGAGCCAAAACCAAGAGTTGGTCGCCGAAGTGACTGGACTACCCAGGTGCCCCTACATTTCTGCTCTCTTTCTTAACTATAGACCATATTTCTTATTTCTACAGAGATTTACTACATGCATTTCAGACTCAACCTATCTGTAGCAGTCAGGGTTTGAGCAGAGATAGAACCACTAGGAAAACACATATATATGATTTCTTACAGGGACTTGGACTTTTGTACTTGTAGAAGTTAGTCGACTATTTCTGTAAAGCTGTGGTCTCCACACTGGATTCTGTAGCTTAAAGTCAGCAGGGTGAGCAACTGGGAAGGGAAGATAGATGTCAATGGGGGAGGGGTGGAGCAAGGACAAATAGGAATTCAGGAGAAAGGCCTGGAACCCATGTCGGTCTCTTGCGGCCCGTGCCTATAAGCTGGATGATGTAGGTGTCCTGCAGGAGAAGCTGGCATCCCTGGCCATGGGGCTAACCATGGACTCGGTCCAGCAGTCAGAGAATCAGAAGGTAGACAAGGTGGAAGGCGGAGCAGCGGCAGGCCCAGTTGCTGACCCACACCAAGCAGGTGAGCCAACAGATAAGCGGCAATGTGCGGGAGCTGCAGCTTGGTGTCCCTGCACTAACCTTCTGAATCGCACCCAAAATGTCTCCCGTGACCAACTGTAACCAAACACATTCACCGAAAAGAATTCTGGGAAACAAAGATTAGCCTAGGCAAGCTGACACGTTACAAAGCCACCCTACTTTTCAAAGTCAGATTCACTATCTTACTGTGCCTTTTTTCTCAGAAAAATGCTCTTCTGACACTCTCCCTGTCTCATTACATCCTCCTACTTGTCTAACCTAGAACCTCCGACTCATCTCTAGCTTTTTTTCTCGCCACCCTGTCCCCTCCCCTCATGGCACATCCGGTTAGTCACCAGGTCTTGCTAATCCTAACTTAGTAATTTTCTTCACGTTTATCCTCTCATACAATCCGATATCCTAACCATGTCTTGTGGGGCCCATGGATCAGAAGCACTGGTCCAAATGCCTCAAGTTCTTCCCCACCCCATTCACCTTCCACATAGTCACCAGGATGAACATTCCAAAATTTAGATCTAATCATGCATTTTCTTAATATAATGTCATTCATGGATCTTTTAATCTATAGAATGAATGAAAACCCCTAAACGAGTAGATTGGATTAGTGTTCCTAATTCTTCCCTCTTCGCACAAATAGAATTATATATCCATGCCCTTTGCCACATGACTGTAATTCTTTATGTGATGCGAACACAGTCTACTTCCCCATCCCATGTGACTTGCGTTGGTAAACGGAATCTTGGCTGACGAGACATGAGAAGACTTCAATGGTGCTTATATGGCTTGGATCCCCCTCTCTGGTTTCAGTTACTGTCATGAGGAATGCACGCCCAGAAATACATGCTCTGAATAGGTGGTTACGGGTCGCAGAGTGAGATATGGGGAGCAGAACTGGTCTGCAGCCCGGAGCCAACCCCAGCTAAACTTGTGGAGGCCCAGCAAAAATCAACCAAAATAAGCCAAACCTCAGCTGACCCACCTGTGAATTAGAAAACAAATGTTTGCTGTTGGAAGCTGCTAACATTCCGGGGGTGGGGGGTTATTCGTTACACAGCATTATTGTGGCAGTAGTTGAGTAATTCATGTAATATACAAGCCCTGCACAACTTCAGCTCAGCCAGACGTTCAGTGCCAACGTCAAACCATTTCCTTCCATGCACCTAGAGTCATAACTGTTCTCGTGCATGGAGCACCTGCTCTTTTCCTGCCAGATTGACTTGCTCAGGCGCTCAGCTACAGAGTGAGTAGCAGAACTAAGGTTCATGTATGTCATAGTCCAGATCAGCATGTGTCCTTCTCACATTTTCATTCTGTTAATCTGTTCTCCAGCCACGGAGTTGCTCGGGATTCTCCAAGCATGCCTATAACGCGAAGCCTATACTTCTCCATCTACTTTTGTAGGTCAAGTTTCAGGCTCCCTTTTAGGTATTATCCGATCATATTAATAGTGAGTAAATTTCTTGAGTTCTGTGTTCCCAGACACTGTTTTAAGTTACTCATTTAATCTTCACCATGACCCTATAAGATAGGTACTGTCATTGTCACTGTAACAGAGGAGAAAACTGAGACCCAGAGAGGCCACGTAACTTGCAAGGTCACCCAGTGAATCACGGATCCAGGATTCAAACCCCATTTAACTCCAGAGCCTTTGCTCTTAACCATTCTACTGAATCCCCATCAACTATTGGGTCTCCGTGTCCCTGCCCTACTCTGCACATACCTGTATTATAAGCCTGCACATTTCATGATCATTATTTATACTACTATTTCCCCCACTTCACTGTGAACTTTTAGAAGTCAAGGACTCAGTCTTATGTCTGGTACCCAGTAAGTGGCTGGCCCGTAGCTACTTCTCACTAAATGTGAATGCTATTTGCTGTTGAACTGTTTTGTCATCAAATTTTCATCACAAATTGCTGGAGAACTGGTCCAAATTGCCTTTCTCTGATACTTGAAACTGGCACAACGTATTTTGAGAATGATTTATAGAAAAATCACGTATTTCACACAGTTGGGAAGGATACAACGATAAGGAATGTTCCAGTTTCCCCTCAGGTGCTTGCCCTTTAAACATCAGTCAAACAATCAACAAATCACGCCTGAGCGTCTCCCTTCCTCCGCGCAGAAACAGGCCAACCACTCGTACTCGAGATGGCTAACTAATTACTTTGTGCTCTGGTGGCTGTATTTCATTTTTTTTAGATCCAGTCTTGTTTTTGTGTCTTTGAGCCAGTGAGATCAATGAATATGGAAAGAACTTAAGATAAAATAGAAATTTTACCTGACAGCCTTTTCTGGAAGCTTTAATGGCTCCGGGAGAGTTTATTGATTCCTAACGAAATATTACCATTCTCTTTTAAGGAAGGGTGAAATATAGGAAGGTTTAGTGAATAAAAGGAATTAGAGCAATTAGCATAGCCTTTTAAAATCTGGCTGATCTCTATTGATTAGATTGCCTTAGAATTGTTGAAGGTAATGGAAAATATGTATGCAAGCAAGATAGGAGTTAGGTCTGTCAACCAAGACCTGCTTTCTGAAGAAAAAAAGCCCACTGTTGAGAGAATTCAGCCACAAAAGTGAAGAGAATTTCTGAAGGTTTCAGACTGTAATAGGAGAAGTATTTTTTCTTTATAAAGGTTAGGTGGTCATAGTCATGCAATGAGATTTTTGAGACCAAGTACAACGTACCTGCTTAAAACGCAAAATTCAAAACAAAAAGAGAAACTAGAGCCAATATTTATTGAACCTATTAGGCCTATGTTAGTGGGTAATTTTCTTTTAGTGAATTATTTTCTTTCAGTGAATGTATGAATTTTTTTTGGTGGTGGGACATAGTTTACACAGAGTCACTGTCCTAATCAAACTGAAAAAAGGCATACAATAGAATCCAAATATTTCAGCCTTGTTCATCCAGAAAAAAAAAAAAATAGGTGAGGAACATTTTCTTCTGCAGTGTTGACTTCTTACCAGTTTGTATGAATTTGCTCAACGAAAAAAGTGGATTTTTGAATGGCCCAGTGATTTGTTTGGTCAAATCTTGCCTAGGTTTTAGAGAATTAAAACAGATGCACATTTCCCTTATCATATGCATTTGCTGTATCAACAGAATGGTTTGTATCCCAGATGTGGGGAATGCAATTTAAGAAAAGTAAATCTCAAGGTTGAAGAAGGAATATAATGATGAAAAACATAATTGAGGCAAGAAAGCACAGAGCTCAGTATTTTGTTAGTTTGGGTAATTAAAAAAATCATTTATATATAAAGAGGAAGACGGAAGATGATACTTGGGTGGTTCTTTGTGTGGTGTGATAGAGTGAGATGAATGGTACACAATTAGGGCATATGTAAAATCACATTTTAATGAACTGGAGGAAGAGTTGGCTTTGAATGTAGGCCTGCATTGCCAGTGGAAGTCAGGTATCATTTCATCAAAACACATGCTCTCCTCGGTTTGCTCGCATGACCACTCTTTTGCTGTATGTACATTGCATTCATTTATTCATAAATATGTATCGAGTCTGTTCAATATGCTTGGTTGAGGATACAGTAACTCTTTTAGTCTTCCCAGACCTGTTGCTCCCACATCTTTCCTTTGGGAGTAGAAGTCACCATCTGCCTTGCTTTCAGAACCGAGCGCAAGGGACAGGGCTCCTGCCCTGGGACCTGCCTATGGAGGGTCCCACTGGGGACCTCTTTTGATTACAGCCCTCATCAGGGCGTGAGGAGTCCACGGGACTGAGGAAATACGCCCCCTGAGATTAGTCCGCTGAGAGCTTGTGACCACTGAGAGCCTCTTCGAGCCCAAATTCTAGGTCAGGGCCAGGTTCATGAGTGTGCCTTCTGTGTGGTCCTACAGGGGCCTGGGCTCAGAACGGCCCACCCTTGATTTAACGCTCTGTTGTTACTGTCTTGAAATGCTTCGTGATTTTATCTTTGAGCTTGTGTTTTGTAAATGAAGTCTGAACGGACAGTGGGCATGCGCGGGAGAAGGGGAGGTACACTGCATTTCCTCTCTGCTCCTTCTTGGCGGCTCATTGTCCCTCCTCTAGCACAAAAGCGTTTACAGTGCCCCCTGAGACTGGGATTCTGCCGGATCCACATGTGTGGGAGTTTTGCGAGACTCAGAGCAAGCACAGAATAAATGTTTTACATCTGTGATCGAGGCAGTCAGGGCAGACGACCCAGAAATGCCACACTTCCCACGTGCACTAGAACTTGTTTGAGTGCTGAACGAAGTCTAAGAAAGCACAAACGAGCAAGAAATCCTATCCTACCCTTTCCTACTCATTTACTCTCCTGTATTAGCTAACCGCTTTTGCTGAAAATGAAGACAGAAGGAAAGAGGAAAATAGACGAATACACAGTTCCTGTTCCTTTCTCTCCTTCCTTACTCATCAGGATGCTGAAGGTACAAAGCATTGGTAGAATATGCACACATCAAGAAGTGAAATAAAAACGGTTGAGTTGATTTTGTGCAGGCTTTCCATTGTTCCAGTAAGAATGAAATATGAATGCATATGCTGGTTTTAAAATAGGAATGGTGTAATTTTAGCAATCCTTCATATGAGTTAAAAGCTCTTATATTTGCATTTAAAACTGGCACTTCAAAAAAAAAAAATAAAACTGGCACTTCATGGTATAAAGATGAATGATAAAAATTCATGCCAATAATTTAAAAATTTACTTTTTCTTTTTTAGAATGGCATTAAATAGCAAATAAACAACACTGTGACAAGTCAGACCGTGGAAAAAGAGACCAAGCTTTATATTTTAGTACTGTTGACAGCACTTTTCTCTTGCCTTTTGAACAAGAGGCTTTGCATTTTCATTTTGTACCGGGCCATGCCAACATGTAGCTTGTCCCACTCAAGAGAGCTGGGGCCCAAGAATCTCTTGCCCAAAGGGCTCTTACAGACCCTCTTGAGGCCTTTCCCCCAGATGCATCCTTCTGCTGTATATTTAAGAACACATGCATCGTCTTTGTATTTTCTCTTTCCTTCACTAAACTCTGGGTGTGTGTGGCACCTTGCTCACGTTTGCATTGCCAAGTTCTAGAGCAGAGCCTGACTCGCAGTAGGTACTCGATGCATACTTGCTGAGTTAGTGAATGAATGAATGAATGAACAAATATGAACAGGGAAGTCCCTGTCTTCAATGATTTAAAATCTACAGGGGGCAACAGGCAATACGAATACTGTGAAGTTAAATTTGATAACAGGCAGTACAAAGTAAACAAATGAATGAATGACTAAATAAAAATAAGGTTCCATGGGCCCACAGAAAAGAGGCATCTAACTCAGCTTTGGAGACTAGGCCGATGGTGTTCTACTTTGGGGGAACCTTAGAATTATTTAGAATTTTTGAAAGTTAAGTGACTATGTTACTTGGCCACATCCCAGATTGATGAAACCGGACTCTCTGGGGATGAGACCCAGAGAGCAGTAACTCCTCAGGTGATTCCGAGATAAAGCCCAAGCCAAGAACCACAGGTCTGGGGCTGGGTCATGAAAGATCAGCAGAATTCAGGCAAATGATGCAGGGTGGTGGGGGGAGCCAAGGTGGGACGATGACGTAGTAGGAGAAAAGTAGGTGGATTGGAGGGTAAACAACTTATTTAAAGTCTTGGAGCTTCAGTCATCTCATCTGTAAGACATGGCTAAGAATATTTAGCTCATGGGGTTGTTGTAAAGATTAAAGAAAGACCTGATTTCTCTCAAGTGCCCGGTTGGTAAGAGGTGTCCCACAATACAGAATTGAGAGTGCTAATGGGTGCAGTTGTGGATGATTTGTTTTTGTGTGTATGTTTTCTGGAGTGTAGAGAATCTACTACCAAATCTCTGAGCGTTTTTCCAAGGAGACAAGGGCATGCTGAAGGCCTCATGCAAACTGGAATGTGGAAACAGAAGCTAAACCTGTCTCCAAGGCCCAGCAGGTCGCTTATTTCCTGCGGGCAAGCTTCCTTGTCATTAATAATTAGGCTCTGCTCTATTCTTATAATGTTTCCCCTTGTCAACTTGATTTTCAGTTCACCTCCCGTGCCCTGGCTCAACACAATTCCATCTATGTGCTTAAGGGACAAGGAAAGGCATTTCCATAAGCATTTCTCAACAGCCCGAAGGACTCTGTCATGCTTTCTTTTGGTTTGGGGTCCTAGGATAAGACTCAGGGGTTCTAGAGAGCTCAGGAGGTTGAGTCTATGTGACTAGACCTGAGTGTATGGATGCCAGGCAACAGTTTGTGCTAAATCCTTTGATCCAAAATCTCAGGGAGATTCAGTGAGCGAGTTGGACTAGCCCAAATCTGAAGGACCAACATGGAGGCAGATTCCCAGGTAGGCCAACGTGGTCCCGAAGTGGAGGCGGTTAGGGCAGCGCTTCTCAAGCTATCTGTGGTAAAGGATTAGATATGTAAAAGATTTTCCAGCCCACAGTAAACCAATATTTTTGTAAAATGCAATAAAACCCAAATCCTAGAAAAATAAAAGAAAAAAGAAACAAAGACATAAAATTCAAGTCTAACTGTCTTATTAGATTCAACAGACATCAAATTACATTTGAATAAATATAATCAAAGCAAATAAAACAAAAAAGAGAAGCACGGAAAACGTATATGTTGTTTATGAAAATGTGCATATAGACTATGAATACAATCACCATTACACATAACTTCTTGTTATGCTACAATCACAACTAAACCAAAGTTGAGCAAAGTGGCAATTCCTTATATTAAATGTCTATATACATTATTGAACAAACATTGTATATACCAATATTTGCAGTTTTGATGTAACAAATGAGCCTCCTTCTTGCTCGTTAACTAATCTAGACATGACAACTCACGGAGCATAATGCGTATCTAAAATGTTTCTTTGTTTTGTTTTAATAACACTCATAGTAGAGAGAGCAATCTTACATAAGTGTGCTGAGGGAAAGGGAAAATGGTATTTTAAGGCAGTTTCAGCAAGCTGGGGATATTTGTTTTTAACTTTTATCCAAGATGAGCTAGGCAATGCTGTATTTTCAAAATTCATCTTCATTCTTTCATCAGCAGCCAGTTCTAACAATTAATCTTATAAAATATAACTGAATTTTTCTCTTTTTTTGAACGAGAGGGGTTAAAGATCCATGAATTTCCTGTGCATGATTTTTTTTTTTGGAAGGAAAATAAAATTCAAAATGTTCTTTTTTTTTTTTAAAGATTTTATTTATTTATTTGATAGAGAGAAAGACAGCGAGAGAGGGAACACAAGCAGGGAGAGTGGGAGAGGGAGAAGCAGGCTTCCCGCTGAGCAGGGAGCCCGATGTGGGGCTTGATCCCAGGACCCTGGGATCATGACTCGAGCTGAAGGCAGACGCCTAACAACTGAGCCAACCAGGCGCCCCAAAACTCAAAATGTTCTATCAGAGTTGTAAGGTATTCAGAGAAAACTTTTTGCCAATATGTAATATCGAGATCATTATCCAAGTCTGTGATAACTGTTAAATTATGAAGTAGGTCATAACAATCTGTACAAATTTTGTTCTTCGAAAGTTCTAACTTCTGTTTTGGTTTTTAGATCTTACCTGTCATCGAAAAACATGTCACACTGTGTCCTTGCACGGGATAAGCACAGAGCTCAGATCATAGTTACAGCGAAAATATAATACAAACATATCAAACTGGCTGTCTAACTGCTACCTTCAAAAAGTTGGATTAAACTGGTTCCCTATTTTGCAGAAACACTGAGAGTTTATTCTGTAGTATAAACATTCTCGATAAAACTTTTCTCTTATCATCATACCCAGTGTGCAATAATCATTGTTTATGTTCAGCTTCTATGTTACCACAAAATATAGACACTAATCTGAAGTGTAATGCATTAGTTTCTTTTTAAAAGATTTTATTTATTCATTTGAGAGATAGAGATCGAGCGTGCATGAGCGCGGGGGTGGGGGGAGGGGCAGAGGGAGAGGGCCAAGCAGACTCCTCGCTGAGCAGGGAGCCCAACAGCCCTCCATCCCAGGACTCTGAGATCATAGCCTAAGCCGAGGTCAGACGCTCAACCAACTGAGCCACCCAGGTGCCCCATAATGCATTAGTTTAATTGTAATTCTCAGATTTACCATGTCACTAAGCCCACTGTTTGGTTCAGCTGACATTATTTTCATAGCACGATTTTCTTGATGAAGGAAAGTGCGTTGATTTACATTCTACAGACACCTTAATCTGAGTAACTACTCAGAATGTTTTTTTTTTTTTTTTTTTTTTTTTGGTGATTGCAGCTGACTTACCAGTGCATCACTTCCAGAGGCGCCTGGCTGGCTCAGTTTGTAGAGCGTGTGACTCTCAATCTCAGGACTGTGAGTTCAAGCTCCATGTTGGGCATGGAGCCTACTTACAAACAAAACGGAGCATTACTTTCACATGACACCTAAACTTCTGACCACGTTTATTGGCAATGTTTTATCACATGAAACATTTGCGTTCCCAGTTTTACACAGTGCAGTGCAAGTTGCATTTTCAGCAATGAGGTGGACAAAAAATTCTTCTTAATATTTCTGTCATGTTGAAATCAGACATCTGCTAAAAGTTGCTGTACTTATTATTTGCTAATGATTCCAAGTTGCAATGGAAAACACTTCGCAAGCTTTGTGTTTTCTGAGTTGCTCTTTCATAAACTAGCCCGTTCCTCCTGTTGGAAAGTGATACCTGCGCTACCTTCTTTGCCACCAATTCACCCAACATTTCCAAGCAAGTATCTTCGCTGTGTCTTTCTCTGATGCCTTGGCAATTATATATGGATTTGGGGTCTTAGCAAACTGAAGGGCTGCATTATAAGAAGCCTGCACAGATGGGGCACCTGGGGGGCTCAGTGGGTTAAAGCCTCTGACTTTGGCTCAGGTCATGATCCCAGGGTCCCGGGATCGAGCCCCGCATCGGGCTCCCTGCTCTGCGGGGAGTTTGCTTCTCTCTCTCCCTTTGCCCCTAACCCCGCTCGTGCTTTTCTCTCTCAAATAAATAAATAAAATCTTAAAAAAAAAAGAAGCCCACATGGCACTAGTGTTTATTTATTTATTTTTTAAAGATTTTATTTATTTATTTGACAGAGAGAGAGAGATCACAAGTAGGCAGAGAGGTAGGCAGAGAGAGGGGGAAGTAGGCTCCCCGCTGAGCAGAGAGCCCGATGCGGGGCTCGATCCCAGGACCCTGAGATCATGACCTGAGCCGAAGGCAGAGGCTTTAACCCACTGAGCCACCCAGGTGCCCCGGCACTAGTGTTTATATGTGAAAAATCAAATATCGGCCTCTGTTGGCTTTTTATTTTAATACCCTTTCTTTCTTATGCTTGGCTTGTAAATGCCGCTCACATTTTGATATTTTTATTGCCTTTCTTAGCTAGAAAATCTCTACAACTAATACATTCTGTTTGAAACACTTTACCATCAGTTATGGCTACAGGCCTGAACTTACCACTTGCAGGAAAATACTTGCGAATAAAACTAGTACAAACTCCTCTTGGCCTTCCTTTTCAGGATTCAACTTTGATTAGCATCATCTGGTTTACTACTCCTGCTGCCATCAGAAATGGTTTATCTTCTTGACAAAAATGTCCCAGTGAAGCTTATTTTGTCTAATGTAATTCAGCATCAAACTTTACTTTCTTAATTTAGTTAATTATGTGAATCCCTAAAAGTTAAAGCATTGTAAAAATGAAAAATTATTACAAGAAATAAATTCCTAAATTGTTTCTGATTCTTGTAGACTTAGAGTTACAGGTGACAGAGTAATCCTAAAATAAGACGTAGTGTAACGTGGTCTTACCGTGAATGACTCGTGTGCAGCTGGCACCGTATGTGACTCACCAGGCGAGGGTGACAACAGCCAAGCTGGTCCGCACCCTGTTCCATGAGACCAGTCCGCTGAAAGACACTCTCTTAGATGTTGCAGCAATGTTAAACTGTTCTAAAAGTTTCCAAAGATTCCCTCTCAATTTCACTTACCTCGACCCTAACAGTTCATGGAACAGCACTGGTCTGGGACCACTCTTTAAAGTACGAGATTTGGGGTCTAGAGAGATTGGATTTCAAAACCAAAATGTTATTACTTACTAGCTATGTGACCCTAGGCCGATTTTTTAAAACCTCCTTTGCAACCTCTTCTTCTCTAAAATGGAGATGATTAGGGCACCTGGGTGGCTCAGTCGGTTAAGCGTCTGCCTTCGGCTCAGGTCATGATCCCAGAGTCCTGGCATCAAGCCCTGAGTCGGGCTCCCTGCTCAGTGGGGAACCTGCTTCTCCGTCTCCCTTTGCCCACCACCCCCTCCTCCCCACTCGTGTGCTCTTTCTCTTGCTTGCTCACTTGCGCTCTCTCTGAAATAAATAAGTAAAATCTTTAAAAAATGGAGATGATAGCATCAATCTCAAAGGGTTGGTGTGCAGATGAAGAAGTAAAGCATTCACGTATTCATTCAGTGAACACATATCTAATGAACCCCTACTATGTGCCAGGAACTGTTTGAGGAGCTTGGATTACAGCGATGAACAAAACAGACAATGGTGGTACAGAGGTAATAGTAATAACAACGACAAAACCAGTAAATGATGAAGTTCATAAAAAGTGACAAGCCTTATGGAAAAAAGTGCCCCATAGAGTGTGGTAAGGGGACTCACGGGTGTTGGGGTAGGGGCGGGAGGGAGGCTGCAGTTGGACTAGTGTGATCAGGAAAGAAATGTGATTTGAAAACGCAAGCAGAATGACTAGCACAGAGCCTAGGTAGCACTTAGTAAATGGTAGCTTTTATAATTAGTTCACGATTGCTTCTGGTTGCCCTTTAGAAAGCTAAAATGCCTTTATTTTGGGGTGATCGTTGCAGATGGAGGTGTGCACCCAGCAGCGCCTGCGCACGTGCACACCTCCTCACGCCACAGAAATTTGGTGTGGATTTAGTCACCTCCTTCTAGAGCACGTTTCTGTTTGCATTAGTGATATTTTGGGGGGCCCAGATAAATGGGAGTTAGCTTGGTTTGAGGGTAGAAGAGGATGAAATGAAAAGCTCACAGACTTCTGGGCTAATTAACATAGAGGGAGCATCAAAAGGCCAAGACTAGCTTTTGAGTCTCTCCTCACTCTCCGTGCATCTAACTTGCTTCTCCTTAATTTGTTGAGGTGTCACTGTCTCTTTTGATCCCGCAAGAGGCATTACATTTGGCCAAAGCCATGGGAGAAAGTAGATCAGGGAAGTGACAAGTGTCGGCTGACCTTTACGGTTGATGTTTCTTGAAGATTGAACTCCCCATCGCTACCTTCTCAGGAATAACTTACTCCTACAAAATTGTACACACACCGTGACAAGACTTTCATTAGAAAAAATACAGTATGTGTGTCTACAGAAAGGATGGTTATCTTAGAGTGCTGGGATTATCGGTACTTTCCCATTTTCTACAATTGGCGTGTATTTTTTTTTTTTTTTAATAATCAGAAATACCCAACAAGTGTTATTTATTTATTTATTTTTTAAAGGGAGTAAAATAAACCAACTCTTGCTAATACAGAGAGGCTTGCTCTTTGCCACTTTCATTTTCATCTCGGGGGAGGTGGAGGAGTGGAATATATTGGTTTGGGGACTGTTTGGAGAATTTCTCTTTCGGATTTTATCTCCACATTCTCTGAAAAACTCTGTGAATTTACTACTCAGACTGCTTTGCTGGGTTATTATTAGACCATCCTCCTCCAAACTTGGCCGGAAATCAAAGGCCCCTCCAGATAAGAATCTCCACGTTGTGCATTTTCAGAGCAAGTCTGAAGCTGTTTTGCTCTAACACTCAAAGAATCCTTTTGTATTTTCAATTTCAAGTGCCATGCGGTAAACCAACAATCTATACAGATTATACAAAAGGGTCATATGTTGGTTTGAGCCAGTTTCTGGGGGGAAAAATCACCACTGAGGAACAGCAAGTGTTTAAATAATAAACTGACAGCTGCCGGTCCGTTAGATCCGTCTGCTGGGCCAACTCCTTCAGTTTTCAATTTCGCTGTGATCTGTAGGCACAAGTCTCTGGGACTGAGCCGGTGGTGATGGGCTCTGTTCCACCAGCACCTGCGCTCCATCAGAGCAATACCTTTTATCAGACACCTCTCACATAGTCCTTTATTTATTTGTTTATTTTCCCAAATACTTTTATTTTATTTCTTCAGTGTTACAAGATTCATTGTTTATGTACCACACCCAGTGCTCCATGCAATACGTGCCCTCCTCAATACCCACCACCAGGCTCACCCATCCCCCCCCAAAACTCTCAGTCCCTTGTTCTGAGTTCACAGTCTCTCATGGTTCTTTGCCCCTCCG